>CM057449.1:113635000-114085000 GCA_016271365.2 Neoceratodus forsteri
TTCACTTGCAGGTATTTGCAGCGGTGTTTGACACATATGGTGCTTTACCCTAATGCCCAGTACGACTGCTGGTATTTGCACTACAAATTTTCAGCATGACCTTTTTGTTACCCCCACCTCATAAAAGCATTTGAGACCTTTGCTTATGAACAGTACCACTGTTATTTTGTTAATCTGTCCTGAACGTTGATTTCCCACAGCGACCACACCATTCTGCTCCACATGTGCAAAAATACAGTTCAGGCAGGATGTGAAAAATGACAGCTGTAGCATTCATAGGGAGGTGTGAAGGGATGGCAATGTTGAACATCTGGAGTGAAAATGCAACAATTTCTCGAACTTACGAGAGTACATGGAAACTGAGCAATGAACGCTCATGACACAGTTTTTTGTTTCACACAAAGGCTTGTTGCCTCTATGATGGCAATTTTGATCTTTCTCCATTGTCCTTCCACTCCTTCTTCCTGCCCATTTGCTAGTGCATTCTTTAGGCACTCCCCCATTTTGCCAAAGTCAGCCCTTCTAAAGTCCAGTACCCTTGTGTTTGTATGGCTTCACCCCATGGTTGTGCTCATTGTGAACCACACTGTGTGGTGGTCACTTGTTCCCAGATGGCTACCCACTTCTAAATCTGTGATCTTCTCTCCATCCCCTTTTGAGAGTGCCAGGGCCAAGATTGTTCTTTCCCAAGTGGGTTCTAACACTAGCTGTCTGAGGCATGCCCCCTGTAGGGCACTGAGAATGACCCTACTCTTGGATGTGGCTGCTGTAAATGTGCTCCAGCTAGCATCTGGCATAGTCAGGTCCCCCGTCAACAATATCTCCCCTTTTTCTACCATTCTGCGGATGCCTTCTATCATTTCCTTGTCCATTTCCTCCCCAAGATAGGGGTCTGTATACAATTGCTGTGCAGACTGTGGTACCACTACCTGTCTCCAAGTTGACCCACAGTACCTCCTCTCCTCACCGTTTACCCTTTAGTTCCGTTGCTTTAATCCCTTCCCTTACGTAGAGAGCTCCTCTTCCTCCTTTTTACCCTCCCAGTCCCTCCTGTAGATTGTGTACCCTGGTATGTTGACATCCCAGTCATGGTTCTCCATGTGTCATGTTTCTGTGACTGCCACGATATCCAGATGTCCCTCTTCCATCAAGACCACCAGCTCAGCAAGCTTGTTATCCAGATTATGGGCATTGGTACTCATTGCCCTCCATTTTATGATGGCCATACCTTTCTTGCCTCATCCCTGCCCTTACTGCCTTTGCTTTTTTCTCCATTTATCCCTGCCCTACTTCCCATTGACCTCTGCATCTTGGTGTTTACCTCGCTAACTACCCTGTTTTGTGGGGGAGGCTGGGAATTTCCTGCTTCATATCAGTGCCTCCTCCCATGGCTATTTAAAAGCTTGCCAATGAAGCATTCAAACCTATCACCTAGGAGTCTGGTTCCACTTTTGGACAGATGCAGACCATTGTGCCAGTATAGGCCTGCATCCTTCCAGGTGGACCCCCAGTCTCCAATGAAGCCAAAACTCTGTGCTCTGCACCAGTCTTTTCATCATTCATTTAACTGCATGGGGTGGGGTACATAGAAACATAGACTTTGATGGCAGATAAGGACCACTTGGCCCACCCAGTCTGCCCATTTCCCTACCTACTGGATAAGCTGCAGATTCTAGTTAACCAACAGCCTATTTCCTGCAACCCCCACTATAATTGCCTTATGTCTGTCCCATGCATGTTTGAATTCCTCCACTGTTTTAGACCCCACAACCTCTCCAGGAAGGCGGTTCCATGCGTCCACCACTCTCTCCGTGAAAAAGAATTTCCTCACATTACCCCTGTACCTTAGCCTCACCCATGCCATAGACAGGCAGCACCTCCGAGAAGGTTACTATGCATGCTACCTGTCTAAGGCCTCCACAAACTCCTCCTGCACTGCTCCGATGCCATGCCCAGCTAGATCATTTGTCCCAAGGTGGACAATGACATCTAGCCCCGTCTCCTGTGATGCTGCTCCAGCGATCATGGAGATTCGCTTCCTGTCCCTCCAAGCCATGGCACCGTGCAAGCACCTTACTTCCCTCTCCCCTCCTTCCCCCAGTTCTAACCCCCTAACAACTGAGTCCCCCACCAGGAGCTGCTTCCTTCTCCCGTGGTGTAGTAGTAGAAGTAGTAATGATTTTATTCATTATAATGAACAAGGTAAAACAATCCCATTGAGTACATAAATACACTCATTTTCAAGGGACACCTTCTAAAGTGGTGTACCCTGACACCCTCCTGTAGTTCTCCCTTTGGGAGGTTCCTAGCATCCTCCTTAGTCTCCACTGCGGGTACCTCCATAGAGGAACCACGCTCCACCAGAATGGCATATGAATTGTGGAGAGGTACAGCTGGAGGGATGCAACTCTGTTCCACCACCCACACCCTCCCTGAGCCCACCGTGGTCCAAACGCTCCTCTTTCTTCACAACCTTCGAGGCAGCGGTGGTGGCACTGGTGTTCCTTGTGTGGGGGAGGCTTCCCTACTCCTTGCCATTTTGGCCTAGAGACGGGCAGCCTCCTCCCTCAGAGCAGACAGTTGCCTGGAAATAGGGTAGCAATGCAACCTCCAGAATGCCTCCCGGAAAACTTCCACCCCCACAGCCAGTGCATTGCACCCCTCCCCACATGTCTCTGTCCCTTCCTGGTTAATATATATACAGTGGTTTTTTTTTGTTCATTTTTTGTTTGTGTGTACGTGCACTTACCTTCTATGCATTGTGCTGGGTTAAGGATATGACAGATATATGCCCCTTGCCCTCTTGGAGAAGTGATGGCAGAACCTCGGGTAATCATACTCTGATTGGCCAGAAGTTACAAGCGGGGTCCCCCAGGGTCCTGTGCTGGGGCCCTGTTTATTTAATATCTACATATCCCCTTGAGGGCTAAAGTGAAAGTATGGGAGTCCAAATTTGCGGACGATACAAGGATAGGCTTATCAGTAAATAACGTTAAGGAGGCAGATATACTACAGCCAGCATTGGGTGACATGGAGGAGTGGGCAGCAAATTACAAGTTAACATTTAACACTGACAAATGTTCTGTGATACACTTGGGGAGCAAGAACCTGAAGCACAAATCTCGATTAAATGGCATTACCTTGAGGGAGGTTACAGACGAAACGGGACCTCAGTGTAATCATAACAAGTGACCTTGGCTTTAAGTTACATTGCAACCAAGTAGTGAAAAAAGCCAGCTGCAAACTAAACTGTATTAAACGACATATTAAGAGCAGAGACAATGAAGTGACAGTTCCACTGTATGGCTCCCTGGTAAGACCACATATGGAGTATTGTGCCCAGTTCTGGTCTCCGGGAGGAAAAACTGAAATTAGAGCACTGGAACGGGTACAGAGAAGGGCGACAAAATTAGTAAAGTAGAGGCTAGGGAATACGAAGCAAGGTTAGTAGGGATGGGGATGTACTCACTCAAGTACTGTAGATTAAGGGGGGACGTGTGTGATCTTTAAAGCCCTTTCAGATGGGGTCCTATGGGATCAGCTGGGCCTAGAATTTAGGGAACGGAGGTACTGTACAAGATCACACCCCTTACAAATAACCATTGAGAGATACCGGTCCAACAAAATAAAGCACTTGTTCTCTGTAAGAGTGCAGAAGGTTTGGAACAGTCTACCGGTGGAGGTGGTGGCGAGTAGCAGTGAGGAGGAATTTAAGCATAACCTAGATAAATACTTAATACTTAACAAAATCAAGGGGTATAATTAATCTACATTGTGAGTTTTGTGGACTTAGGTCTTCTTTGCTCTGTTAAAACTTATGAAACCTATGAAAGGAAATGACACGTTTGGGGTGGGTGGGGTGGCTCCAAACCCTTGACCTTCAGAAAACAACCAACCACACCTCTGACCCACCACCCCGGTGAGTGCTACCCTTCCTTTCAGTAAGGCAACCAGCACAACAATTTAACAGGCCACTCCACTTACACAAACCACTCCAATGAACCCAGGAATTAAAATTAAAATCAATCTTCAGCCCCCAGTGCAACCGCAATTGTTTGTTGCAAAAAGACACTAAAAATACTAGCTCACTACACCAGCCAGCAGTTTACAGAAAAAAAGTAATTTCAGTAGTATTTCATTCCCTCTGGATATAAAAGTAACAACCTTCAAATGGATACCCAGTCCTGCAAACCCCTTCTTGATTTAAACAAGCAAAACCAAAAGTGATAATATAGAAGTATGGCAAACCTTCCTCACAGGTCCCAAGCAATATTGTGCTCTTTTTCCAGGCTCCCAGTTTCCAAATATGAGTATGCTTTCTTCTCAGCAGCACAGCCGATCCCAGCAACCTTCAGCTTCAGCAGTTAAGGCCTATCTGTTTGAATTCTGTTTGTGTGGCTTCTACAAACAGCTCAGTTCTGGAAAACTCCACCCAAAATCATTAGCTGACAATACCTGTGATGAAGGCAGCCCTTTCTGTAAAGACAGACTACTTTGTCTGGGGTGAATACACAAACCACTCCACTGAACCCAGGAATTAAAATTAAATCAATCCTCAGCCCCCCAGTACAATCCTAATTGTTTGCTGCAACAATTAGGTTTACTCACTCATCCTGCAGCCTCATGAACAAACCACACTAGGCGTGGGTAAACTGCACCGTAACCCACACCCTGTCATGGTTTATTGCTTAATTTCACCATAGCCAGATAGGTAAATATTGCTTACTATCGAGTTTTGTTATGTTCTGTGAGGTGTTTTACATATTTACGATGGGGGTGCGGGGGCCCGCAAAATACATCACAAATGTTACCTGCTATATATTCTGAGCCAGACGTTCGTGCCTCCCCCTCCCACCCTTGCTTCAAATCTTCCTTATGGAACTTCCTAAAAAACGCATCCACCTGCCTGTGTTAAGCACCCACCTGCCCCCCTTCCCCCACAGCGTGCAGTCTCTTCCAAAGTAAATCTCCGCTGCTGTCTGCCCTCCTTAGGCACTTACCACTCCAGGTGGAGCGGCGTTATCTCTCAATCTTTCTCCTCACCTGAGATAGTACCTAGCCCTCCCTCTCTTTACAGGCATCTAAGGCCAGGCTATTACTCACCTACGTACTCCTAACTATTTTGTTGTTTTTCTCCTGCTGATGTTGTTCTTGCTGTATATTCCCAACTGCTATTTGATGGTATTTCACTCATGTTCCCCAAACCACTTCGATGTTCGACTCCTGCCTCTGTTGTTCTTGCTGCGAATTCCAAACTGTTACTTGTTGTTACCTCTGTTATCACCCTATGGCAGAGCATGTTGCTCCTGTATGTAATCTCTATTGTATTACCAACTGTTGGAGCATGTGGCTCCTGTGTGTAATCTCTATTGTATTACCAACTGTTGGAGCATGCGGCTCCTGTATGTAACCTCTATTGTATTACCAACTGTTGGAGCATATGGCTCCTGTATGTAATCTCTATTGTATTACCAACTGTTGGAGCATGTGGCTCCTGTATGTAATCTCTATTGTATTACCAACTGTTGGAGCATGCTGCTCCTGTATGTAATCTCTATTGTATTACCAACTGTTGGAGCATGTGGCTCCTGTATGTAATCTCTATTGTATTACCAACTGTTGGAGCATGCTGCTCCTGTATGTAATCTCTATTGTATTACCAACTGTTGGAGCATGTGGCTCCTGTATGTAACCTCTATTGTATTACCAACTGTTGGAGCATGTGGCTCCTGTATGTAACCCAACTGTTGGAGCATGTGGCTCCTGAATGTAATTGTGTTTCTATGGATACCCTGTAACTCTCCCGGGTCGCTCCTGAAAATAGGCACGTGCTTACCTGGTTAACAAAAGCAAATAAATAAATAATACTCTGCTGTTGATTTTTACTCTCACTGTTCATTTTTAAGTATGTTTACTTGTAGGTATATGCCACAACTTTACGACTGTTGTGTTGTGCAGGTGCAGTTTTTCCCACTTCTGTCTTTTGTGCCTTTTTTCCCCAGGTGACTTCTGAGAATGGTCAGTTCTCATTCTCCTGGATTTCTCCTCAGCATTTGACACTGCAGACCACATAATGCTGCTTGATTGCCTTCAAGAGCTTTGTGGACCCACCAGCAAGGTCATCAACTGGTCTGAGCTCTTTCTGACAGGCAGGATGCAACGGGTAGTGATGAGGAACTTCTCCTCTTGCCCGAACTTCCTGATCTGTGGAGTTCCTCAGGGCTCGATCTTGTCACCTATGTTGTTTGCAGTGCACATGCTGCCCGTGGGTGACATCATTAGATGTTACAGTGTGGGTTTTCACTGCTATGCAGATAATGCCCAGCTGTATATGTCCTTTGCACCTGGGACATCAGACACTGTGGAAGTGCTAAATAGATGCCCATCTGAGATCTAGGACTGGATGTCCTCTAACTAGCTGAGCCTTAACCCGGACACGATGGGGGTACTGGTGATTGAGTCTGGTCACTGGCGGGACATGGTATCCACTGGATTGGGAACAGAGTTGCTCCTGGGTGCCAGTTCATTGGTGGCAACCACTAAGGTGAGAAATCTGGGCATCATCCTTGACGACGGTTTGACACTTGAAGCTCTGGTGTCTGCAGTTATCTGGACTGATTTTTACCACCCATGGAATGTCGCCCAGATTAAACCTTTAATCCTGCCTGACAATCTGCCCTCACTGGTGCACACCTTTACACCTCTGTTGCAGCTAGGCTCAATTACTGTAATGCTTTGGGGTCAGTGAAGGTAACCTTCATCGACTGCAGCTGTTGCAGAACACGGTGTCCAGGATGTTGACAGGCCTGTCGAGGTCCGTTCATATAACCCCGGTCATACGTAAACCTCATTGGCTGACTGTCAGATGGAGGATTGCCTTCATGGTGGGCTTGCTCACCTATAAGGCCTTAAATGGCTCGGGTCCAGGCTATCTGACTGACCTCCAGATCCCTGTCCACCCTGAGCACTCACTCCATTCATTCACGGAGGGCCTCCTGACTGTTCCAGGGGTGAGGCTTAAGACATCAAGTGATTGTGCCTTCGCGGTAGCGGGGCCAGCCCTTCGGAACTGATTGCCCATGGTCATTAGTGGAGACTCCTTCTGTGGAGATCTTCAAGCGAGGTCTTAAGGCACACCTATTCAAACAAGCATTTGATGTCCACTGATTTAAGGGTTTTAGCTTTATTAATTAGCATTTGTATTTATTTAACATTTGATTACCATGAAAAGCACCATGAACAGAAGCTCGTTCCAGGTGTGACCCGGGGAGGGGGTACAATTACAACAGAGGAGTAACAAAATACAGAAAATGAGTAAAGCAATATACACAAGAGATACTATTTACATAGAGACTTTTCTTATAAATACAGTCGATATTTACAAAGGCTACAATATATACATTTGATTGTAAATAGGAGGAACAAGACATCCAAACTAAATTAGAGACTTAGGAAGGAGGACAGGTACAGGAAGTAGTAGGGGTTGGCCTGAGTAAGCGCTTTAGGGTAGGAAAGGAGGGGGAGAGAAGGATTGGAGGGAATGCTGTTCCAGAGGGAAGGAAGTCCATAAGAGAAGGAAAGCTTGCCAGCTGAGGTGCATAGTCATGGGAGGGCAAAGGAGCGGGTGCGGCTCATCCGCAAGTTTTTGGGGGCGAGGGAGTGGCAGGACTGAGGAGAGGGGCAAGGTAAGGTGGAAGAGTTCCAATCCAGTACTTAGAGCTGAAGGTGGAACGGTAGGAGGAACGTCTCTATGAGAGGGATTGGAGGGACAGGGAGGAGTAGAGGTCACAGTGTTGAGTCAGAAAGGCAGAGCTAGAGGCGAACTGACAGAAGGCATGAAAAAGAACATCGAGTTTGGTGAGGGAGGTGCCTGGAGCAGTGCTGAAAACTATGTCTGCGTAGTCAAAGACTGTGAGGATTCATTTAACTACTGGATCATGTCTGACAGGGAGGGAGGTGCTAGCTTTGTGGTGGTAAAGTAACCCTAGTCTAGGGCGAAGTTTGAAATGCAAAGTGCTACAGTGGGAGGAGAAGTCATGGGAGGGATCGAGCCATACTCAGAAGTACTTGTAGGCTGGGACATTGTCAAGTGGAGTGTTGGCTCCAGAGGAGAAGACAGGTAGAGTGGGAATCCTTGCAAGTTTTTGCTTGAAGCCAAAGGTCATGGCAACTGTTTTTTTTTGCGTGTTCAGTTTTAGGCAATTTACATTAAACCAGGATGTGACTGCTGAGAAGCTTTTCTGAAGAGGAGATTGCATGGCTGGGCAGATGGACCAGACTGGAAAAGGACGGTATCGTCCGCATACATGTGGATTTTGGCATGGGTGTAAACAGAGGAGAGATCATTAATATAGGGGGGGAAAAAGCACAGGCCCAAGGATCGAACCCTGGGGAACACCTGCAAGGACAGGGAGGGAAGAAGATAGGATACTGTTGATGGAAACTGACTGAGATTGGCCAATTAAATAACAGCTGAACCAGGACAGAGGCAGGGGATAGGCCAGAGAAGCTTAGTTTATCTAGGAGGAGAGGGTGGTAAATGGAATCAAAGGCCTTTACCAGGTCAGTGAAGATGGCAGAGGTGATCTGACCATGATCCAAGGCAGAGTGAATGGCATCTGTAAAGCACAGGAGGGAGAAGGAGGTGGTAGAATAACATTTTCTAAAATCGGACTGGAAGCGGCAAGGATGTTGAAAGCAAGAAGGAAGTCATTTAGCCTAGGAAAGATTAGGGATTCTTGGACTTTGGCAGGTGAGTGGAGAAGTGATATATGGCGGTAGTTGCCAGGAACAGAGGGGGTCACCACCTTTGAAAAGGGGGAGGACCACGGCAGACTTCCAGGCTGAGGGCACAGTAGCTGAGGAGGGCGAAAGATTTGAGATGAAAGTTAAAGGGATAACAACAGAGGGAGCAGAGATTTTGAGCAGCCTAGGATGCAGGCCATCTGGGCTTGATTTGGAGAGGTTAAGGGAGACAAGAGCTCTTAGGACTTCCGAAGGGGATATCTGCGGTAGTTGATAGTTGGAAAGCTGAAGGGGGAGGACTGGGAGATACAGGATGGAGAAGTGGAGGCTCAGGATCTGAAGAACTCACTGAAGGCTTCAGCAACAAGGGCAGGATGAGAAACTAATGAACCTTCGTTTTGGATAGTGGGCGGGGGGGTTCAGAGGAGGGCCACAGGAACGAACAGATATCGCACCACAAAGACGACGGAGTCCTATTAAGAGGAATGCAAACGTGATTTAAAAACTTCTGATTTGGACTACCAAATATGCATAGTACAACTCTTGTGGAGGGCTTGGTATGTCTATAAGTTGGCCGGGTTGCCTGAGGTTTTATAGTGGTGCCAGGAGAGATCATGGGCTCTGCACAAGGCCAAAATATCCATGGTGATCCAGGGATGGTGACAGCATTTTTCTCTTACTGATTTTAGTGGGGGCATCAGTATCCCAGACTTTTCAGAAGGTAGATGTGAAGTGGGTGAGGGCAGCATCAACTGGGAGGAAAGGAGAGGACCAGTAGCCAGTTAGCCGTGGGTAGGCCAGAGAGTAATTTACACACATCGAGGGTTTTGAGGGAATGATACTGGACGTATTTTGGGGGGTTAAGAGGAGGATGAAGCTTCCTGAAACAAATGGTGGGGCAGTGGTCACTAAGCACATTGGGCAGAATGCCAGCAGAGCAAGTGAGGGTGGGATGAAAGCACCCAGTCGAGTAGGGAGTGGGGCTCAGATCTGGGGTTGGGACGAGTAAGCTCTTTGGTCATCTGAGTGAGGTTTAACACTTCAATCTGGTGGGAAGAGTTGAGGGATAAGGGAGAGAGCCAGTCTAGAGCAAAGTCTCCAAGAAGGATTAATTCACCTGCAGCTGCAAGGGTGGAGACTGTGGTGACAGAGGAGACTAGATGGGGGGGGGGGTGAAGTTTTGGGGGAGGCATATAATACACCCACAGAAAGGGGTGATGAAGAAGGAAAGGCGAGGCTAGCTAGTAGGAGTTCATGGGAACAAGAGTATTTGTTTTAGTTACCTGGCTCAGATTTGAATTGTTCTATAAATGTATCTTAATTCTGTTGCACCTCTTTGTGAAGTGCCCACAGCCTCTGGGATTAGGCACTCAAGAAATGCATTTCTACTTGTTTATTTACTTATTATCTGTCCATCTACTTACTGCTAGTAGTGTATTCAGGCTGTTCAATCTCTTCCTCCTTTACATCAACGAGATCCTTCCCCACCTCTATTAGCGATAATAAGTGTTCCATTGGGATTTTGTAACCTGTACATTTAAGAGAAACAGAAACACAATAAAAAAAAAATTAATTATTACCACTGAAAATATGATCGAGGCATCAAACACACTCTCCAAACCAAAGCTATGCCTGTGTTGTACCTGCTGGATATAGAGGATGACAAGGGGAACTAATCCTGGAATTTGATTACTTAATACAGTCCTCTACTGTGTAGTCCCTGTGGAAAATACCACATATGACTAGGGTCACCTCTGTGGCCAAATTACTAAATTTCTTTACTTAAGTATCCTTTTTGCATGGATATTTTTCCATTCCCTATCATAAATTTTCCGAAACTGAAGGCATTTTTAGTCTTTATTTACTTAGCAAAACAAAAAAAAAATCTATGCTAATAGAATCAGATACATGGACAATGTCTGCAGAAAAAAAAATATAGGTCGATCCAGTCTTCCTAGTTTACTCTACTCTACTCTACCCTGTAACCAGGGCCCCTAGTGCTCTGCGGCAGAATTTTCTTATTTCTGCTGCAGGGTTCCTTGGCTTCTGTGGCAGCATTTCCTGATTTCTGCAGCGTGATTTATTCATTTCTCTGGCAGAATGCAGTTTAGCATTGGCTAAATATGATGTGATGTCATTGATGACATCACATGGTGAGCATAAAGGAGGGGCTTCATGATAAATGAGACAGGAAAGAAAGCCTGACACTACAGAAAAACAGTATATTTGAATGAAAATTCACCAAAAACAATGAATTCTGCGGCACTACATATATTTTGTTGCATGATGCAAATTTTGCAAAAAATTCTGCAACCGCAGAATCGCAGAATTCCAGGGGCCTTGCCCTTAACCTACTGTACAGAAGTGGTTTTCACCCTCCTCTATCCCCTTGCGCCCTGCCTTATTGCTACCCCCTTAAATAACCATTAAGCCAGTCACTCTGTCGCAGCCATGGTTGAACCTGTTAATGGTTTCTACACCAACCACCTCTGCTGGTAGGCTATTCCGTAGATCAACCACTTTCTCTGTAAAGTAAAACTTTCCATCATCCCTCATGAATCCCCCACCCCCTCCCCACCAGCTTACATTCATGTCTCTCTGTTTTTGACGCCACCATTCCTGCTAAATAGTTCCCCAAAGTTCACTCTGTTTATTCCTTTCAGGAGCTTGAAGATCTTCATCATACCCCCCCCGGCCTCCGCTGAATGCATGGCTCAGTGCTCTAAGCTGATGATCATAAATCTGCCCTGCAGGCCCTGAATCATTCTAGTTACTCTATGCTGCACTGTCTCCAGCCTGTTTCTGTCTTTCCTCAGGTAAGGACTCCAGAACTGGGCACAGTACACCCGATGAGGTCTCACCAAGACCTATAGGGAAGTAGTAGTACCTCTTTCCTCCTGCTATCAAACCCCCTTCTGATACACCCCAGCATTCTGGCTGCCTTGCTGTAGACTTTGTTACAGTAGCTACTTTGTTTAAGGGAGCTGCTTATGATCACCTCCAAGTCCCCTTTCTCTGAAGTAGTGGCCAGCTGTTCCTCAGCGCCTTTAACGTTGAATTTCAACAGCTAGATTTTGGACTACCTCTCTAATCTCCAAAGCACCCACTGCTACCCCCATACCCCCTCCTTGCTGTCTATCCTGCCACAGAGTGTAGTGTCATCTGTGAAGAGACACATCTTGCCTTGTGTTCCTTCTCCTATGTCACTGAAAAACAAACTGAAAAGGACTGCTCCCAGGACTGACCCCTGCGGTACCCCATTTGTGACCTCCCTTTCCACTGATATGACCCCCTTTACCACCACCCCTCTGCTGTCTACTCCTTAACCAACTTCCCACCCATTTAACTAGGTCCTTTGTTACTCTGAGATCCTCTAATTTCTTCAACAACCTTCGGTGTGGCACCAGGTCAAATACCTCGCTGAAGCTGAAGTAGAGTAAATCCACTGCTTGCCCCTTATCCCCTGACCTTGTTACCCTGTCAAAGAGTACTATCAGGCGAGTCTGGCAAAACCTCCCTAGCATGAACCCCTGCTAGGCACGATCCTGGAGCCCATTTCTCTCCCGGTAATCAACTACGTGTTCTTTAATGAGTGTCTCCATCACTTCATCTACAATGGAGGTAAGACTGACGGGGTCTATTATTTCTAGGTTCCTCCTTGTTCCTTCCCCTTGTAAAGCAGCACCACATCCACTATTCTCCAATCTCTCAGAAATACCCAACTGTAGTGACCTTTCCAACAGCCATTGCCAGGTGTTTAGCAAGTTTTGATGCCAGTTCCCTGAGCACTCTTAGTTGCATCCCATCCGACCCTGCAGTGTTGCCTATTTTCAAGGCTGTAAGCTCTTTTCTTACCCTCTGTTCTAATCGCCACCTGTCCCATTTCTGGGAGCCCCTTGCAGGAGACTTTATGCCACTTTCTGAAAGAGGCCCGCTATCTTCCACTGTAAATACTGAGCAAAAGTTGTCATTTAGAGTGGCTGCCTTCTTTTTTTTTTTTTAATCACTACTTTATTTTTCCTCCTGTGCAGACACCACTCTGCCTTACATCCAGCCACCGCTGCGCTTCCCCTGACGACCCCCAAGGGTGCCCCACACACCGGCTGGCATATGCTGCCGTACCTGCAAGAGGGACACCCCCAAGTCCCCGTGCCATGCCAGGATCCAGTACCGGAGTGTCAGGTCACCCCCGGGCTGCCGCCGGGCTCAGGAAGCTGCGTCCGTCAAGCTGCTGTGAGTGATGCTGCTGGTTTTTCCTCTTTGTTCCCTAGGAGTGCAGACGTGCAATGACGTCACGCACTAACATGCTGACGTCCGCTGCACTCCTCCCTCCATTGCACCTGCTCTAGCAGTTTCTCCAGGCGTCCCCAGCGGCCGTTGCAGAGCAGTGGAAGCCCATATCCCTCCCCAGGATAGGAGAGCAGTCCTCCGGACGCGCGGTCTTATCCTCCCCTTCTGACCCCTGACAACCCGGGCTCGCGTCCAAACCTGGGTCGCCAGCGTGGCATGAGGTGTGGTGCCCAGCACCTCAACCCTCAACAGAGCGACTGCCTTCTGTTCACCCTCCTCTGATACCCTACACTCCTACCTCAGTCAAACAACTCCCCTTCTCATCTTCCTTTTCCCCCCGATGCATCTATGTTATTTTCTTTGTTACGGTCAACATATAATATTATTGCCTTCCATCTTATATTCCTCCCACAGTACACCAACAACGGATGAAGACTCCACAAAGATTCAAACGTGGACTAGTGGGTCCTATGGTCTCGGCTCATATTTCATACATAATCCTTTGCAATCAGCTGTAGGTCAAGGATCGGTTCTGCAAGTCAGAACTGTATTATGACTATTATTCTTACCCTCCCTTCACTTAGGTGGCCCCTTACTCTTTCCTTTTTTATCAGGGGTGGGGATCTATGTTCTCATGTATCAGAGCTGTCCCAAACACCCCCATGTCACTGCCTAAGTACCCCAATAAATCACTCCCCCAAGGGCCTCGACAAGTTTGAGGAACTGGGCAAAGAAGGTCATGTTGAATGACTGGATAACGGGAAGCTAAAGCAAAGTTCCTGGTGCACTTACTCTTACACAGCCATCAACTACACCCATAATGTGAAGCACAACAGTGCAGTCCTGTCAGTGTCTGGCCACACAAACATAATTTACTACATTCCTCAAGGGGCTCCAATCTACCCCCCCCCCCAGACAGGAGTGAGGATTGGGAGGCAATCAGTCAGAATGTTGAGTTACAGACAGCCCAAATCCTCCTGTCTTGCAACCAAGCACCCCCTGACACTAATGCTCCTCTGCACCCTCCACACGCAACTTAGCACTACATCTCCACGACCTGGTCTGTCCTTACCTACTGAAGTCATGGTATCAAAATTCTGCACCATCACGTCTCTGTGCAGTGTCTTCTGTTGTTTACTTAACAGCTTCCACTCCTCTTTGGAAAATGAGATGGCAACATCTTCAAAGGATTCTGGAACCTGAGAGGACACGAGATGGGTTTCATATATTTGTTTCGTTTTTTATTAAGCATGTAAGCCCACTGTGAACAAGTCTGTTTTCAGAGGTGACTCAGAAAGACAACAAAGACGATCTACAGACATTTCAATCAGCGTACATGTACAACAACAGAGTAACATTCCACAAGGTAAGTAAGTTAAGGTTTATTTAGTTGGGCACCCAATCCTAGGGGCTCTAGGCACCATATAGTAGAAAACAGATTTAACATGGTTATAAAAACATCTCAACTAAAACAATCAGCAGAAAATAAAAGTCATGTAAAATACTGTATACAGTTCAAACAGGTTTAAACCCATCTGCAGGACAGGCCAGGCTAAAGAGACGGGTCTTTAGGCCCCTCCTGAACGCCTCCACCATAGGGGGCCTCCATCAAAGGCCTTGGCAACGAGTTCCAGAGGACCTGACCCACCACCCCGAATGAACAATCACCTGAGGTTTTCAGCCCAGTCCTCAGAACCGCCAGGAGGCCTTGGGTGGAGGAACGAAGGAAGTGAGCTGGAACGGCAGGTGTAAGGAGGTCTGACAGGAAGCCACGGCCCGATCTGTCTGGTCACACATTCAATGTGGTTACACAGTGAACAGCATTTATTTAAAACACTTAGCCAGGACAGTACACTGACAGAGCTAATAACAACTCACTGACAGGAGTATCCTAGGGGAACAGTAACAGAAATTCACAAATACAGAACAATATAAAATATACATGTGCAATGTACCGTACAGTTGAATACAGAAACAAAGTACGAAGATAACTGTTAGAGACCTAAACATGTACAACCTGGAACAGAGGAGGGGACATGACAGAGACCTTTGAAGAGCAACTTTTGACCTAGTCCCCCAAGAAGTACAAAGATTCCTTCCTTACCTGCCCCCAAATCAAATTCTTCTAATAGTTTCTTTACTGAGTACCACAATTTAGGAAGGGAAGGGATCGTATTTTTGCTCCACGGAGCTCTGCCACACTGATCCCTTCCACTTCCTTGTACCTCTGCTGACTGTGATCCGCCCTTGTGCTACTACGTTTTGTGACATCACTATATGAGGAGCGTGGAGGCGAACGTCCATTGACATGAATGGGGCTGTTTTTAAAAGTTACATTTTAGTAGTTTGGATGGCCAGCCAGAATAAAAACTAACAACAGGGTTTTAAATGATTGATTAGCAGTTTTCTTTCCTTGTGATGATACTAACTGTACAGAAAGTATTTATATAGATGTTCTAGAAGTGCTGTGTTTGTTAAACACAGTGAGGCAAGAGCTATGCATTTTCACAAAGATTCAGCACTTTTATGAGCAAAACGCTAATCAATTTTTATAGTTAAATAAAACCCTGTAACAAGGACCTTGGGTGGGGTGACCAGGAATATAATGGCGGTTGTAAGGAGGCTTTGGGAGGAAGGGTTAGATACAGTAGCAGGAAACAGTAATGGGTAACCAGAGATATAAAGGGTGAGGTAATGGGGTGCTGTGCAAAATAGTAACGTACAAGAACAGGGACAGGTAATACTGTCACAGGATGCAGGGTAACCAGCAATAGAACGGGGTAACAAGGGGTCACTGAGTTGAAGAGTTAGGTTCAGAAGCAAGGTAGGGTAGTGTGCTAACGAGGCTATGGTGCTGTGAGAGAGTGTAAGGTAGCACAGTTGGGTTAAGTAGTCTTTTCACAGGAGGTGGGGGGGGGGACCAGGTATAGAATGGTGGTGGGGGGGGTGCATGTGTAAGGGTTGGGTGCAATAGCAGTAATAGGCAATGTGCCCAGTTGGTAACCAGGGACAGCGGGTGTTAAAGGGGTGGAGGGGTAAGGTACAGCAGCAGGAATGGGCAGTGTGGTCAGTGGGTGACCAGGGATAGAATGGGGGTGGTAAAAGGGCACGCTGTGGAGGAGTTAGGTACAGCAGCAAGAATGGGCGGTGAGCTGAATGGGGGAGGTAAAAGGGTGCGATGTGGAGAAGTAAGGTACAGCAGCAGGAATGGGTAGAATGCTCAGTGGGTAAACAGAATGGGAGTGGTAAAGGGGTACAGAATGGAGGTGATGGTGGTGGGGGGGTGCATGTGGAAGGGTTAGATGCAGCAGCAGGAATAGGCAGTGTGCCCAGTTGGTGACCAGGGACAGGAGGTGTTAAAGGGGTGCAGTGTGGAGGGGTAAGGTACAGCAGCAGGAATGGACAGTGTGCTCAGTGGGTGACCAGGCCTAGAATGGAGGTGGTAAAGGGGTGTGGTGTGGAGGGGTAGGGGTAGGGTACTTCAGCAGTAATGGACAGTGTGCTCAGTGAGTGACCAGGGATAGAATGGAGGTGGTAAAGGGGTGCGGTGTGGAGGGGTAGGGTACTTCAGCAGGAATGTCAAGGGGGCACAATTTGAAGATAGAGGGGGGACGGCTCAGAGGTAATGTGAGGAAGTAGTTTTTCATGGAGAGGGTTGTGAGTGCATGGAACAGCCTTCCTGAGGAAGTAGTGGAGTCAAAAACAGTGGGGAATTTCAAGAATGCATGGAACAGACAAGGCAATTCTAGTGGGGATAGGAGGAAGTTGGTTAACTAAGATCTGCAGCCTATGTATTAGGTAGGGAAACAGGCAAACTAGGTGGGCCAAGTGATCCTTATCTGCCGTCAAATTCTATGTTTCTCTGAATGGACAGTGTGCTCAGTGAGTGACCAGGGATAGAATGGAAGTGGTAAAGGGGTGCGGTGTGGAGGGGTACGGTACTTCAGCAGGAATGGACAGTGTGCTCAGTGGGTGACCGGGCATAGAATGGAGGTGGTAAAGGGGTGCGGTGTGGAGGGGTAAGGTACATCAGCAGGAATGGACAGTGTGCTCAGTGAGTGACCAGGGATAGAATGGAGGTGGTAAAGGGGTGCGGTGTAGAGGGGTAAGGTACAGTAGCAGAAATGGTCAGAGTCTTTACTGGGTGACTAGGAACAGACTGAGGGTTGTAATGGGGTGTGGTGTGGAAGGTTAAAGTACCACAACACAGATGGGTTGTCTTTTTTTTTGTCAACTATTTTTATCCTCCACAGCAGACACACTGCTAATCTTTGCCACCTTACTGGACTCGGGGGTCACTGGTGAACTTACCTGCGCTATGTGTGTCCCGGTGGAACTCCCGAGCTGGCCTGGAGGTGTCATTGAGCAGTGTCCCCGTTTTTTCCACTGTTTTCTCCCCATCTAACTTCCCGGGACCACGGAAGCAGCGCCACATGGGTGCTGAGGCTCTTTTGTGTACCGCAGCTCCAAATGACAGCCCCTTCCACCCTCCCTTGGCCTTGCGCCTGGGCTCTCAGAGGTGGCAATACCACCCAGCCTCCACTGGGAGACAGCCAAGCACTGACAGGCCTGCCAAATCCCTCCCAAGGTGGAGAGCTGCCCGCCAGCAGCAACTCACTCACCTCTCCCTTCCCTCTGCTTACCCCTGATCACCTGAGCTCGTTCCTGAACTCAGGTCGGCGGCCTGACTTCAGGTGTCGCATCCAGCACCAAAGCCCTCTGCACCACGGGGCCAGCACAGATGGGATGTCTTGTCACAGGAAGTAAGGTAAAGCAAATTAGAATGGGGGCTGATAAAGGAGAATTGTGCGGAAGGGAAAAGTAGAGGAAAAGGAACAAGGATAGGTAGTGTGCGGACAGTGGCAAGGGTGTTTTAAGAAGGGGTTAAGTACATTAATAGGGACAGGCAGTGTACTCACTGGGGGCAGGAGTGTTGTGAGGAAGGGTTAGGTACAGGAGCAGAGATGGGCAGTGTGCCCACAGGGGGCAGGGGTGTTGTGAGGGAAGGTTAGGTATTGGAGCAGGGATAGACAGTGTGCTCACCGTGGGCAGGGGTGTTGTGAGAGAATGTTAGGTACAGGAGTAGGGAAAGACAGTCTGCTCACAGGGGGCAGGGGTGTTGTGAGGGAGGGTTAGGTACTGGAGCAGGGAAAGACAGTCTGCTCACAGGGGGCAGGGGTGTTGTGAGGAAGGTTAGGTACAGGAGCAGGGATGGACAGTGTGCTCACAGGGGACAGGGGTGTTGTGAGGAAGGGTTAGGTACAGGAGCAGGGATGGACAGTGTGCTCACAGGGGCAGGGGTGTTGTGAGGAAGGGTTAGGTACAGGAGCAGGGATGTGCAGTGTGCTCACAGGGGACGGGGTGTTGTGAGGAAGGGTTAGGTACAGGAGCAGGGATGGGCAGTGTGCTCATGGGACAGGGGTGTTGTGAGGAAGGGTTAGGTACAGGAGCAGGGATGGGCAGTGTGCTCACAGGCGGCAGGGGTGTTGTGAGGAATCGATAGGTACAGGAGCAGGGAAGGACAGTGTGCTCACAGGGGCAGGGGTGTTGTGAGGAAGGGTTAGGTACAGGAGAAGAGATGGGCAGTGTGCTCACAGGGGACAGGGGTGTTGTGAGGAAGGGTTAGGTACAGGAGCAGGGATGGACAGTGTGCTCACAAGGGCAGGGGTGTTGTGAGGAAGGGTTGGGTACGGGAGCAGGGATGGGCAGTGTGCTCACAGGGGACAGGGGTGTTGTGAGGAATCGATAGGTACAGGAGCAGGGATGTGCAGTGTGCTCACAGGGGCAGGGGTGTTGTGAGGAAGGATTAGGTACAGAAGCAGGGATGGACAGTGTGCTCACAGGGGACAGGGGTGTTGTGAGGAATCGATAGGTACAGGAGCAGGGATGTGCAGTGTGCTCACAGGGGCAGGGGTGTTGTGAGGAAGGTTTAGGTACAGGAGCAGGGATAGGCAGTGTGCTCACAGGGGCAGGGGTGCTGTGAGGAAGGGTTAGGTACAGGAGCAGGGATAGGCAGTGTGCTCACAGGGGCAGGGGTGCTGTGAGGAAGGGTTAGGTACAGGAGCAGGGATGGGCAGTGTGCTCACAGGCGGCAGGGGTGTTGTGAGGAATCGATAGGTACAGGAGCAGGGAAGGACAGTGTGCTCACAGGGGCAGGGGTGTTGTGAGGAAGGGTTAGGTACAGGAGAAGAGATGGGCAGTGTGCTCACAGGGGACAGGGGTGTTGTGAGGAAGGGTTAGGTACAGGAGCAGGGATGGACAGTGTGCTCACAGGAACAGAGGTGTTGTGAGGAAGGGTTGGGTACAGGAGCAGGGATGGACAGTGTGCTCACGGGACAAGGGTGTTGTGAGGAAGGGTTAGGTACAGGAGCAGGGATAGGCAGTGTGCTCACAGGGGGGCAGGCGTGTTGTGAGGAAGGGTTAGGTACAGGAGCAGGGATGGGCAGTGTGCTCACAGGGGACAGGGGTGTTGTGAGGAAGCGATAGGTACAGGAGCAGGGATGGGCAGTGTGCTCACAGGGGACAGGGGTGTTGTGAGGAAGCGATAGGTACAGGAGCAGGGATAGGCAGTGTGCTCACAGGGGACAGGGGTGTTGTGAGGAAGCGATAGGTACAGGAGCAGGGATGGGCAGTGTGCTCACAGGGGACAGGGGTGCTGTGAGGAAGGGTTTGTTACAGGAGCAGGGATGGACAGTGTGCTCACAGGGGGCAGGGGTGTTGTGAGGAAGAGTTAGGTACAGGAGCAGGGATGGGCAGTGTGTTCACAGGGGACAGGGGTGTTGTCAGGAAGGGTTAGGTACAGGAGCAGGGATGGGCAGTGTGTTCACAGGGGACAGGGGTGTTGTGAGGAAGCGATAGGTACAGGAGCAGGGATGGGCAGTGTGCTCACAGGGGACAGGGGTGCTGTGAGGAAGGGTTTGTTACAGGAGCAGGGATGGACAGTGTGCTCACAGGGGACAGGGGTGTTGTGAGGAAGGGTTAGGTACAGGAGCAGGGATGGGCAGTGTGCTCACAGGGGACAGGGGTGTTGTGAGGAAGAGTTAGGTACAGGAGCAGGGATGGGCAGTGTGCTCACAGGGGCAGGGGTGTTGTGAGGAAGGGTTAGGTACAGGAGCAGGGACAGGCAGTGTGCTCACAGGGCAGGGGTGTTGTATGGAAGGGGTTAGGTAGAGCGTCAGGGATGGTAGATTAAGCATTGTGATGGGTGACTAATACATTTCACATATCGGGTAACCAGGGACAGAATGGGGGCGGTAAGGAGGGGTTGTGAGGAAGGACTCAATAGAGCTCCAGGGATGTATAGTTGGTTATAGTGACTGGTGACTCACTGTGTTCATGGGGGTGACCAGGTATAAAGTGGGGTTGGTAAGAGAGGGGTGCTGTGACAAAGGTTAGGTACTACAGCAGGGATGGGTAGTTTGATCGAGGTGAAGGGTGACTAATATTGTTCACGGGGGAGGGTGCCCAGGTATATAATGGGCAAGGCCCCTGGAATTCTGCGATTGCAGAATTTTCCGCAGAATTTGCATCATGCCGTAGAATATATATAGTAGGGGACAGGGGTGTTGTGAGGAAGGGTTAGGTACACGAGCAGGGATGGGCAGTGTGTTCACGGGACAGGAGTGTTGTCAGGAAGGGTTAGGTACAGGAGCAGGGAAGGGCAGTGTGTTCACAGGTGACTGGGGTATTGTGAGGAAGGGTTAGGTACAGGAGCAGGGATGGGCAGTGTGCTCACAGGGGGCAGGGGTGTTGTGAGGAAGGGTTAGGTACAGGAGCAGGGATGGACAGTGTGCTCACAGGGGCAGGGGTGTTGTGAGGAAGGGTTAGGTACAGGAGCAGGGATGTGCAGTGTGCTCACAGGGGACGGGGTGTTGTGAGGAAGGGTTAGGTACAGGAGCAGGGATGGGCAGTGTGCTCATGGGACAGGGGTGTTGTGAGGAAGGGTTAGGTACAGGAGCAGGGATGGGCAGTGTGCTCACAGGGGCAGGGGTGTTGTGAGGAAGGGTTAGGTACAGGAGCAGGGATGGACAGTGTGCTCACAGGGGGGCAGGGGTGTTGTTAGGAAGGGTTAGGTACAGGAGCAGGGATGGGCAGTGTGCTCACAGGGGCAGGGGTGTTGTGAGGAAGGGTTAGGTACAGGAGCAGGGATGGACAGTGTGCTCACAGGGGCAGAGGTGTTGTGAGGAAGGGTTAGGTACAGGAGCAGAGATGGACAGTGTGCTCACAGGGGACAGGGGTGTTGTGAGGAAGGGTTAGGTACAGGAGCAGGGATGGACAGTGTGCTCACAGGGGCAGGGGTGTTGTGAAGAAGGGTTAGGTACAGGAGCAGAGATGGACAGTGTGCTCACAGGGGACAGGGGTGTTGTGAGGAAGGGTTAGGTACAGGAGCAGGGATAGGCAGTGTGCTCACAGGGGCAGGGGTGTTGTGAGGCGATAGGGTACAGGAACAGGGATAGGCAGTGTGCTCACAGGGGGCAGGGGTGTTGTGAGGAACGGTTAGGTACAGGAGCAGGGATGGGCAGTGTGCTCACAGGGGACAGGGGTGTTGTGAGGAAGGGCTAGGTACAGGAGCAGGGACGTGCAGCGTGCTCACAGGGGCAGTGGTGTTGTGAGGAAGGGTTAGGTACAGGAGCAGGGATGGGCAGTGTGTTCACAGGGGCAGGGGTGTTGTAAGGAACGGTTAGGTACAGGAGCAGGGATGGACAGTGTGCTCACAGGGGACAGGGGTGTTGTGAGGAAGGGTTAGGTACAGGAGCAGGGATGGGCAGTGTGCTCACAGGGGACAGGGGTGTTGTGAGGAAGGGTTAGGTACAGGAGCAGGGATGGGCAGTGTGTTCACAGGGGACAGGGGTGTTGTGAGGAACGGTTAGGTACAGGAGCAGGGATGGACAGTATGCTCACAGGGGACAGAGGTGTTGTGAGGAACGGTTATGTACAGGAGCAGGGATGGACAGTATGCTCACAGGGGACAGGGGTGTTGTGAGGAAGGGTTAGGTACAGGAACAGGGACAGGCAGTGTGCTCACAAGGCAGGGGTGTTGTATGGAAGGGGTTAGGTAGAGCGTCAGGGATGGCAGATTAAGCATTGTGATGGGTGACTAATACATTTCACATATCGGGTAACCAGGGACAGAATGGGGGCGGTAAGGAGGGTTGTGAAGAAGGACTCAATAGAGCTCCAGGGATGTATAGTTGGTTATAGTGACTGGTGACTCACTGTGTTCATGGGGGTGACCAGGTATAAAGTGGGGTTGGTAAGAGAGGGGTGCTGTGACAAAGGTTAGGTACTACAGCAGGGATGGGTAGTTTGATCGAGGTGAAGGGTGACTAATATTGTTCACGGGGGAGGGTGCCCAGGTATATAATGGGCAAGGCCCCTGGAATTCTGCGATTCTGCGATTGCAGAATTTTCCGCAGAATTTGCATCATGCCGTAGAATATATATAGTGCCGCAGAATTCATTGTTTTTGTTGAATTTTCATTCAAATATACTGTTTTTCTGTAGTGTCAGGCTTTCTTTCCCGTCTCATTTATCATGAAGCCCCTCATCTATGCTCAGCATGTGATGTCATCAATGACATCACATCACATCATATTTAGCCAATGCTAAACAGCATTCTGCCAGAGAAATGAATAAATCACGCTGCAGAAATCAGGAAATACTTGCCATGAGAAGCCAAGGGAACCTACCGCTGAAATAAAAGAAAAATTCTGCATGAGCACTAGGGGCCCTGATAATGGGTCTGGTGTGTGTGTGTGTGGGGGGGTCTGCAAGAAAGGGTTTAGTATTGCAGCAGGGATGGGTAGTTTGATCAAGGGGAAGGGTAACCAATAGTGTTCACATGTGGGGGAATGGGTGATCAGAGACAGAAAAGGGGTGATAAGGGGGTGTTGTGAGGAATGTTAAGTACAGAAGAAATGATAGAAATGTAGTCATCTGGGGGTAAGTGTGTCCAGGAACAGACCGAGGGTGATAAGGGTGGTGCTGTGAGGAGGGTTAGGTACAGAAGCAGGGATCGATAGCTGCTCACAGGGAGTGTGGTTAAAGATAACATGGTGGGGGGTGTTGATGAGGAGGGTTAGTACAAGTGCAAAGAAGTATGGTGTGCTAAAGGGCAAGGGGAAGCAGATGGCAGCGGAGAAGGAAATGCATGGGGGTTCACACACAGTTAATGGAACCTGCAGGGGTAGCAGCTCACCCAAAGGTATTAGGATAAAAAGGATTGGCCACTGAATTTGTGAGGAGAGTAAATGCGGGGAGGGTGGACAATTTAAAATTACAGGGTGACAGCAAAGTTAGTATTTGGAAATGAGTGAACTACAGTGTGAGACATGCCTTTCCTCTAGGGATAGAAAAAAAAGAGGCAGAATAGAAACAGCAGATGGGGCGAGATGAAAGATATACAGCGAGGGATACAATGGGATTAGAGAGATAGTGTGCAAAGAGCAGTGAGGATGAGATGAGAGCAATACTGTGAGTGACAAGCCTATCCTCCCGGGAGGGAAAAGAGAGGCATAATATAAACAGCAACAGGGTGAGATAACAGAAATACAGCGAGGAATATGCTGTCCTGTAGGCAGAAAAAAAGAGGAGTGTGAAGAGGGCAGTGGCAGTTGGGGGCAGTATAGCGCTACACAATATCCGGTTTGAATAGAGGAGACTGGGAGGCCCTGGCAGTACTGCATAGAGCATACCCATAGTAGAAGGAGCACCTGCCGATGCTTGAATAGTATAGTTGCCTGTTAGTTCATGCTTGCCTAGTCCACTAATTCTTTTAAAATTATTTAGCAGTAATCCGTAACAACGCAGCACCTTTTCAGTTTTTTATACCTAAGTGTTCAGGCTACCTTCCAATAGCCTTTTTGTGACCTGACATTATTATTTTTTCCTTTGTGAATCTTCATTTCCCTCAAACTGCCAATGCCTACTGCTGCGGAGAGATCCTCAGAGCCTCGCAGGCCTGGAGCGGGTTCTCTGGTGAGCTCTTCTGTGACTGCACTGCCTCCTATGTCTGATATGGCAAGTAAAAATGATATTTTGCAACTGAAGGAAACGCTTGCAGACTTAAAAATCAACACTGCCAGTGCCAACCAAACCAAAAGTCTTTTACAGACCGAAACAGATGAGGCAAGATCTAACCTTAACACTTATGGGCAACACTTGTCTTCTCTTAATGAAACTGTCTCTCAGCTAAGGGACGCAAACAAATTGAATATCTACTGGAGAAAGTGGATGACTTAGAAAATAGGGAGCGAAGAAATAACAGAATTATAGAAGTTCCAGAGGGGTGGGAAGGGATTGACATGACACATTTCCTACAGTCTTTTATTCCTGAACTGTTAGAATACCAATGGCCATATCCTCTTGAAATTGAAAGAGCCCATAGGGGTCTGGGTCCAAGAAACTCTCAGAACAAACGTCCTCGCCCAATTACAGCTTACTTTCTGAGGTTCTTTATAAAGAAGGAAATATTACGAGTTGCTAGAGAGCGTGGCTCTTTACAGTTTCTGGGTTACAAAATTCTGCTTTTTTAAGACTTCTCTTCAGTTAGTGAGAAAAAAGAAAGGATTTTATGAGGTGAAACAAGAATGTCAAGAGCTGGGAATGCTATATAATTTTAGATATCCAGCTGTCTTCCAAATCAGAGAGTGGGGGTGGGGTGGGGGAGTGGTGTCTTGTGCTTCTGTTGAGGATGCTTGGGCTTATATTCATACGCCTACTGAATTGGACCTTTCAAATAGCCGCCATCCGAGTTCAAACTCTCAGAATCCAGCACATGCCACGGCTCCTACTGTGTCTTACTCTGTTCATGCTCCGCTGGAGCGTGTGGATTCTGTGCAATCAATGGAGGCCTACCCCTCTTCTTCTGCCTCTGTTCAGACAAATCCTAAACTAAATGTGAAAGCCTCAAACACCCCTTCTGTATTCCTCTGCTACTAAACTAAATCGGAAAGGGGGGGGGGGATCTCTCAAAAATCAGCAAATTCTCGGAAAGTAAAACGCACCTCCAAGGTTGTGACTCCATCCCTGAGACAAGGAAGACAAGTTTGCTCAATCCTCCCCCAGGAGCAGACACTGTAATGGTTCCACTCCTGTTCATGCCTCTTTGATTGATTCTTTTGACGTGGAAGAGGCAGAAGCTTTGCTTGGTCTGCTGGAAATGAGTACCCCAAGGTACTCCCTCCAGAAGAACTAGAGGGCCCAGATACTCAGGATTCATCTGTCTGTGCACGGACTACTACACCCGATGTTCTTCCTCCTAAAACCACAAGACTTCCATTTCCCTCTAGCTTATGATGGCGCAGATTTGGATTGCTTCAATGGGATGCTGAAGCTTCCTTTTTTTTTTCGCATCAAGCTCTATGCCTTGCTATTTGTTCACCATAAAGGGGTGAGAAATGTATGTTGATTGTTGGTACTCTGAAAGAGCTTAAAGCCTGGAATCCGAACAAATCTTGCATTTGTATATGCTTGGAACCTTACCAGTCCCATTCTGAATTCAAACTATGGTGCTATTTTATTTTTTCTACTTATACTGGGAAACTAATGGTCTTGATATTATATAGAGGCTGGGGTCTGTTTGCCTTCCTTTTAACACTTCATTTGTTTAAGATATAATGACTCCTTTTTGATTAAGCGGCTGCAAAGGCCAACAGGATGCTAGAGTGTACAGCAAGGGGGATTACATCCAGATGTAGTGAAGTCATACTGCCCCTGTACAGGTCCCTGGTGAGGCCGCACTCAGAGTACTGTGTGGAGTTCTGGCGCCCATACTTGAAAAGGGATATCAAACTACTGGAGGCAATGCAGCGAAGGGCAACAAAGATGATGTAGGGGATGGGGGATAGAACTTATGAGGAAAGACTAAAAGAGCTCAACATGTATACCCTGGAGGATAGAAGAGAGAGAGAGAGAGGGGACATGATCGAGACCTTCAAGTACCTGAAGGGGATGAACAGAGCGGGCTTCCAGGGCGGGCTCACTCTTCAGAATGGAAGAGATACCAGAGGGCACTCCCTGAAGTTAAAGGGGGCCAGATTCAGGAGGGAAAGGAGGAGGCACTACTTCACTGAAAGAGGGGTAACAGGGTATAATGCACTGCCTGAGCAACTCATATCAGTGCAGACTATGGGGTGTTTCAAGAGGAGGTGGAACAAATTCAAGGGGACAGTACATACCAGGGGCAGTTGGGGGGAGGGAAGAGTTAATGGGAGGGGGGCAGCTACAGTTTAATGGGCTGAAGTGCTGCACACTCGAGCAGGCTAGATAGACCACATGGCCTGTATCTGCTGGCAATTTCGTATGTTCGTATATTTTGTCTAGGTAGTGAGCATAAATCAGCCTTAAAACTAGTTGTTTTATTGCAGAGTAGTCATGTTGACTAAGATTTTAGGTGCTAAGATTTTACACTGCTCCTTTCTTTTTTGGGGGCAGCGTGTCTCTTCGTTGGCACTGAACTCTGCTGCGGACATGGTGAGACTGAAAATATAATGCATTTACTGCCTGTGCTCAAAGGAAAAGTTAGCTCCTCATTTTGGAACAGCTTTTTAGACATTTCTAATGTTGTGGTTTTACAGTTTTACTCTGTTTATGACATCCCTCATTAGACTCTCCTGCTCTGATTATGGAGTCCTTTTTCAGCCAACTAACTACATTTTTCTCTCTTAAGTATGGACAGTGAACTAAGGGAAGAGTGAGTCTTTCTTTTCCATGAGAACTGATCACAGTTGCTTTTCTCTTAATGTGCACTATGTGTTTGGGAACCAGAGGGCTGCCGGATAGCAAACCGAGGTCTTTTTCAAATCCTGGCAGTGGCATCACTTTAGTATGGTGGGGGTCCTACATTTTTTGTGGCGAAATTGCAACTGATGGAGTGACCCTGTTCTGTTCTGATACATGGATTTTATGATTGTATTTTTCTTCTGCCCCGTTCATGTCTAATAAGCTACCTAGAGAGGAAATGTGGTGACAACTGATGTTGATGTCCACAGAGTAAGGGGGAGTGGTCTTGCTTGTGAGTATGCCTGACTCCCCTAATTCCTGAAGACAGCAGAGCTTAAATTGTGAGGAAGATATGGGAGTTTCTAAGTAGTTCCAGCACTGAGCTGAGCTAGAAGAAGGCCCTTTTTTGCAGGAGACATGTTATTGGTTCCATTATATTTTTGTTTCACCCGATATTGTCTGTTCTGAGGCTTGCTGTGAATTTTATCACATCCATTATTATCCAAGCTCTTCATTTGCTCCATTTGCCTCCACAGGATGTTATGTTTCTCATAAATTAATACTGCTTTATAAATTTCATTAATTAATAAGGGTGGAAATTACATTATGCTTTTGAATTTTCTGCAACAAATCTCATTTCAAACCTAATTACTGTGTAATTTATGTTGTTACTCAAACTGTTATCGCAGATTTTCTTGCAGTGGCAGCTATTCATACATGTCTGCACTTCTATTTAGGAGGCTAGGTTGTACACAGGTAGACTAAGATTAGTGTTTCGAACCAGTGATTACATCACCATCTTGGACCAAGGTTCGGTGGTTAGAGGTCCGTCAGTAGTCTATTCTACCCTACTGACTTTTGGACTACTTCTGCTTTTCTTTTGCATTCTAAATCTCTATTTGTTATTTATAGTTGTTATAGAACCCTTTTATTACATTTTATAATATAAATTTTTATAGCTTTTTACTAAATGTTTACCCAATGCTGTATCCAAGTAATTCCAAGCTACAGTACATCTGTTTAATGTATCTCTATTGTGTATGCAACTTTGTACATCTAATTAATGTATCTCGACTGTGATAACCTGCGTGTTCTCCTCCCTGTGTACCCCTTCCCCCAGGTCGCACCGGGAGACGAGCATCGTTTTGCTCAGTGTGCATTCCTGGTGAAGCAACTGCAGTAAATAAATAGTTCTTAGTTTAAGTATAAAGCACTTCGTAGTCTATTAAGTCATTTTAGGTGTGGCTACTGTTTAAACTTTTAATTCTATTTTTATTCACATACTGTTGTAGATCTCTAGGAATGTCAAACTTTTCTATAGGCTCATGGAATATTAAAGGGCTAGGGTCCCCAGTCAAGAGGGAAAAAATTCTAGCGTATTTAAACAAACGTAAACTTGACATTGTTTTACTCCAGGAAACCCATCTGGAGGAAGATGAAGCAAAGAAACTAGCTAGCTCTTGGGTCTCTCAAGTGGAATTTTTTTTTTATTAAAAAAAAAAAAAAAAGGTGATATGACTATTCTTTTTAGGAAAGGGATTAACCATGTGAAAAGCTCTCATTATGCTGACCCAGAAGGCAGATTTCAAATTCTTGAAGGTGCTATAGATGGAAGGGAACTCACCATTTGTAACATTTATGCTCTCAGTTCTGGACAGGCTGTTTTTTTTTTGGTTTTTTTTCCAGGGACCTAAATACATGTATAAGTATGATTAATTACAAAAACCTTATTTGGGGAAGAGACTTTAATAAAGTCTCAGATAATCTGATCGATAGAAGCTCTTCTTCCTGCCCTCTAAAGATTTCCGCTTCTCAGCTTGCTATCAAAAAACTTATGTCTGACCTAAATTTAGTGGATGTCTGGCACTTATTAAATCCCAATGTAAGAGACAATTCCTTTTATTCTCTGAGGCATGTTTCTTACAGAAGGATTGACATGATTTTTATTTCCAGCCATTTGGCATTGAATATCGTGTCATCACATATTAAAGAGATACCCCTCTCTGATTATGCACTAGTACAGGCTGTGATTCACTTTGAAGGTTCTAGGAGTAACTGTATTAGGAGGAGGCTAAATATCTCTCTCCTGCAAGATCCAAAATTTAAAGGTAACTTGTAAAATAGCATTGCAGATGCCTCTCGTCCTCACATACCTTGTAATACTGTTGCGGGAGTCCGGGGATGCAATCAGCATAATTTTTAATATCCAGATTACATTTAATAAAGCACTGAACTTTTAATAGCCTGAAGTGCGGAGGGGACCTGACTGAGCGGGTAGTAGTAATCATGGTATTACACCCATTTAGTGACGTCGCTCCTACTCCTTATAATAGCAGATTAAAGTTGTTTATTATGCAGATTTTATTGATTCCCCGGGGGTCTTGACATCCTAAATATTACTTACTGCAACACCTGGATATGCTGTTGCAGTAAGTAATATTTAAGGTGTCAAGACCCCTGGGGAATCAGTAAAATCTGCATAATAAACAACTGCTAATGCTGCTATTATAAGGGTGGTAGTGGGAGCGATGTCACTAAATGTGTGTAATA
Organism: Neoceratodus forsteri; assembly: GCA_016271365.2. NCBI lineage: Eukaryota > Metazoa > Chordata > Ceratodontiformes > Ceratodontidae > Neoceratodus > Neoceratodus forsteri. Next base: position 113,664,308 of record CM057449.1, read on the forward strand.
CCCATGAACACTTGCACACACTCAGCTGGGTCCCCTCCGCACTTCCGCGTTCAGCCGAAAAGTTTGGTACTTTATTAAAATTAAACCTGGATGTTAAAAATTATGCTGATTGCAGCCCCGGACTCCTGCAACAGTATTGTAAGGTAAGTGAGGACGGGAAGGGGCTGCAACGCTATTTCACAGGTCACCTTTAAACCGTAGTTTGATCAGGAAGCAGAAGACTTTTTTAGCATTAATAACAATGGAAAAGTCTCTCAGGCTACCTGTGGGACTCCTTTAAAGCCCACATGAGAGGAAGGATTATTAGTTTTGCATCCTCTAAGAAAAAGCAAAGGGAACAGTTGTGGCTGGTAGAGGTTGTGGGAATCTGGTTTTGCTGAGCAGCTGGCGATTTTAGTAGCTGGATAAACTTTAAATTCTTATCAGTCTGTGGACTTTTAAGCAAGACTGCTGACTTATTTAATAAGTGTTGTTTTGTGTGGGGCCTTCCTCTGGAGGAGGTTGCAGTGCTTGGAGGTGCAGTGAGGGGCAGACACAGGGCTGATACACTCTCGTGAGAGTCGGGTGTGGGCCCAAATCCTACCCTCCCCACCCTCCTCCCCAGAGCACAGTGCATTTATAGGGGAACACCTTCCCTGCAACTGGAGGTAAAGGTTTCAGGTACAGCTCATGTAGTTCTAGCCACTGGGTGGTGGGTTTTAAGGCTGGGAGAGAGGAGTTTAGGAAGTTGTAATCTTCCCCTGTAAACTAACTCTTAAGACAAATAGTCAGGTGGGGAAAAGTTCAGCCACCCAAGCACTGCAAGTTTAAAGGCCTGCATGCTGTATGGGGGGGAATTGCCTAGGTATAGGTACTGGTAGCTCAAAACTGTAAAGCCACTGAGTTGGTAATTTGGCCTAGAAAAGACTGCTGTGATGATGGGGAAGGGACCGCATATCACTAGAGCAGGTATCTTTGGGCGGGTGGTTGGGTGCACAGGGTGTAGTGTGGCCATGATACTGGACTGGGCTTGGAAGTTTGGGGGATGCAGAGTGTGCTACTGGCTGGCACAGCTTAAGGAGGAGGTAGAGGGGATCCGAAGGCAGCTGGGGGTCTGGGGGGGAGGATGGGAGAGGTAGGTGGCAAGCGGTCACCTACATGGAAGCACTAGGTGCTGGGGCCTCCCAAGCTGGGGGAGGAGTGAAGAGAGGTACTCACACTAGGGGAGGAGGGAAGGGAGTACACAGTGGGCTCTAGGGACCCCTTACAGGTGGGGCCTAGAAGGTGGAAATTTCCACAGCAGTAGACAAGAGACTGGTGGTGTCCAAAGGAAACTGAGAGGGGTGGTAGGGACGGGGAGGCACTGGAGGATGGGTTAAGGCTCACAAATTGTTTTAACCCTCTATGCCCATTGGTAGAAGAGGGGCGTGTGGGTGAGGAAGAGGATGATGATGCTGCTGCTGGTGTAGCTGGGGCAGGGATGGATAGAACGGGCATAGAGGGCAAGTGTCAAGGGCACAATAGAGGGGGTCCTGGACAGGATGGGGGAAGAGGGGTAGGAGGGGAGTTGAAAAAGGAGGATCAGAGGAACAAGGAGGAGGCTGATGGTATGGAACAGGGAAGCACGACAGGCAGGAAGGGGGAGGACGTAAATGGGATGATAGCGAGCAGAAAGCCAAACAGGCAAACGGATAGGATGGATGGATTAGTAAGGAGTGGGGAAAGAGATACAGGGAAAGATACTAGGGTGGGGGGGGGATAAAGAAGGCCAGGACATAGGCAGAGGAGGTGACCAGGGACAATAGTGAAGGGGCTACCTTCAACACCCAGATTGTGGGAGGTGCGAGGAGCCGGTTGAGGGGAGAATCTGGACGAAAGGATGAGGAGGGGCATGGAAGGAGGGGGAACCTGAGGGGTGAACAGGAAGGCAAGGGGGAAGTTAGAGTACTGCTATTGGGGGACTCCATGATCAGAGGCATACAGTGGGAGGGGGAGCAGGAGGGTAAAAGCTGTTTGGTCAGAACCAAATGCCACCCAGGCCTGACAGTGCACAAGGTCAAGCATGAGTTGTATTCACTGGCAAGGGAATGCGTGGGGACCCCGGACATTCTAGCTGCACTTGGGGACAAACGACATAAATGGCAATAATGAACTAGAAATTCAGACAAAGTTCTGGGAGTTGGCCAGGTATGCCTTTCCATAGGCTGTAAGATCTCCTTTTCAGAAATCCTGCCAGTGCCAAGGGCTGGTGGGAAAAACAAGATGAAGATTAGGGAGATAAATCAGTGGCTTAGGAAGTGCTGTGGGGAATTGGGGTATGGCCTGGTGGGGGGACTGGGGGGAGACCTGGGAGGATAAGGGGCTATATGCTAGGGATAGGTTCCACCTTACGTTAGAGAGGAAGGAAATCTTAAAGCTCAAACTAGCTGGGTTCATCAGCGAAAGGTGGGGTTTAAACTTGTGAAGGGGGGAGGGATCAAAAAAGGGGCAGTGCCAGCAGATATGATAAATGAGGGACATGGTCTCCACTCCTCTAGGGGGCTAGGGAGATATGGAACTGGGTCACCAGGTAGGGTGCAGGAACTGAGAAACGGGAGTTCAAGGGGGAGAAAGGAGAGGAGGGAAAAGGGGTGGAGAGTGGTCCTGATAAATGCCAGGAGCTTAGGAAATAAAATGCCTGAGCTCCAGGCAATGCTAGTTGAGGGGGAGGTAGATGTGGCAGCAGTCACTAAGACCTGGATCACTCAAGGGCATCAGTGGGACCTAAATCTGGAGGGCTACATTGTGTTCAGAAAAGATAGGGGGGAGGGAAGGGGTGGTGGTGTAGCACTGTTAGTCAGAAATGGTGTGGATATTGGAGGGGTAGAGGAGGCAGAGGGGAATGTAGAGGCTATTTGGGTCACCTTGCTGATGCAGGGGGGGTAAGAGAGTAAAGTTTGGAGTGGTATACAGACCACCAGCACTGGTGGAGGTCCTAGAAGAAAGTTTGGTGGCAAATCTTGAGGGACACTGTAGATTACAAAAGGGAAGGGTAATAGTAATGGGGGACCTCAACATGCCAGGAATAGACTGGGGGACTATGACATCACCAGTGGTCAGAGAGCGGAGGCTGTTGGATGTCTTCCAGGATGCGTTTCTGACAAAACAAGTGGGTGAGCCAACTAGGGAGGCCCGGACACTGGACATGGTCCTGGCAGACAGTGATCAGATTAGGGGCCTAGAGGTGATGGACCCGTAGGCTGGGAGTGATGACGCCACAGTCTGGTTCTTCCTGGACCTAGGGGGGGAAGGAAAGCTGAACAAGGATGGTAGTAACCGACTTTAGGGGTGCAGACTTCAGGGAGATGAGAAGGATCCTTAAGGATCACCTAGACAGGATAAGGCCGGATATGGATGCTGAAAGCAGGTGGAGGGTCATTAGGAGGGGGAAAACAGGAGGTTACCAGATCCTGCGCAAGGGAAAGGCGTAAGTTCAGTAAGGCCAGAAAACCCTGCTGGTGGAGCTGGAAGGTACAGAAGGTGGTGAGGGAAAGAAGGCAGCCTACAGACACTTCAAGTGGTCAAGGAGTGAAAGGGATCAGAAGGAATATGAGCTGACAGCCAAGAGCGTCACCAGGGTGGTGAGAGCAGCTAAGGCAAAAAAGGAGCAGTCCTTGGCCAGTGGGATCCGGACGGGGGGGCAAGGGGTTCTTTAGATACATAGGGAAAAAATGAAAGTAAGGGGGTAGATCAGCAAGATAAGGGTAGGGGATGGTTGGGCACAGGAGGCGGGGGAACAGGCAGAAGTACTAAATGAGTACCTTGCCTCAGTTTATACCAGGGAGCATGGAATGGCTATGTCTTGCGAGGGGAGCAGGGGCAAACTAGAGCAAGGGGTGAGACCGGTAGAGATCAAGGTCCCTGATGGGTCTGGGGAAAGGGAGTTGCCACCACAGACAGATGGGAGCCCATCAATGCATGGTGAAAAGGGGGAGGACAAGGCTAAAATCCCAGTAGAGAGTAAGGAAAGTCCTCAGGTCCCTTCAGATGGAGAAAGCACCAGGGCCAGATGAGATACATCCCAGGGTGCTGAGGGAACTGGCAGATGTCCTGGCAGTCCCTCTAGTGGAGCTTTTCAACATATCTCTGAGGACTGGGTGGGTGCCCCAAGACTGGAGGGTGGCCCATGTCATGCCGATCCACAACGGGGGGAATCAAGAAAGGAGGCAGGAAATTACAGGCCTGTTAACCTGACATCAGTGGTCGGCAAGGTGATGGGAGGGTATTGTCAAGGAAAGGCTAGGGGGATTACTGGAGCAAACTGGGTACTTGGACAATAGGCAGCATGGCTTTGTCATGGGAAGATCATGCCAGACAAATCTTGTTGAGTTCTATGACTGGCTGACGAGGGCCCTGGACCAGGGTAGGCCAGTGGACATCCTCTTTCTAGATTTTAGCAAAGCGTTTGATTTGGTACCCCTTAGTGGCCTGCTAGCTAAGCTGAAGGAAATAGGGGTAGGGAGACAGTTGCTAAGATGGATAGGAAATTGGTTCTCTGAGCGTACTCAGAAGGTGGTGGTTGGAGGGTTGGTCTCATCCCCAAGGTGGGTTACTAGTGGGGTTCCCCAGGGGTCAATGCTGGGGCCACTTCTGTTCAACATCTATGTCTCAGACATCAGGAAGGGGATCAGGAGTGAGATGAGTCTCTCTGCAGATGATTCAGAGCTAGGTGCAGTGGTGGATGAGGAGGCGGGGAGAGTGGCCTTGCAGGAGGACCTGGAGGGTCTGGATAGATGGTCGGAAAAATGGAAACTAAAATTCAATGTGGGTAAGTGCAAGGTTCTGCAACTGGGAGTCAGAAATCCAGGCCAGGGGTATACCCTGGAAGGAGACATGATTCAAGTCACGGAGGGTGAGAGAGACCTGGGGGTAGTGGTAGATGTCAAAATGAACAACTCCGCCAGCCGGTGGCGCTGAGGGTTGGCGCTGGACGCCACCCCTCGTCACGCGGCTGACCGGGTTCAGGAATGGACTCGGGCCGCTGGGGGTCGAGCAGGGGGAAGGAGGATCGAGCGTCCAACGGATGCTCTCCTCCCTCGGGAGGGACCAGGGTGTTTAATACACCCGACGCCGGAGAGCCGGTGGAAGCACCCGACTCGGGGCAACGGCGGCTTCCTAGGCAGGGAGCCAGGAGGTGGGAGGACGCCGCATTCCTGGCATGCATGAGCATGCCCACCCGAGCCGCGCCCTCGGGGTGAGATGGGAGGGACAGAAAACTGAAAACAACCTCGGCATCCGGATGACGGCAGCTCCGCCACCCAGACGACACAACATGGGCAGACCCCGTGTAAGGTGCTAAGGAGGCAGGTGGAGCACCTGAGAAAAAGAGACACTCCAGGGGCAGACTCAGTGGGGGAGTCTGGAGGGCATTGAGACAGCCCAAAGGAGGGGAGTGCAGGGGGCGTCCAGGAGGGGATAAAAAGAATAAAAAAAAAAAAAAATGAACAACTCGGAGACCTGTAGGAGGATAGCGGCAAGGGCAAATAGGATGCTGGGATGCATCACCAGGGGAATGACCTCCAGAAAGGCAGAAGTGATCCTTCCACTGTACAACTGCTTGGTTAGGCCACACATCGAGTATTTTGTACAATTTTGGAGACCACATTGAAAGAGGGACATTTCACTCCTAGAGAGGGTCCAAAGGAGGGCAACCAAAATGATCTGGGGCCTGGGGGAGAGGACCTATGAGGAGAGGCTCAAGAAGCTTGGCATGTACACCCTGGAGGAGAGGAGGGACAGGGGGGACATGAGAGAGGTCTTAAAGTACATGAAAGAGATCAATAAAGGAGGCCCAGTCAGGGTGCTCCAAAGGAAGGGGCAACAAGAGGTCACGGGTGTAAGCTGGAAAGGGGCAGGCTCAGAGGGGAGAGGAGGAGATGTTATTTCACTGAAGGGGTGGTGGAGCCATGGAATGCACTGCCCAGGGAGCTGGAGACTGTGGACGGGTTTAAGAGGGGATGGGACAGGTACAGGGGGAGGTTAAATCTGACCAGGCACAATACAGGTGGAATATATGGGACTGGGGACAGTATAACCCAAGGGGGGCACCAAAATCGGCCCTCAATGTGGGTGCTGAAAATTGAGCAGACTCGAGAGACCATTAGGCATATTCTGCTGGCACTTTAGTATGTTAGTATGTAAAAGGATTTAACCCAAATGGAGCAGGAACTGTTAGACTTACAAAATGAGTACAAACAAAACTGCAAAAAGGAAGGAACTTTGCTAAATAACATTACTATGCTAAAATATATCAATAAAACATATTCTGCTAGGGCAGAATATTCTTTATATAGGACTAAGCAACATTTTTGGGAAGCTGGTGAAAGGGCAGGGAAGCTCTTGGCTGATTGGCTTAAAAAGAGGGTAGGTCAGAATTTGATTCCAGGCATTTTATTTATTTATTTATTTTTATTGATAGTTTCTATACACACAAACAACAAGTAGACATTGTACAGTGTTTGTTGTATTCATAGAGTACAGTTATTTGAACGAAAGGAGGGTTACTAGCGGGGTACCGCAGGGTTCAGTACTGGGACCGGTCCTTTTTAATGTCTTTATAAGTGACATTGCAGAGGAACTGGAAGGAAAAGTATGTCTCTTTGCAGATGACACAAAGATCTGCAACAGGGTTGATACACAAGATGGAGTGGAAAGGATGAGAAGGGACTTGGCAAGGTTGGAGGAATGGTCAAATGTATGACAGCTCAGATTCAATGCAAAGAAGTGCAAGGTAATGCACATGGGGAACAAAAACCCTGGGGAAGCGTACACAATGGGGGGTGAGATACTGACAACAGTAAAAATAGAAAGGGACCTGGGGGTAATTATATCAGATGACCTAAAGGTGGGCAAGCAATGTGAGAAGGCAGTAAGGAAGGCTGGGGGATACTGGGATGTATAGGAAGAGGCATCAATAGAAAACAGGAAGTTGTTATCCCTCTGTACAGACAGTTGGTGAGACCCCATCTGGAGTACTGTGTGCAGTTCTGGAGACCCCATCTCCGCAAAGACATAGACAGAGTGGAGGCTGTCCAGAGGAGGGCAACCAAAATGGTGCAGGGTCTGCACCAGAAGACATATGAAGAAAGACTAAAGGAGCTTAATACGTATACCCTTGAGGAAAGAAGGGAGAGAGGGGACATGATAGAAACTTTCAAGTACCTCAAGGGAATTAACAAAGTCCAAGAGGGTAGCATCTTCCAGAAAAAGAGATGTGTAAGAACAAGGGGGCACAATTTGAAGATAGAAGGGGACGGCTCAGAGGTAATGTGAGGAAGCATTTTTTCACTGAGAGGGTTGTGGATGCATGGAACAGCCTCCCTGAAGAGGTTGTGGGGTCAAGAACAGTGGGGAACTTCAAGAATGCATGGGACAGACATAAGGCAGTCCTAGTGGGGGGTAGGAGGAAGTAAGCTGTTGGTTAACTAGGATCTGCAGCTTATCTGTTAGATAGGAAAATGGGCAGACTAGGTGGGCCAAGCGGTCCTTATCTGCCATCAAATTCTATGTTTCTATGTTTCTATTTTATAAACTAATAGCTGGAGTCACTGAGGATATTGCAAGTTATGGTAATTTCCCTTAGAACATCAGGCCCTCAATTAAATAACAATGTTATAAGCTGGGCCCCTAGTGCTCTGCGGCAGAACTTTCTGATTTCTGCAGCAGAGCTCCTTGGTTTCTGCGGCATGATTTATTCATTTCTCTGGCATAATGCAGTTATGCCATAGGTTAAATATGATGTGATGTCATCAATTACATCACATGGCGAGCATAGAGGAGGGGCTTCAGGACAAACAAGATGGGAAAGAAAGCCTGGCACTATGGAAAAACAGTATATTTGAATAAAAATTCACCAAAAACAGTGAATTATGCGGCACTATAGACATTTTGCGGCATGATGCAAATTCTGTGGAAAATTCCGCAACCGCAACATCGCAGAATTCCAGAGGCCTTGGTTATAAGTACATTCAAGGGACATAGGCAGGATCTACTCCTGAATAATAAAGTATCCAACCCTGCCACATAAGTCTAAAAGTCTGCATTTGGTCTTGTAGTGTTGCTGTGAGGCTCTCCATCTCATAGATTTCCAGCATAATGGATCTCCAGGAGGTCACCCTTACAGCTGGAAGAGTCATGGCTAACCAGTCCTCTCATTGAATCTCGGAGGAGAGATCCTCTTTCCGTTTATCCAGTATGGACCTTGTTGAGTCTCCCAATAAATCTCTCAATGCCGTATATACAGTATGTTTCCTATAAGATGACCACTATGATTCCCCTTAATAGAATCAATAGCATTTTTTAGTAAAGGCGGGGTTGGAGTAGGTAATTTCACAGTTATCATTCGATGATGAAGTATATATTTCCTTACCTGGAGATATCTAAAGAGGTCTGGCCCTCGAAGTCCGTATTGGTTTTTTAACTTATCAAAGGGCAAAACCCCTCTCTCATCCAGAAACTGGAACAAGTGTGATAGTTCTAATTTACACCACTGAGAGAAGGCCAAATCCATATGTGAGGGTTGAAAAAGGTCGTCTTTGGAAAGTATTTTACAATAATCATATATTGGGTTTTTTTTTTTGAGGTTATTTCTTAGTCTATACCATACTTGAAGAGTGTGAGATGTAATCTGGTGAAGTGTCTCAAAGTAGGCGTATTATCAATAGAGAAAAAGAGAAGAGTAGAACTATCGTACATGTCATTTAAAGTAAACTATAGGGACTTCCAGGGGACCGTAATGTTATCAGTTAACCAACAGATAAGAGTTCGAAGGAAAGTTGCTTGAAAATAAAGTTTGAGATTAGGCAGGTTTACTCAGACTTGGGCCCTAGATAATTGGAGGAAGGAGAGGCGGATCCTCGGATGTTGCTTACCCCATATAAATTTTGAAAGTAATTTATCCCAGGACTTGAAGTAAAAAGATAAGAAGAAGTAAGGGATGTTCTGGAAGAGGTATAGAAGCCAGGGGAGGACGTTCATATGGATAGTTTCAAACCTTTGAAAAAAGGACAACAGCAGGGATGACCCTCTCTCCAAATCCTTTTGTATTGCAATGGTAGGTACCACTGAGATTTTAAGTTCTAAAATAAACTTGGAATTTGAATCTTTTTTCAAGACATTGTATTCAGATTCAGGTAAGAAAGATGTGGGAAGCTCACAGTTTTTTTTCTAGACTCACTTAACCTTCCAAGCCATGATGAAAAAGATAGAGAAGTCCTGAATTCTCCTATTTCCCGAGGAGAATTTGACAGCATTATTAAAGGCCTCCATCCAAATAAGACACCTGGTCCAGATGGTTTGCCTGGAGAATTCTACAAAGCTCTAGGTGATAAAGCTAAAGATTACCTTTTCAAAGTTTTTTTTTCCATCTTCTACCCCATAGCCCTTACCTGATTCTATGTATTATGCATACATCACTGATTCTTAAGGATGTAAAGGATCCCTTGCAATATAAGAGTTACATGCCCATTTCTCTCCTTAACGCTGACTATAAAATTCTTGACCTGATTCTAGCTTTTAGACTGAAGTCTTACCTTACTAAACTGTTGGGGGAGGCAGGAGTGGAGCAGATAATATGCGAAGGCTTTTAAATGTAATTTGGAAATGGAAACAAATATGCAATCCAGCTGCAGTACTAGCCTTTGATTTTCTGCAGAGCTTTTGATTCCTTGAAATGGAACTACGTTTTTCAAGCACTTGAGAAATTATGCCTGGGAGATGCCCCGATTTCTTGGCTAAAAATTATTTACAACAAAACCTTCTGCTAGCGTAATCTCCAATGGCTTTATCTCAAACTCCGGTTTATATAAAGGCTCCAGACAAGGTTGTCCTCTCTGCCCATATTTATTTATTTATTTTTGGCCACTGAGCAATTAATTACGAAGATCTCTGAATGCCATGAGGTCAAAGGAATCAAGACAGGCAAAATCAACAGTAAAGTATTTGCTTATGCAGTTGACTTGCTAGTCTCTCCCACAAATCCTAGAGAATCAGTGGTACACTTAGGCAGATTCTTTAATGACTTTGCCAGCTTCTCTGGTCTTAAATTAAATTGGTCCAAGACTCAAAATGTTATCTCTAAACTCATATCCAGAAGACTCTATAGGGATGATACACTCTGAACTTAGATGCTCTAGCGATTTAACATATTTAGGTAGCAAATTATCTAAAGAAACCCATAATCTTGTAAACTTAAATCCCCTCCCTGTAGTAAAAGCAATTGAAGCAGACCTACAAAAATGGAAAGGCCTTAATTTATCTATATGGGGTAACATTAACTCAATCAAAATTGTTATAGCCCCTAAATTATTTTACTTTTTTCAGAACTTACCCCTGAAAATAGACAAGGGAATTTTGAACTCACTAAATAAATTAACCAGAGTTTTTCTCTGGAACTCTTCTACTCCTAGGTTATCTGTTGCAAAACTTAGGACTCATAAGTCCGACAGTGGTTTTGGACTCCCACACTGGGAAAAATATTATTTTGCTTTTCATTTTAAACAAAGTTCCTGGTACCTTACTTCTCAGACAAATATCTACCCTTGTGGTTCAGGGTTGAGATGCAAATCTTGCAACCATGTAAACCGTCTGACTATCTCTTTACCAAGCTACCAGGTACAGATTGGCCAATACCAGCAGGAACATCTGCCAGAACTAGACACATAGTGGATTCCCTGAAGGGGGAGGACCTCAAACAACTGGTACAACAACCCACAAGAGACAGGGCTATCCTAGATCTAGTACTGACTAACAGGGAAAGGATCACATATTTCCAGGTAGAAAGTCAACTGGGGTCCAGTGACCATCACATGGTATAGTCCAATTTGGCCACTAGCACCAAATCATCCCATTCCAATGTAAAAATATGGGACTTCAGAGGAGCTGACATTGATAAGATGGCCAACAGAGTTAAGCTTGCCCTGGTAAGAAGAAATACAGGTGAGGGAGTACAGGCAAAGTGGGCAAGCATTAAGGATGCAGTATTTCAAGCAACATCCCACTGTGTTAGAGAGAAAAGGGAGTGCAAAAGAGGAAGGAAACCACTTTGGTTCTCAAAAACAGTAACAGAAAAGGTCAGAGCCAAAAGCCTGGCCTTCAGGAAATATAAAGAAATGCAGCGGAATGAAGATAGGGAGGCATACCAAACTTCCTTAAGGGAAGCAGGCAGGCAAAGGCCCAAACTGAGGAAACACTAGCACAAACAGTAAAAGAAGGGGATAAAACTTTCAATAGATACATTAGTGAAAGGAGAAAGTCCAGAGGGGGTATTGCTAAGATCAGTGGGGATAAGGGGGCATGTGAGGAGGAGGACCATGTAAAAGCAGTTATCCTAACTAGATACTTCTGCTCAGTATTTACTGAAGAGAAGGTAGGACAAGGCCCACAGCTCAGCACCATGGACACATGGGGGGAGGGAGGTGTGCACTAGTTCCATCACAAAAGAAAGGGTCCTACAAGAGCTTGATAAGCTTAGGGTGGACAAGGCAATGGGACCTGATGGCATACATCCCGGGGTACTAAAGGAGCTAAGGGTGGAACTAGCAGAGCCATTATCAGAACTGTTTAGTGAGTCCCTGAGCACAGGAGAAGTCCCAGAAGACTGGAGAATGGCTCATGTGATCCCACTGCACAAGTAGTAGCAGGGAGGAGGCAGGGAACTACAGACCAGTCAGTTTTAGCTCAGTAGTGGGCAAGATTATGGAGACACTCCTTAAAGAAAGGATAGTGCAACACCTGGAATCCATAGGAGCACAGGATCCAAGACAGCATGGGTTTACAAAAGGAAGGTCCTGTCAAACTAATCTCATAGATTTCTTTGACTGGGTAACCAGCGTGGTGGACCAAGGGGGAGTAGTTTCTGTCGCCTACCTTGACTTCAGCAAAGCTTTCGATACTGTTCCACATAGAAGATTGACTAATAAGCTGGGTAGGCTCAGGGTGGGTCAGAAGTTGGTCAACTGGTTAACAGGCAGAAAACAGAGAGTGGTGGTAAACAGTATACAGTCAGAAGAGATGCAAGTCACAAGTGGGGTACCGCAGGGATCAGTCAGGGGACAGTCCTCTTCAATATCTTCATCAGTGACATTGCAGATGGACTGGAGGGTAAGGTTTGTCTGTTTGCAGATGACACCATAATCTGCCACAGAGTGGATGATCCAGATGGGGTAGGCAAAATGAGAAGAGATCTGGATAAACTAGCAACATGGTCGGAAGAGTGGCAACTGGGGTTTAACGCAAAGAAGTGCAAGATAATGCACATAGGAAAGAAAAATCCTGAAGCCACCTTTAGGCTGGGAGGGGAGTTGCTGGCAGTCACAAAGGGAAGAAAGAGACTTAAGCAATAAACCATGATAGGGTGAGAGTTATGTTGGGATTTACCAATGCCTAGTGTGGTTTGGTCACGAGGCACAGCTGAGTGACCAAATCCACACCAGAAGTAGGTAAATTCCAGCATAACTCACATCCTGGAGTGGTTTATTGTGGTCATACCAATGTTAGTTTTTTTTACTATAATAAAATACAGCTTTTAAAGAGGTTGCTGTGTGTTTTTATTATTATTGTATTTATTCCTGAGCTGCAGATGATTAGAATGTAGATGACCATTTCCTCCATTATTATTTGCTCATTAGCCAGTGGTTATCAGAGGATTTACACCGGTGGTAAACTGCCAGTCTGACCATTTCATTGGCTGTTCACTTATGTTCATGGTATAATTGAGCATCATCATCACAGATGACTTGAAATCATCCAAGCAGACCACTAAAGCAGTAGGTAAGGCTATATTGGTAGGGGTATCACAAGTCATAAGAGGGAGGTAATAATCCCTCTTTACAAGACACTGGTTAGGCCCCATCTGGAGTACTGTGTGCAGTACTAGAGGCCACACCTTCACAAGGACATTAACCAAATAAAGGCCGTCCAGAGAAGGGCAACCAAAATGGTGCAGGGACTGCATCAGAAGCCACATGAGCATGACTCGATCTTAACATTGTTTTACTAGCCCTGAACCTAGTGCAAACTGGCCAGGGCTAGTGCATATAACCCTCTAATTGTCTGTCTTGACTAGTGCAGATTTTTCATGGCTGTTAATGAAGCTGAAGAAGTCCCTACTTTAGCAGGCTGTAGTCCTTTGACTAATCTCCCTCAGTGTGCCAGGTGGCCCGGTGTGATTAGCAGCTCATTAAGAGCTGCAATTATCTGGCAGTTCAAGAGGGGGGATCCCACAAAAAAACTCAATGCAAGTCATTATCACTCAGTTGTTGAGACATTCAGCTAGTGTGCACACTGTGATCAAGGGTAGAGTGCTGTCAGGTCACTAGCTTCCACAATATTAAGACCAGTGTGCCTCATTTCCCAACCTTTTGAGTGTCTGTATCCAACACTGCAGTGACAGAATGCTATCATGTATACACGGCCAGCCCAGCCAGGTGGTCTGTCAACTCTATACTTTCCCTGGACACCACAGCAGACTAGACTCTGAAGTGGCCACCCATAGACCCATAGCTGCCATTACGGACTGGTGTTAAGGGTCCACAGCTCCTTTTAATGGATCACGCCATTCATATAGTACCACCCAGCATGTCATTTCATCCTAAAAACAATGCTTTGGAGCATGTACGGTACAAAGCAAAACCTTAGTAAAGCAAATAATGTGAAAGGTTAAAATAGGTATTCCTGGTGTGCATATATCATCCTATATAGAAAGAGAAGTAGTACAGCATCATAGAAACATAGAATTTGACAGCAGAAAAGGACCGCTTGGCCCACCCAGTCTGCCCATTTCCCTACCTGATGGATAAGCTGCAGGTCCTAGTTAACCAGCAGCCTACTTCTTCCTACCCCCAACCCCTAGAATTGTCTTATGACTGTCCCATGCATGCTTGAATTCCACCACTGTTTGTGACTCCACAACCTCCTCTGGAAGGGTTCCCCACATCCACAACCCTCTGTGAAAAAATACTCAAATTACCTCTGAGCCACCCCTTCTATCTTCAATTCAGCTCTTGTTCTTGCACACCTCTTTTTGAAAGATGCTACCCTCTTGACGTTGTTGATTCCCTTGAGGTACTTGAAAGTTTCTATCATGTCTCCCCTCTCCCTCCTTTCCTCGAGGCTATACATATTAAGCTCCTTAAGTCTCTCTTCATATGTCTTCCGGTGCAGACCCTGCACCATTTTAGTTGCTCTCCTCTGGACAGCTTCCATCCTGTCTATGTCTTTGCGGAGATCGGTTCTCCAGAACTGCACGCTGTACTCCAGATGGGGTCTCACTATCTGTCTGTACAGAGGAATAATAACTTCCTGTTTTCTACTGGTGATGCCTCTTCCTATGCATCCAAGTATCCCCCCAGCCCTCCTTGCTGCCCTCTCACATTGCTTTCCCACCTTTAGGTCATCTGATATGACTACCCCCAGGTCCCTTTCCATTTTTGTTGTTGTTAGTATCTCACCCCCATTGTGTACTCTTCCCCTGGGTTTTTGTTTCCCAGGTGCATTACCTTGCACTTCTTAGCATTGAATCTAAGCTGCCATACATTTGACCATTCCTCTAACCTTGCAAAGTCCCTTCTCATCCTTTCCACCCCACCTTGTGCATCAACTCTGTTGCAGATCTTTGTGTCATCTGCAAAGAGACATACTTTTCCTTCCAGTCCCTCTGCAATGTCGCTTATAAAGACATTGAAGAGGACCGTCCTATACTCGAACCTCATGTACCCCACTACTAACCCCCTTTTTCAGAGTGGACTCCATTTACTATTACTCTCTGTGTCCTATTCTCCAGCCAATTCTTTACCCAGGCTGTCATCTTGGGACCCACTCCCAGGCTGGCTAACTTGTATATTAGTCTTTTGTGTGGGACTGTGTCAAATGCCTTGCTAAAGTCTAGGTAGGCCATGTCCACAGCCCTCCTGATCAACTACTTTGGTCACCCAGTCAAAGAAATCTATCAGATTTGTCTGGCATGACCTTCCGCTGTGAATCCATGCTGCCTTGGGTCCTGTGCCCCTCTGGCCTCTAGATACTCAACAATTCTTTCCTTCAAGTGATTCCATCATTTTCCTACCACTGAGGTTAAACTAACAGGTCTGTAGTTTCCTGCTTCTGCCTTGTTCCCACTTTTGTGAAGGGGAATTACATCTGCCCTCCTCCAGTCCTCGGGTACCACCCCATCCTCCCATGATTTGTTAAAGAGGGTAGTCAGTGGTGTCACTAGTTCTACCCTTAGTTCTTTTAGAATTCTGGGATGAATCCCATCAGGCCCCATTGCTTTGTCCACCTTCAGTTTTAAGAGTTCTTTCAGAACCCTTTCTTCTGTAAATGGGCTGGTATCAACTTCTGTATCCAGAGTGTTTCTACTGTTTGTTTTAGGTACTTCCTCTTCCTTTGTAAATACTGAGCAAAAGTATTTGTTTAGTATCTCTGCCTTTCACAGTCACCTCTGCCCACCTCCCTCCCCTTTACTAAGCCTCACTATCCCTCCCTTGGTCTTACTTGGCTCCTGATGTACCTATAAAGGTTTTATCCCCCTTCTTAACTGAGTTGGCTATCTTTTCTCGGTTTGGGCCTTTGCTGTTCTGACTGCCTTCCCAGCTTCCTTTTGCTTTAACTGATACAGTTCTCTGTCCGCTCCTTCTGTGATTCCTTGTACTTCCTGAATGCTTTCTTTTTTCTTGAACCTTCACTGCCACTTCCTTTGAGAACCATAGTGGTTTCTTACCTCGTTCGTTTTGTTTATTTGCTTTACACAAAGGCTCGTTACCTCTGTGATGGCAGTTTTATTATTCCCCATTGTTCTTCCACCCCTCCTTCCTGCCCATTTGCTAGTGCATTCCTTAGGCACTCACCCATTTTGACAAAGTCAGCCCTCCTAAAATCCAGTACCTTTGTCTTTGTATGGCTTGACTCTATTGCTGTGTTTATTGTGAACCATACTGTTCAATGGTCGCTAGTTCCCAGATGGCTACCCACTTCTACATCTGTGATCCTCTCCTCATCTCCATTTGAGAGAACCAGGTCTAAGATTGTTCCCTCTCGAGTGGCTCCAATACTAGTTGTTCAAGGCATGCCCTGTAGGCATCTAGAATAACCCCACTCTTAGAAGTGGCTGCTGCAACTGCACCTAGTTAACATCTGGCATATTCAGATCACCCATCAGCAATATCTCCCCTTTTTCTGCCATACTAAGTATACTTTCTATCATTCTTGTCCATTTCCTCCCCTGAGAAGGGGTCTGTATACAACCCTGTGCAGATTGTGGTGCCATTGCGGTCTCCAAATTTACCCACAGTGCTTCTTCTCCTCCCTGTTTACCCTTTGTTCTGTTGTTGACTCCTTCCCTTATGTAAAGAGCTGCTCCTCCTCCTCTTTTACCCTCCCTGTCCCTCCTGTAGATAGTGTATCCTGGTATGTTTACATCCCAGTCATGGTTTTTGTGTACCATGTTTCTGTGACTGCCACAATATCCAGATGTTCCTCCTCCATCAAGGCCACTAATTCAGGAAGCTTGTTACTCAGACTACGGGCATTGGTACTCATTGCTTTCCATTTTGATGGCTTTACTTTCTGTTGCAGCATCCCCCACTGACCTTTCTACCTCGGCCTTTTCCCATTTAGTACCCTGTTTTGTAGGAGAGGCTGGGATTTTTCTGCTGCTTATCAGTGCCTCCCCTTCACTAGTTTAAAAGCTACAATGAAGCATTTAAACCGACTGCTCAAAAGACTTGTTCCCTTCCTGGACAGATGCAGACCATCCTGCCAGTATAGGCTGGTGTCCCTCCAGATGGAACCCCAGTCCCCAATGAAGCCAAACCCCTGTGCTCCACACCATTTTTTCAACCACTCATTAAACTGCATGGTGCAATGTACCCTTGCCTCACTCATGCCATTTACAGGCCTGTATACTGCTCCCCCTTTGACTGATGAAAGGACACAGTTATAACAAATCTGTTGTTAGGGCAGAGCATGTTAAATCCAAAACTTTTGTGCCTGGTGTGTATATATGTGTGCATATATATATATATATATGTATATAAACAAACAGCTATGTCAAAGTGTCTTACATCCCAAGCCCCCTGTGTTTAACTCTCTCCAAAGAAATCCTAGAACTGCCCTTGGCTCACTTTGCAGTGTAAGAAAACTTTCAGAAGTCGTGGAGTCAAAAACAGTGGTGGAATTCAAGCATGCATGGGACGGTCATAAGGCAATTCTAGGGGGTGGGGGTAGGAAGAAGTAGGCTGCTGGTTAACTAAGATCTGCAGCTTATCCAGTAGGTAGGGAAATGGGCAGACTGGGTGGGCCAAGCTGTCCTTATCTGCCGTCAAATTCTATGTTTCTATGTAGAAGTGCAGGTCTGGTTAATCACAGGGTGGGGGATGACAGTGTCTTTCTCTGCCTGATTCTGTACATTGCCCTGCAGGTCAGGGTGGGACTGTGGTGACGTGCGTGATGATGTTGGCTATTGTGTGTGCAGAGCTAGAACTGCCTGACTGAACATTTACTATTATGGTATTCTCTGGTTTGGTGGGGAGAGGGTGAAGAAAGAGGAAGCAAGGGGCATATGGTAAAAAAAAACATGGGGGTACACACTGCGTGTGACTGGATTGCAGTCTTTTTTTTCTGCAGGTCAGGAAGCAATATGGGAGCAGGATAAATATGCAATAATCAGAGTATTTCTTCACTTGCATTTTTCCTGTATAACCAATCAAAATGTACTATCATTATTGTGGGCTAGTGCAACCGTCTGCGGGCTAGTGCAATTTTTAATCAACTTGTCCGGCTGGCTAGTGCAAAAAAAAAGTTATGGTTGACCCCTGCATATGAGGACAGATTAACAGAGCTCAACATGTATACACTAGAGCAAAGGAGGTAAGAGAGGTGATATGATCGAAACATTCAAACACCTTAAGGGCATTAACAAGGTGAAATAGTCTAACATGTTTCAATATAAGAAAACTAGCAGGACAAGAGGACACAGCATCAGATTAGAGGGAGACTGATTAAGGGGTAATGTGAGGAAGTTCTTTTTCACACAAAGGGCAGTGGATGCATGGTGCGGACTACCTCAGGAAGTGGTGGATATGAATACAGTGCAGGGCTTCAAACAAGCATGGGATAGGCATAAGGGAGCAATACAGATGAGTATGAATAGATAGGCCACTGACAGAGCAAAGGTCAATGGCACAGAAATGAGCAGACTGGATGGGCCTTGCAGTGCTAATCCGCCGTCAACTTCTATGTTTCTTCCTACTTCCCTGGATGATTATGTGTGTATTAATAATGCCATCTGGGTAATCAAAAAAATGAAGAACTTGCTTCACATTGAGAATTCACCTGCTTGCTTGACTGCACTTTGGAATAATACTATGTTATTTTATAATCACACACCATTAATAAATACTGATTGGCAGAAGCTAGGTATTACAAATCTACCTACTGGGTGAAAAAGGGAACTACTTTCCTTTAGCTTACTCAAAACCTGGTTTAATATTTTAAAATTCTACTTAGCTTATTTTCTCCAGCTAAGAAAGGCTCTTCAGGACTCAATTCTAGGAGTAGGCCCAACTCTTAGAGAGGATTCCGAGTGGAAATCTGTCCTTAAGGTGGCAAACTTAAGGCAAGGAGTGAGTCTACTATATAAACTCCTAACGAGCACAAATGACCCCTCTCTATTATCAGCCTCAGACAAAAGTAAATGGGAGGGGCGACACTGGGGAATCTATACCTGCTGAGGAATGGGCCTCGGTCTGGGATAATGCCTGTTGCAGTAACAAAGAGATCCAAGTTAGGGCAACACAATATAAAATTCTTCCCTATTGCTATTATTCCCCAGAAAAGCTATTTTCAATGGGCTTTCAACCCGATGGGAACTGCTGGAGCTGCCAGGAGGCAGGTGCTGATCTGTGTCATATGCTTTGGCCCTATCCTTCCATGAAAGACATTTGGAAGAAGGGCCAGAAGGTGTATGAATCTGCATTAGACTCGCTGATTCCTTTTAATCCGAAATTCTTTAGCCTAGGAATAAATACAGGACAAAGTAGTTTAAGTAAGGGCCAGAACTCCCTGTCATCTGGTCAGCTGCTTTATCTCTCAACAGAATACTTCTCTCACATTGGAAATCTTCCCCTCCTGCCTATGCAGTGTGGACCTCTAAAATGAGTGAAGCCACCATAAATAATGAGAGATTGGCATATCAGGCTGTTAAAAAATTTCTTTATTTGAAATAAAACTGGGCACCTTTCCTTGCATATTTAGGTGCTACATAATTAACCAATTATTATTCTCAATCCTGATCCAACTTCCAATGTCTAAATCTCATTTTTCAATAACATGGATCCTACAGTATAATGCACCTGTGAATATTTATGTTTTAACTGTATGTAATTCCTTATATGAGATCTGATAATTTCTGTTATTGCATAAACATGCTTTTTTATTATTGCAATCTGCTCTTTTCTATATCTGTCCCTAATTGATGTATTTTTTTTTTTTTACAATAACCAAATACAAACTGTAAAGCAAAAAAATACCCATAGGAGAACGATGGGAGGATAATACAGATAGCATTTTTATGACAGGGGACAAAACAAGGCCTTACTGTATTCTGCGCAATGCCTATGTAGGAATATCTAAGGACTAACATGTATGTGTAATGAATGACAATTCAGCCATACAGCCTGGTAACTAAAGGAAGGACATCCACCTACTGAGTGTCGTCCAAAGTCACGAAGGCCGAGGTGGACGATACAGAGCCAGCCACTGCCTGGTGGCATAAGTCATGGAGCATTTTAAGACCAAGAACAGAACCACAGAAAGTGACGACAGAAAAAAGCCTCCTGGATCATCTAGTGAGTGCAATCCAGCCTATTACTTGTGTGACGGCACTGATAACCATCCTCCTCCCTTTATCCCTCCCCCGTTACACCTTCTTATGTACTTACCAGGCCCTGGTGCCTGTCCGCCTCACCTGAACCCAAAACTAGCAGTGAATGTTGTCAAAGTACTGCTGGAGCTGTACTGTGCTAGTTCAGGTACCACAGGGAGAGATAATAGGATAAAAAGCAGAACGCACACTGCACTGATCTGGAAAGATAAAAAAAAAAAATAAAGACCCACAGAAACATAGAAGTTGACGGCAGAAGGAGACAGCCAGGTCCATCTAGTCTACCCATTTGTTTTAGACCTATCTAAACACAGAAACATAGAATTTGATGGCAGATAAGGACCGCTTGGCCCACCTAATCTGCCCATTTCCCTACTTGATGAATAAGCTGCAGATTCTAGTTAAACAGCTTACTTCCTCCTACCCCCCACTAGAATTGCCTTATGCCTGTCCCATGCATTATTGAATTCTCCCACTGTTCCTGACTCCACAACCTCCTCAGGAAGGCTGTTCCATGTATCCACAACCCTCTCTGTGAAAAAATACTTTCTACCATTACCTCTGAGCTGTCCCCCCCCCTTCAGATTGTGCCCCCTTGTTCTTGCACATCTCTTCTTCTGAAATATACTACCTTCTTGTACTTTGTTAATTTCTTTGAGATACTTGAAAGTTTCTGTCATGTCCCCCCTCCTTTCCTCAAGGGTATACATATTAAGCTGCTTTAGTCTCTCCTCGTATGTCTTCTGGTGCAGACCCTGCACCATTTTGGTTGTCCTCCTCTGAACAGCCTCCATTCTGTCTATGTCTTTGCAGAGATGGGGTCTCCAGAATTACACACAGTACTCCAGATGGGGTCTCATTAACTGTCTGTACAGAGGGATAGCAACTTCCTGTTTTCTACTGTTGATGCTTCTCCCTATGCATCCCAGTATTTCCCCAGACCTCCTTACTACCTTCTCACATTGCTTGCCCACCTTTAGGTCATGTGATATAATTACTTCTAGGTCTTTTTTTTTTTCGATTTTTGTTGTTGTCAGTATCTCACCCCCCATTGTGTTCTCTTCCCGTGGGTTTTTGTTTCCCAGATGCATTACCTTGCACTTCTTTGCATTGAATCTGAGCTGCCACGTATTTGACCATTCCTCCAACCTTGCCAAGTCCCTTTTCATTCTTTCCACCCCACCTTGTGTATCAATCCTGTTACAGATCTTTGTGTCATCTGCAAAGAGACATACCTTTCCTTCCAGGTGCTCTCCAATGTCACTTATAAAGACATTAAAGAGGACAGGTCCCAGTACCGAACCCTGCAGTACCCCGCTAGTTACCCTCCTTTGTTCAGCGTGGACTCTGTTTACTATTACCCTTTGCGTCCTGTTGTCCAGCCAGTTTTTATCCAGGCTACCACCTTGGGACCCACTCCAAGGCTGGCTAACTTGTATATTAATCTTTTGTATGAAACTGTGTCAAATGCCTTGCTAAAATCTAGGCAGGCCATATCCACAGCCCCTCCCTGGTCTACCACTTTGATCACCCAGTCAAAGAAATCTATTAGGTTCATCTGACATGACCTTCCTGCTGTGAAACTATGCTGCCTTGGGTCCTGTGCCCCACTGGCCTCTAGGCACTCAACAATTCTTTCCTTCAGAAGTGATTCCATCATTTTCCCTACCACTGAAGTCAAACTAACTGATCTGTAGTTTCCTGCCTCTGCCCTGCTCCCACTTTTGTGAAGTGGAATCACATTTGCCCTCCTCCAGTCCTCAGGTACTACCCCATCTTCCCATGATTTGTTAAAGAGAGTAGTCAGTGATGTTACTAGTTCTACCCTTAGTTATTTTAGAATTCTTGGGCGAATCCCATCAGGCCCCATTGCTTTGTCCACCCTCAGTTTCAAGAGTTCTTTCAAAACCCTTTCTTCTGTGAATGGACTGGTATCGATCCCTTATTCAGAGTTTCTGTCTTATTTGGTTTAGGTACCTTCCCCTCCTCTTCTGTTGTGAATATTGAGCATTTTGTCACTCTAGTTGCCATTTGTAGTCAGGGCTCCCTTGTGTCTATCCTGTGCATTCTTGAACCCCCCCTTCCCCAATGTTGACCCCCACAACCTCTTGGGGCAGGCTGTTCCAGGCATCCACCACTCTTTCTGCGAAGAAAAACTTCTTGGCGTTGGTAGAGAACCTTCCTCCTTGCAGACTGAGGTTATGTCCCCTGGTCCTGGAGCCCTTCTTGAAGTGAAAAAGTTATTGTGTCTGTACCTTGTTAATGCCTTCTATGTACTTGAATGTTTCAATCATGTCTCTCCTCTCTTCTCTGCTCCATGGAGTACATATTCAGTTCCCCAAGTCTCTCCTCACAGGACATGTACTACAGACCCTGAATCATTTTTGTCACCTCTCTCTGTATTGTTTCCACCCGTTCAATGCCTTTTCTGAGGTGAGGCCTCCAGAAGTGGACCCCACGAACAAAGTTCCCAAATGGCATCCACAGTGTACTGTTACACAGTACATCTCCCCTCTGAAGTGCCAGAATGACTCCTAAAAGGAGTTTTATTGCTGCCCCCCCCCCAAGTAAGAGTCAGTGGGGTTTAGTTGGTAGCATAACACCTCTGGGACATAAGGTCACAGGTTCAAGTCCCACACCAGGATTGGAGTAACACCACAATGCATCCACCCGTGCTTTACTAATAGGGTGTGCCACCCTTAGAATGAGATGGTAAACTACGCTTAACTCCTTTCTACACACCTCTGGTTCTGTCCTGGAGGGGGTCCAAGTGGAATTAAAGGAACACAAGGCACCTTCTGTAAGAGATGTGGATTGTTCCCATCTGTTCTGGTCAACATGGCCTTTCCAACCAGTTCATGCAACCGCCCACAGCTGTTTTGGGGGTTGGGGGTGAAGATGTGAAAAATGGCTGCCACTACATGTTTACAGTCACTTCACTACCAGTCTCTCCTTGCTTGTAAAGCACTTTGGGATACAATGTGTATGGAAAGTGCTATATAAATATCCATGCTTCTGTCGATATAGACACATCGAGTGGGTGGTAACATTACAGCACATGGGGGAAGGGTTGGAATTCTGGTTTAGAGTTATTCTGGATTAAACACATTCCATCTGTTTTATCTTCAGTCCTGGTGGTATAACCAATATACATAAGTAGGCAGGCCTTGAGGGAGTTCAATAAGAAATACTGAGAACAAGAAGGAACAACTAGCCTCGTGATTGGGGGGGGCGTTCGTGTATGCTGGCTGTAATTTTGTGAGCCACCACTAAAATTTTACTGCAAATAGTCATTTGTCTTTGAATTGGGGGCTCTGCCCTCACCCCCGTAGTATTTGTTTTTCTTTTTTTTTATAGAGAAGGCGGTGGGGGGGCACAGCCTTTAAATTGAATGAATGTGTACCTCGGCTTACCTGCATTTTCCCATTTCTCCCAGTACTGCAGGTTTCTCCACATTCTTTTATTCCCCCAGAGGTTGCTTCCTGCCCTTTCAGGGCGTAATTCCTTGGTTGCGAGTTGCCAGCATGCCAGATTAGGCTGGCACTCACATATGCACCAGGGGACTCTTTGAAGTTGATGACCACCACTGCTGTCAGAGAATGAGGAGTTTCATAGTGGTCCCAGTGCCCCTCCTTGTGCCCCTGGGGACAGAAGCCCTACTGGCACTAGAACAGGAGTTTGAACAACACGGCCGCTCTGGGTTATGAATATTAATGAGCAGCCACCATGAATATTAATGAATACCGCCTGCCACCTAGGGGCATGGTACATGATGACAGGGACAGCTAAACTATAGGGGACACTGGAGTAAGAGTGGGCTCGTTTGACAGGAGACAGTTGGGGTTACAATCCGGTGGTGTGGCTTAGAAGATAACAGATTGTGTTGGGCTGTACCAGACTTGTGAAGGGCTATGTGAAACTATGTTAACTGTATGGATTCCATATAAACAAATGGGAATGGACATGTTTGTGAAATTTAACCTGAGAATTGCAGCCAATCCGTGATCTAGGCCCCCAAACTGGACACAAAGGGACTCTGGGAAAAGGAGGGGAGTAATTCTAGTGGCCAGAGCATGCCGCAACAAACAAGCAGGAAATATTGATCACTATGGTTATTGATTATTGAAAGGCTTCAACAGCCAATCAGAACACTGGATTGGCGGCTGAAACAGTGTGGACTTTCTGGGATTTCTTTAGTCTGTTCCCAATTTCTCGGGCTCTGTACATGTCAGGACTGTTCTGTGAGAATGGACTTTGAGCTTCAGGGGCTTCCTAAGTCCCCCATGTGGAGATTTGCCTGTTAGCAGAAGTGGTTTGGAAAGAAAGAAGAGAACAACTGATGCTGAGATCCTGATTCCCCAGGTACTTACTGCTAGACCGAGTTAAGAAGAAGAAAGAGATTGAACTGTGATTCCCCAGGTATGGATAAGTTGCTTGTGGTTGTTAGAAGTAATTAAATGCTGCAGAGACCCTGCACTGGGAAGTTGGACTACTGAGAAGACTGCTCAGATTGACAAATTGCTACAGTCATTGTTGAAAGGTCAATTGCATGTGTGGTACTGTAATTTAAATTCTAAAGAGGCAGATTGTCTCTGGTCGTCAGGGTACTATGTGAAAGCTGTGCGTCTCCTGTGTGAACTGGTTAAAGTGTCAGAGAGCTGAGTCCTAGCTACTGCCAGAGAAAAGGTTTTAGACACTGTTTAACTGGGAAAGCGTGGACTGGTATGCAGTGGGTTGCAATTCCAGAGCTCCCCTGCTGAACTGCAATTGCACTTACTGAAATAGAGGCTAGCACCCACTCAGATTTATTTATTTATTTAGTTAAACATCAGTTTAGAAACCTTTGAGCCAGAGGCTCATTTACAAAAATACCTCGTCACAAAGAGGACATCAGAACAGTAGTACAAGGGACACAGTACTTACAAACAAAAAAGTTACAGTTCAATTACAATTTTGTTACAATAGAATACAATCTCCAGCGAAGCAAAAGATAACAAAAGATGCAAAACTTATGGTCGGGGGAGAGCTGGTGGGGGTAGAAGGGAGGAGATAGGGAGGAGGAATTAGTAAGGAAAGGAAGGGGGGGAGCTCAGTGAGCATTGTCAGACAGAGTATATATATATATATATTTTTTATTTTATTTTTTTTTATTTTTTTACACACTAGGCTAGCGGCAGTTGCATTTGAGAGAGCTAAGCAGGAAGTTTCTGAGCCTGGGCTTAAAGCAAGCTAAGGTTAGTGAGTTTGAGACACTGGCAGGGAAGGAGTTATACCAGTGGGGCGCACGGTAGGGGAATGCCCTCTGACCTTGAGAGGTCCTGGCTCTCGGAATAACTAGGGTAGCTCTTGACGAGCTGCGCGTGATCAGGGTCGGTGCAGTACGGCGAATGGAGTTGGATAGGCCTATGGGGGATAGGCCACGCAGGGCTTTAAAGGTGAGCTGGCATGTCTGATACATGAGTCGCTCTTCCAGGTTGAGTAGGGTAGCCAGGGTGTACAGCTCACATGTGTGAGTGAGTCTGGAGCACCAGTGATAAGTCTGCAGGCCTTATTAACTGTGAGGCGAACCTTGTTGAGGCAGTCTGATCTGCTGAGCCATAGACTGGAAGGCCATAGTCAATGAGAGACATGACAGAGGAGGTGACAGCCAGGCGGAGGGCATCAGGAGGAGGCATTTCTTGTGCCGGTAAAGAATGCCTAGCCATGAGTTGGTGACAGAATTTAGGGCAGATATATGTCCATGGAATGAAAGTGCAGGGTCAAAGGTTATACCAAGATATTTATAGGACTGCTACTGGTCAATGACGAGATTGGATGTGGAGTGGACAGCTAAGGGAAACTTGCTGTACTTATTTTGGGGGTGGGAGCAGAGCATCGTTTTTGTTTTCTTAAGGCTGATAACAAGTCGGTGCTCAGTGAATCAGGTAGCTGCAGAGTCAAAGACTAGTTGGAGGGAGTTCTGTAGCAGCATGGGGTCATTGTGGGAGGCAACGAGAACAGCATCATCACTGGATTGGCACTGGACTTTATTGGAGCAATTGCCTAAAAGCTTTTCTTTGCTAAGAGCTCAGTGCAGGGACTGCAGGAGGTCATGGGATGAAGTTGGAGGGATGACAATTCAGAGGAAACGTGAGGAAGAGTTTCTTCAGAGAACGGGTGGCGGACAAGTGGAACACCCTGCCAGAGGAAGTGGTGGGGGCTAAAACAATCACAGGATTTAAGAATGCATGGGATAGACATAAAGGAATTCTGAAGGTCAGGGTTAAGGGGCAAAAGACTTCTAGGAAAACGTAAAGTAAACTTACAAGCTCAAATGGGTAGACTGGGTGGGCCGTAGGCCCTTATCTGCCGACACTGTCTATGCATCTATGACCCCCACCACTTGGGAGTCCTCACTCAGAGCCAGGGAGGGAATTTGCTAACCCCTTCCAAGTGGGACTCACTGTTGCAGGGGGTCACAGGCATTTCCTGGGGTGCTTGGGCACCTGAACCCATCGGGGGAGCCAGGCTGTGAAGCTACTCCCCGGCCTGGGTCTTCTAGAGCTGGTGCTGTCCTGCCACAGTGCTCTGCAATGAGTCAGAAGTGGCTGAAGGTGACAAGCGGCCAGAACCACAATTAAGGTGACCAGCTGCAAGATCCTCGAGCAAGTTCCACCCAGACAGAGGGATCCTGCCAGCCTGGTTCTGTTTGCTGCACTAACTCAAGGAGCTCCATTTTCCCCGGTGCTGAGACTGAAAACCAGGAGTACCAAGGACCTGGTTCCTGGGAGGGGGAAAGGGGAATTTGTTTTCACAACCAGTTTCCACAATTTCAGGGCCCCCTACAGCTGGCCAACCCACAGCTCCGATCAGGCCTGCACCTAGTGGGGGTCATACTGACTGATTACGACCAGTTAGGCATGAAAAATAAAAAGTTATACAGTACCTTGCTCAGCCACAAGTCGCGCTTTCAGTATGTTGTCTGACAAACATAAATAAAAAATAATAATAAGGGAACGTACATAAACACGTAGTACGTTTAACCCGGGAGGTCTGGGGAGTAGAGCGCCACCACAGAAAAACGAAACAATCACAACGTACTTAGAACCCAAAAGTAGTACATATAACCCGGTGGTTGTGGGGGGGGGCAGAGTGCCCCCACAGAAGAAAGAAACAATAATAAAAATGCACAAATAAGTAGGACAAATACAACAAAGGGGAAGGGTGGAAGGGAAGGGCAGCTGCAGAATAAGGGGTGCTAGCTGCACATTCGAGCAGACTTGATAGACCTCTAGGCCTTTATCTGCTGGCAAATTTCGTATGTTCGTATGTTCGTAACAAAAAGACCGGGGCTGTGGGGGGGGGGGGGTGCAGACCCCCCAATTATCTAAAGTACTCCTAATACAGCGCAATACAGAACTTGATTTAGGAGGTAAACGATACCTGAAGAATAGGCAGAAAAATACATGAAATAAACTGATTCTGATGTCTCAAGTAGTCGGATCAGGTGCGAATATGCCCTCATCACGCTGATTGCAGCAGCACAATATAGGCCTAATAGCAATGTAATGTGCAATGTGTGAAGTATTCGTTACAAATTAGATAAATGATTTCTGTTCAATACGTATGGTCTCTGCTTCATTTATTTCTGTCTCTTGTTTAGCCATGGTTTGCCTTTCTGGTAGGTAACAGCTGTTTGTCACTTGCACAGCGCTCCGACAGACACTACCAAGTGGTTTCTAAAAGAAGCGATCTGGCCATAATCGATCAGTATCGCCCCTAGTGGGTACCCCTAGCAACAGAACAGAGATACTGGTACCAGTGGGGCAGAGCTTGGCCTGTGAGCCCACATGTTGAGGTTGCATATTTTTCTAACCTTTCTTTTTCCTTCACAGCTACCTTATGTCCTGGTATCCTCTTCCCAATCCCTTACCCCATGAATAAAGCTGTGAATTTGTTATTTGAAACTGCTGTGTTAGTGAAATTCATTGCACGTGCTTACTGTTGAGATGTATGGTTTAGGGTGGAACAAGGTACTGGGGGACACAGTGTGCAGAGTGGTTGGTTGGGGAGGTGCACTATTCCAGGGGGTTGTGCCAAGCAGATACCTAGCCCACCAATACTTTGTTATGGGTGGAGGCACCACACTATTATCAGTATTTATGGGAATCCCTGTCACTGTAGCAGGACCCATGCCTGGTATCAGCTGGTAAGGGAGGGGGGGTAGCCCACTGGCATACAGCACTGGGACTACAAACAAATAACTGTATTGCCTGTAATACCGTACACATCAGATTATCGCTATCTCTGTAGAGACGCTACAGTTATTTCATATGAAAATGAACCTAATAGTTTGAATTGGGAGACTCTGCCCCATACCTCCCATCTATACTTTTTCTTTTTTATAGGAAAGGGTGTGTGTGGGGGCACAGCCCCCCAATTCAGACAAACTACTAACTGTATTTGCCATCACCTATCTATTTACATAGCATCTACACATTTGCAGGGCGTAATAGACCAGCGTAAGTAACATGACATAGCGTCAAATTCACAAAGCAATTACGTCAATGTACTTACGCTGGTCCGACTCATCACAATCGTCCATGGGGGGGATCTTGCACAAGGACAGTTTGGGACCCAGCCAGGCAAACACAGCACATTGAGCTTGTTGCTTATAATCACCTTCATACATACTAAATAAGAAAAAGAAAAACATTAAACTGACCCAGTTTTCTCACAACTCAGCTTTCCTTACCTCTAACTTCATGATTCTCTGTTCAGCCTCTAACACCAACCTGCGTAAAATTTAAAGTTGCACTGTTTAAGAACGCAGTCAGCTGCTGTTCCTCAGAGTTTGGAATTAGACGGAGAACAATGGACATCCAAGATATCAAGGTCCTGCTGCTTCTCCTTGAGTGCACAGCTTGGTAAAGGTGCTGCCTACTGAGAGAAGAGAGTACTTCCTGTCTGACTCTGAAATGGGTCCCTCCCCCACACAAATCAGCTCATTAATATTCATAGTGTGCAACAGCGGCAGGGGAGGAGTTTCCTAAATAGCTCCCTTAAAGAGCTAGAAGCACCAAAAGTTGGGGACAGAAAATGTTCATTATTTTTAAAAATAGCCACTTACTACTTTTATTCCTAATTGTAACCCCTATGTACCCTGGCATCTAAGGGAGGCAGAGCCAACATTTGCCAGAGGGGCCAACACAAAACAGAATGCACTTATTTGACCTCTGTTCAGTGCTGGGCAAGTTACTTTTTCTACTACTTTCTATTATGTTTGGAAACATGTTCCAGGAAGCTCTGTGCAGTCACTAGCAAGGATGGAGAAGTACTAGAAAAAGTAATACATCTTACAGTTATAGTTACTTATTTATTTTAATACGAAAATAATAAATAACTATAACAGATACTTTTTTTGAAAGTAATAGGTTAGTTACTTTCAAATAAATGTAATCAGTTACAGTTACATATTTCTTTTATATAAAAAGATATAAGTAAATATAACTGTAAGGTATATTACATCTTCCAATACTTCTCCATCCTTGCTAGTGACTGCACAGAGCTTTCTGGGACAAGTTTTCAAAAGTAATAGAAATTAATTGAAAAAGTAACTTACCCAACACTGCCTCTGTTGAATCGAGTGCCCCCCCGGGTAGCCCATGACACAGGTGGGCTGGCAAGGTTCCAGATTTAAACTGGTTAGGCAAGCAATACACTTTTCAATAAAATCAATATCCAAACAGAACAGGAACAGTTTTAAAACTCCAAACAGGATCCTTTTATTTAAAAATAGTTTTCTCCATGGAAGCTGATGTTACATTTCAACTGGCCAAGACAGACCACAGGGTGGTCATAAGTTCTAATCCCATAAAAGGGACAGTTCAATTATTCACCACAATACTTGGCTTATCACCCTCAGGGGTTAGGTGGTACTCCTTTGGGATTTATTTAACTTGACCTCCTCTTTCTGTCATCAGGAACACACATAGCAGGCTCTTTGCTTTTCTTTATTTCCGATCACAGAACTTAAATGGTGGGGAAGGCTACAGTCCCCTGGGGGTCCAAGGTGCCATGGACCAAGCCTCCCACTCTTCCCTCAAGCCACTGACCCCCAATAGAGGAGTCCAAGTCCACATTAGAGGAAAGCCCCCACAGGCCTATAATTCAGGGGCAAGGAGGGCAGAGCACTCCCTGTGGGTCACAGATCTCTACCCCCCACCCTCACTCAAGTGCCAACCCGCATGAGGAAAAGGTCCCAAAGCCACATCGGCAGTCAGAATTTCACTGAAACTTTACAGGGCATCTCTGACATACTCTTATGCAATCATGTAAATTGTCATTACTGTATATGTATATGTTTGTATGCTCTCCCATTCTCTTATGTATATCATGTATTTGACCTTACTGTATATGTCTGTATGCTCTCCTATTCTCCCTACCCCCAGGGTGCATCTGGAATCAAGCAGTAGTCTGCTCAGCATGCCTCCCTGGTAAAACACTTAAATATATAAATAAAATAAACTAGCTACAGGGCTAGCAGTCAGTCTCTCACTTCATGTGACATAGGCAAAGTGGTGATAGTGGAGTGTGTCAGACCAGCGGTGGTGCTGCGCTTAATGCATAACTGACAATGCTCAATCATCATGTTACGTAACTTCATTGATTATGTCTACGATTGATCAGAGATAGTCCGAATTAAAAGGGGAGTGCGGGGGCAAGCCACCGATGAAAGGTAAAATAAAATAAGTCTCCTATTCTGTTTTCTTTACACTTTCTCATATTAGTTACTTCACTTGCCTGAGTAGCATTACATTACGCTTACATTATAGCAGCTAGCAACATCACGATTCCTGTAACTTTAGCATCTCATAACAAATTAGTCCATCTCTCCACTATCGCAGCAAAGTCATACACAGGTCTTCTGAAATGTCACATTATACTGTCAGAGGCAGACAGCTTTAAATTGACATTTTCTTCAGAACATCTTCACTGTGGAAATACCCACAGCCTTAACTGTGTCTTGTCCGACACTTAACTCATTGGCAAAGAGCATCTGGCACCCCCTTTTGAGAGACAGTCACAGTCTGATAGGAAATTTATTCTAAAAACCCAGAAAATGTCCCTAGGCTTTGAATCACAATAGTCTGTAACTGGCACAAGGTTTTGAATAAGGTTAAATGTCACTTTGTTCCTTTAGGTTGTTCTGAATCTGGCAGTCCACTCCAAAGAACTCTAAAGCTGGTATTTTTCCTGAGAGAGGGACACGCCCCTTTTAGGACTAATACTCATATGGATGCTGCCACAAACAACTGTTTTTTTTAACCCAATGCCAACCTCTGAGAAGGTTTTTAATTCAATGGGAGACTGCAGTGCAGTCCAATCTGTGCTCCTCTCCCTCCAACTTCCAACTGACAGGAATTCTCAGCTCCTTCAAACTGAGAGTTCCAGTCCCTCCCCTTTAGAATGTTCAGGGCACAGCTGCCCTGCTCAAGCTAATAGCACAGAGACTGGCACTGTGTAGAAGGCACAATCCTTCTTAAAGGAACACGCACTAACCGTATAACTCCCAAAGGGGGGGGTTACATAAAGAATTTTCCATTTTTCCTTTAGCCATTAGAAGGTTTTCTACCAGATAGTATTTGGTGTGGTATGAAGGACATCTAGAATTTTATTCCCCTTCATAGAAACACTGGATTTGGTGGCAGATAAGAACTATTGGTCCACCCAGTTTGCTCAGATGCAGTCCCTGCCTAGTCTGTCTTCGCTGACCCTACCTGGTCGCCAGTGACCTTCCCTCCTACCTGTTTATTTACTAATATTCCCTTATGTCAATTCTATGCATGCTTGAAGCCTGTCACTGTTTTCGCCTTCACCACTTCTGCTGGCAACCTCTTCCAGGCACCTACCACCCTTTCAATGAAGAGGTTCTTCCTCGGGTGGCAGAGCCGGGTTGGGAGCTGGGGGCAAGTCAGTCATTTTGGGGCTCCAAGATGGTAGCAAGCGAAAGTGATCATTTGAAACTGTGACTGTTATGGCCATTAACTGTACACTGAAACATCCCTATCTGCTGCATATTGAAACAGCAGTGCTACAATGAAGCATGACTTGTGCACATTGAAATATTCATGGAAAGAAGTCATTTAACCTCAGGGGTGCAGGTAATTTTAGGACTGTGAAGTATTTACTGATAGCTGTTTTTACCCTGTTAGTAATACCATGCATTGGTCTGTCTTGGACCCCCATCTCTAAAAAAAGGTTGCAGTTCCCCTTGGGATCTGTAACCACTGACAACTCCTTATTTGATACCAGTGAGGAGTCTGGACTCTGGAGATACTACTGTGATTACCCTGTTTTTATCATTTTATGTTGCCACTGCCCTCATTGGTATCCAGAGCACAGCTCCTCAAACAGTCTTCTGCATGTATACAACTAATACCTATGCTGTTTTCTGACCTACCTCGACTGCTGACAGTCTGTTAGTATATGGGTCCATGGCTAGTAGTACTGAATGCTGCTGCCAGTTTTGGGCATATGTGCCAACATACAGTAAATATACAGGGTGGGAAACAAATTCCTAAAATCAGAAAGTGGGAGTAAATCATGCAAAACTGGTAATAAAATGCTCCTTTACTCCCCATATTTGTTCCTGTGTAAATTGATCATACCCATACTGTACATTCATCCTTTAGTAAAGCATATGGAAAACAAAATCATATTCAAGTCAATCCAATTCAATTTATATTTTACTAGGGAAAAAAACACCACTGAGCAGACATTTACAAGGTGGTCCAGGAGGGACAAAACATGAAGAGTAATACAAAATAACATTAAATACAAAACAAGGATCAAACATATTTATAACTTCATGACCATACACAGAAAACATTGCATATAACTAACAATAATAGATTCTTGTCTCACAAGGAGTGAAAAAGGTACAACAGGGTAGATCTCTAGTACACTGGAAGGGAATTTGGGAATTACAGCCGTAAGGATGCAGTAAAGGAGCGCATGAGGATGTTTTCAGTGTACTACACAGTGTGCTATGTTCTACTGCACTACACAGTGAGCAGACAAGAATTTGAAAAGTGACTGCATATCACAGTGCTTTCCTCCTTGGTTTCATGTAAAAAGAAGTTTCTACAACTTTTTCCTAATCAAGTGTGTCAGCTAGCTGCTTTTCTATATTTAGTAATGCAAGGTTAGAGAGTCTCTCTTCTGTCACGGATGACCTTAAGTTGTTTTTAATTACAATAGTTTCAACTGGCTAAAACTTTGTTCCGCCACTGCACTACTCACAGACAATGCGAGGAAAATCTGGTACAGATTTGAAAGGTTTGAAAACACTGGTCATGTCATTAGCAATCATGAATCTAAGCAATTCACTAATTTTTAATTGTTTCTGACCATGGAAGATGTTTTTGTGTAATGAACAAAATAACGATTTTTGATCCAACAAGTCAGACACACAAATATCACCATCATAGAACCGAGCCAAGTCTTGTGGTGCTGTTGAGGTGTTTTCAGTTGAAAAAATGCCTTGGGTCAAGAGCTGAAAACGTGTGTGCTGTCTCAATGAAATCTCTGAACCGCTCCTTCATTTATGTTATAAACACGTCTAGAACAGCACAGAATGTATTATTTTGAAATGTTGTCTCCCACCTTCTGTGGTATCATCGTCTGCTAGCTCATCATGGAAGCACTTCCTTTTGCGGGTCCATTTTACCTGATGCTGTGTTGTAGTGCCACACTGTTCAGCTCAGTGTCTCGCTGATGCCTCCATCTCATCAAAGGTTTCATCTGTTCAAAGCTTTTCTATTTCACTTCAGCTAGTTTTTATCAAGTTCATAGCAGTGACCAAATCAACAGTGCTGCCTTGAAGATTTGCTGAGAGACTATAAATGATCTTCAGAATTTTGTGCCAAAAGCAAAGCACATACTTACATTCCAAAGTTTCTATGGTGGCCAAAAGTCCCATAGCTTAAGACATCGTTTTTGCTTTAGAATTTTCAACTTCTCCATCAGTTATTTGTTTTCCTTGTTATATTAACTTGTACGTATGTTTTTGAGTTATTCTGTAAGTTCTGAATCCAAGCTGTATCGTTCATTGTAATGTACCTTAGCTTTCTCCTATTGTACTTTGTTTTGCAATCTATGATGTGGAACCTTTGTAAAAGAGCTTGCACTCAAAGGTCTTTTCCGAATCACTAAATAAAAAAATATTTGCTCCACTGCAATGCTGACTAGGTGGATCTCTAGGCAGATTTACCTTATTGTTGCACTTACGCTAGTTGTTCTTGCACGTCCCTAGGCTATGAATAATTATGACTTTTTATTTCTGTCTTTCTCCCACCTACCACCTACCCTAATCCCTCTCTCCTCCCAATCTCATTCCCTCTTCCGGCCTTGCCCCCTTCCACTCTTTCTCCTCTCCCCCCACACATCCTACTCTGAATAAGATGAAGTATTCTGTGTCAGGATCTTTATTGTCATGCCTTTTTTCTTTGCATACTGTTTTTTTATATATAATTATCACATTGCACACCGTGTTTTTATAATTACCTCGTCCAATGCCTGTAAATGATCCCTTTGTTGTATATGTTGCCTGGTATAGGGATGTTGCACTACTGTTCAGACTGTTCTCATTGTATGTTTTTCCTTGTACTAATTGTTTGCCCTCCCATGCTTCCTTGTAAATGAGTTCGCTCAAAGGTGTCTCCTCTGGTTAAATAAAAACTGACTGACTGATTGATAACTGCAGAAATGCCTTGTATAACAGAGTCCACTGCTTGTTTATGACTTGCCCAATGGGTGTCAGAGTTTTTTCAATGTAAGCACTGTTTCTTCCAGTCTGTTCTGCTGCTCTTCTTGCAGTATTTTCAGTCGTGGCAGACTACCCGTCAAAAACGTATACAATGACTCAAGTTACTGAAAACAGCTGAGCATTTACACAACGTTTCGCTACACCAATTAAAGCTAAATTCAAATTAAGTACACAACAATGAATGTACACAGCATTTGGTGATGCCTGCTTCACAAGTGTTTGCAGTCCTGAATTATAACCAGACATTGTACATACACTTCATACAGATGATACAGCAGTAGGAAATCTCCAGCCCCAGTTTCTCCAAACTTTGCACAAGCAGACTATAGAAGTCTGCAGCTGCTGATCTTGGCAACTCATCACATTTTATGAAGTGCTGAGTTGAATGCCCACAACATGTTACATATTGGAGTGAAAGAGAAAACTGATCAATCCTTGTGATGTCAATTGTGGAGTCAACCATTACTGTGAAGTACTTTGCTGCTTTCACTTCTAGCACAAAGGAATGCAATACTTCCTGAGACCATGCATGAATAAATCAGTTTGAATATCGTGGCTTAAATAAGTCTGACTCCTTTTGCATTTTAAAATATGATATGCCAATGCAGTATCATATTTTGCCATCACTTTCAAACATTCTAAGAAGTTCCCTTCATTTGCTGTACCTGAGCATGAGTATTCTCTGTGACCACGCAGAGGGAGGCCTTGCTTTACTAGAAATAAAACACTATCTAGAAGTCTTTTAAGAACTTCACAATTTTTTTGAATCAAGTCCTTCTCTGCCTTTAACATCTGTGCAGCAACTGTCTTATCCTGAGAAAGTCTGTACTTTGTTAGCAGTGATTGCTGTTCAGCTGTGTGATGGATTCTAGCATTCTCATGCTTTTCAATTTTTTCTGTTCCTTTCTTAAAGTTTGAGAAGCACCACTCAGGATTTGCCCAAACTTTGGAATAATGTTCACTGTTTCTATCTGCAAACAGCCAACATGCAAAACAGTACAGACAAGTACACCGTGTAGAATTTTCCCACCCCCCGGCTTTTCTACCTGACAGCCTTTTTCCTATACCAGCCTGGACTAAACCTTCTATGAGTGTCATCATAAGGAAACCTGTCATACTTATCTTTCAGACCTGGCTGACATGGACCAACTTTAAGCAAAGCTCTAATCAAGGCTGTACTCATAGTCTTATTCCGAAACAGACCAGGATCTGTGGGATACTCTGCATGCATATCCAAAACAAAGTCATAACAATATTGTCACTATTACAACTCCCAGGTGATAGCTGCAGGTCAGCCGCCTTAATGGAATCTTGGTGCTGGCAGCAGGAGGAACACTCATCTCTCTCTCTCTAAGCAGTAGAAGTCCTGGAGCACTCAGGAGAAACAGATGGCTGTAGGTCACCATGTCTGTCATAATCTTCAGGTTGAGCAGGAACAGGATACATTGAGTCCTCTTCACAAGCAGGGTCAACTGACTTCACTTCAGAAGCTGGGGAGTCTACAGCAGGAGCCTGAGCCATTGCTTCAGGTGTGTAAATCCTTTCTTGACAGACATCCAGGTCACTTGGCTTTTTAGATGAAGGACCACAATCATGACCAGAGCCAGTCACACTAAAATAAGATTAAACAATGTTATATTACTTTTCAATAGGACTGCAGTTTAAGGGACTTCATAAATATTCCGTCCCCTTGAACGTCGGTGACTCATCTGAGAATGAGTGGCGAGTTAGGAAGGACCACAACTTCTTTATACAAATGTGTCTAAGCTCTAATTTTTCTTTACTGCTTATCCTGTTCAGGACCAATTTAGTATGACAGGTGGTGGTAGATGAGTCTGTTGCCAGGACCCAGGAGTACAGTGTAGCAGCAAACATTTCAACTTTCTCCACACCTTGTTCCTCTGTGCAGTGCACTCAAACATGATTCTTTACAACAATTTTTCCATTAGGACCACTCATAAAAACTAAACTTTATGTTTTGGAGCGTGAATAATGTCTAGGTCAGAATTTTGCTGAATAACACTGCTGTCAATACAGTATACTGTGATTATGCTTACCAATTCTCAGGTTCTTCTGGTATTTTTGTTTTAGATCTAAATACAGACAGAATGCTTCTCGATTTTGCTGCTTCTGCAAGCTTAGCTTTCTCCTGTAGTTTACACCTCTCAGGACCAGAAAGTTTCTGTTACTTGCTTGTACTCTCCATCTGTGATGATCGATCCATTTTTTTTCTAGGTACAATAAACGACAGTGGGCTTAATAACGTTGTCCATTGTCATCCCTCAAGCCATAGGCAGGCATGGCAGCATCTTCAATGTCCTTTTTGGTGCTCTGGAAGTCAAGGTGCAACACTGCCAGAAAGAGCACCACCTCTGCCCAGTGCCCACAGACCTGAGGGTCCAGGTGGGGGAACAAAAAAGTTCATGCCTGAGTGGGCGGTGGGGCTTCAAACAGACATGGATCAATGACCAAGTGGGTGCCACGTGATTGGCTACATGGGGAGATGATGGCAGCATGTGCTGAGTGTTACGTTGCTTTACAGGAGTATAAACAGCATGCAATACACTGACACAGGTGACGTACAAGACAGTCAGCAAGACCGCTTGAAGAAAGCTAAACATCAGAGTCAACCTATAAATATCATCAACAAATGCACCAACAAAAGCACCACTGCATCTTTCATGATCATGAACGCTATTGCAAAACCTGCTGAGACCAATGCTCATGGGGGAGGAGCTTGTCATAGTGGCGCTGCTTTCTACTAATGCTCTCCTGGCTGCTACCGTAACAAACTCTGTATCCAAGCTCACACACTTGTGGAGGGTGCCATCTCACAGTCACTGATGCAAACTGCGAAGTGGGCAGCAGCAAGACAAGACCACTTGAAATTAAAAGTCAAATGACATCAGACTCCGAATGTAAATACAGTCTCATGAACGCTATTGCCTTTCTAGTATTATAAACACTTTAGCCATAATTAGTTAGACAAGTGCCCAAAGGGGAGGGCCTTGTCATTGTGGCAATCCTTTCCACTAATGTAGCCCTAACCATGACAAACTCCGAGCCCACTGTGACGTAGACAGCCAGTTCTGAGTGCTGTATCATTTTTATTAATATAAAATGTATTACTGTCTCTGTTGAAAATCTGATGCTCTTAGAATGACCTCACTCATTCCCCCCCAGATTTTAGCTAAAAGATGAGAGCCATAAGAAAAAAATGCTGACAGCATGTGAGTTCACACACACTCAGTTTTTAGAGACCACGTGTTACATGTAAGGCCTTAATTAAGGATCCTGTTGGTCTGAGTTAATTACAATAATAGTTGCTATAACATATCCATTTTATGATGTTGGAAGGAAAACCCAGGTTATTCCATAGAAGTGCAAAATCATAAATATGCTTTCCTGTCCTGGAAGTGGGAAGCTTATTATGAGATCAAAAGATGTGTCCTTTGAAGGACATGAATTATGCTGAAGTTGCAGAATGTAATACTTTTGAATAAGATATATATTTTCATATATCCTGACAGGGAGGAGCTAGGTGACCTCCTGAAAAGAGGTGGAGTAAAAGCCAGCATTTAATTTAGTCTGTTTTACTTCACAGAGACACATTTTTAACCAGACTCTGACCACGAAACATCTTGGGAGCACTTTTAAGCAACTATTTAGAGACTAAGTACTGTAGCAGGAATTGCACTGTTTAAAACCTTGTTCTTTTAATAGATTTGTATGTCTTGTGATATAATAGTTCTGTATTGTTGTATTTTACATATTCTTATCTATTTTAGAAAATGGGCTTTTTATTTCCTGGCATCTGATTGGCTAGTACTCTTGCCAGGGGGGTTCATTAACTTTCAATAGATGCCCAGGAAATAAAAAGTACCAGCCCCAGTATCCCTTCTCCCTCTTTAAAATCCTTGTGCCCACCCTGCCCCCTCATTGGCCAAAAGCACCCCAGTAAATTTGAAATCCACGCCATTTTTTTCTCTCACTTAGCGAGAGAGATAGACCACACACACACACACACCCACACACTTATACACACACAGCCTAAGCTCAGCCTTTCCTCCAACCTGGCAGTTTCTCAAAGATGAAAAAAGAAATACAGTTTCAGTAAAAAAAAACAACTCAATTGTGGTGCAGTACAATACACCAATAACTGGCACTGCTTCTGATGCCGCTTGCTGTAACGTACAGCTCCCAAAACAGTCCTCTAACAACTGAATCCCCCCAAATGTGAAGCGCTATATTTTTTTTAAATAACCATTAAGACACAATACCAATTTTTTATTCTGTGGTTGAGGAGTCAGAGAAATCGGCATCCCCTGTGCTCATCTCCAACGGCAGTGATCTCCTGCTCTTGCTCCGCCTTCTCCACAGTGCTTAACCTGCCCGTCACCCCCCACAGGACCCTGTCCCATCACCGATCGTCAACTTTTTTTCTCAAAGCTCACCCAACCACCACCACACACTCCTCACCGCAGCGGGGGATTACTGAACAGCAGCAGTATTCATCCCCACGAAGCTTAGCGGTGACAGGAGGGGAGCAGCGACTTTATGGAGAGAGCAGAATACGAGAGCAGGCTAGCGAGACACGCTATGTTTCCAAAACAGGAATCTGTTCCCAGCCCGATCTCGGGGTCGGCGGCCTGATGGAGTGCACTCAGCAGGTGGGAAATGGGAATCGTTAGAGTCTGAGGACTGCCAGTGCTCCGGTAAGTGTTTGAGAATCAGCGGTGACTGCCACCCTGCCAGCCAGTTCCCGGTCAGTGACCGTCATTCAGTGTCCTGTGACCATCCTGACTGAGGACGCGATATTGTGTTTGTTCCAGTGATGGCCTACAGTTGCATGTGGATGGGGACTGGCGAGATGGTCCTGCTGGTTCTTTTCTGAGTGATCCCAACCACGACAAAAAAAAAAAAAACAATCTTGCAAGAAAGGTCGACTGTTATAAGCTTAAAAACGATGGCAAAAGACTGCTGTTAGACAGTGTAACAGAACTCCATGTCTTTTGTTTTTGTGGAGATTCTTTGGGGGGCATAAATAAAACAGAATGGCTCTATTTGGGGAGGGGGGACAGGATACAGAACAACACAAAACAGGACTACTTTACAACCCAGAGCTAAACAGCATTCCTATTTATCAAATGTTTTCCTTAATTTTTTTTAATTCCCATATAAAAAATGCCACACAGCCCATTTTCTAAGTGCAATAAATCCCTTCAGGGTGGGTGGTATGGGCAATACTGGGCCTTCCAGGGGCTATAATGTCCTCCGCCTGCGGTATCGGGCCTCATTACACTCCTGGGCGATCCGATATTGCCCAATACCACCCACCCTGTCGGGTATTATTGCTTGCATAGTAAAATTATTTTTAGAATTTACTTGGTCCGTCTTTGACTTCTTTTTATTTGTAAGAAAACTACATGGTTATAGCAGACAATAGACATAAGCTTGAATGGTGATACCAAACTGGAAAGAGAAGTGTTTTAAATCTGAGGTCTTTATTAAAGTTTTAAAAGGGTTCATCTCTGTATACCTAGTTAGGTGCCCGTAGGCAAAGATATCTGGCCCCACGAAGACAGATATATCTGAGCCTGTGCATTGGGTATGCTAACAAGAGGTTAACAGTTTGGATCCCTCCAGAACTTGAGCCCAAGGGTTGATCCGAACTCATAGAACAGACAAGAGGGTTACCTTGTACTGTTCACTGTTCACAAGACTGCGCTCGGAGGTTGGCACTTTGGGAGTAGAGGGCCTGACCTGCTGAGTGGGCTTGTGACACCCACTGACATGCACAGGGTGCGATCCCCCAGTCACAGACTAAGTGGTGGCAGCAAGAAATACTGCTTGAAAAAATCCAAACAACAACATCATACTCAGTCTATACATTTCATATCAACGCTCCTGCAATGCTTGGTTAGAGTGGACCAGAGCCCATGGGGGAGGACCTTGTCGTGGGGGCACTGCTTTCCACTAAAGCTCCCCTAGCTGCTAGTACCTGCTACCATGACAAAGTCCGAGCCCTAATACTTGCAGAGTGTGCCATCTGACAGTCAGTCCCTGATGCAGACCATGCACTAACATGGTAAGTTAAGCATCTTCTAAAAAAAATAATGCAGGAAATCACTCACAAAAAGTACAGCAATAAGGTCACAGAAGCAACTGTAAAATTAATTATTGTCAAGATCCTTTTCTTTCCTCACCCTAGAGAGTGAGAGAGCAGCAGACTTTATGTCCAACAAGATGAGCACTAAGAGATGACAAGAAAGAAAGATCTGATAGCTGTGGTAGTGCAGACATGAGGAAAAGTGACTGAGTGGCATGAGTAGAGCAGCAGTCAGTCTTGAAGCCAGTTCTGGTGAATGATCATGCTCACTGGACTCGGGGCCCCAACCCCCTGTCTCATCAGAGTTCCACCGGCAGAGACACACACACACACACACAGTCTTATAGCAGCAGAAACTTTGTATTAAAAAAATAAAATTAACACTAAACACATTTTGTATAGACAGTACTTTATGAGATGGTCTGCAGCAGCATAACATGGTCAACACTTTTGCCTGCCAGAATGACGCCAGTGTCCATGTCTCCTCACAAAACCATATCTCAGTCATGTAGAATAATGCAGTTACCAGATATGAAATAGACAAAACACAACTCAGTCTCACCCCACCCCACCAAAAAAATAAATAAAGCATTCCCAGCAGGCAACCAGTCATCAGGACATTTCAGGTCAACTCCCGAAAGCACAATATCACATCAGAGGACTGCAAAGCTCCATCACCCCCCCTCCCCATGTAACACCAAATTAGTCCACATCATACCAGAACCTGCCCCAACCAACACACAAATTATGAAGCCCCTCCAAGCCAGCAAGCTAAACATCAGTCCATATAAAGAAGTTATTACATGCACATGTCAAGCCCCTTTGCTTTCACAAACAATAGATCAACTGACCCCAGATAATGGTAAGCTCAGCAACAACCACCCCAACCCAATCAATTGAACCATCACACAAAATACATACGCCCCCCCCCCCCGAGTCAGCCAGGCTATGGTAAACATGATCTCACAATAGTGTAGGTAAAGATCGGTTAATTAACATCACGTTAAAGGAGACCTGTGCTGCACTTCAATGTCATTTCCACCTGTAAAAGATGATTTTTAAATACTGATTTAATTTCCGTTACTGTTTCACACATGTATTACCAATTTAGAGCAGTATGATGTAGTTTATGTCCATGCTCAGTTCTTCCATTGTTGGCACAATGCAACCATGTTCCATTGTAGAACTCTGTAGCTGAGAGGGACATAAAGTACATTGCACAGTTCCAAAATTGAACTTTGCATAAGGTTTCGAAGCTATGTGCATCAAAAGCAAATGACAAATAGAAATATGAGCGCTTGGTTATTGTTACAGATTTGCAGAACTTAAAATAACAGTGGTTCTACCCTGTATAAGTGTGGACAGCAGTACTGAAATGGGAGTGCAAACCAGTGGTTTCAAGATGGAGTATGGCTGGGCCTGGCTGCAATCAGACTATAAAAAATGCATCCATTGTTCAATCATTCCAAAAACCCCTCTAGTTGAGATAGTAATAATTTATTTAAAATTGGGTAACTGGAAAAGGCACATTGAGCTGAGGAGCACTTCCCGGTGCGACTAGTAGGCAGGGTAATGTATGGAAATAGAACAAATGATATGGTACAAAGGAAAATGCAGACAACAAATAATCAGTTACAGTAGCAGTACAATCAGAAATACAGGATAATAAAGTACAATGTTTCTGTTAGGATCTACAAAATACAAACAAATTCTGAATCTGGCTTTAACTCTGCTGTCATGTATTGGAGTGCTGCTGTAAGTCAGTGGCTGTTGCAAACATGATCTTCCCTCTTTTCATGGGCAGGAATTCAAATCAGGGCCTACAAAATAAACATGCATTTGGCTTTTAAACTTTGTTGAGAAAGAAGCTGTAACTTATGGTTTCGTCATGTCCTCATTTAAAGACAGTTTTGGCATACAAGAAATACAGACGGTGACTCAACAACCAACATGGTTTACATTTTGGTAGAGCCACCGTCTGTATTTCTTTTATGGCAAAACTGTCTTTTTTAAAAAAAAATGTATATTCCTGCTCCATCGGCCCTCGCATTCTGGGGGAGCTCCCGCCCATCACCCCAGTGTCCACCATCTGGTGCTATACCCTCAGGATTTACCCCAGGTGGGGTCAGCAGAGGGGGACCTCCTCTACCAAGACAGGA
The DNA here is from genome assembly GCA_016271365.2 of Neoceratodus forsteri. Lineage (NCBI taxonomy): Eukaryota > Metazoa > Chordata > Ceratodontiformes > Ceratodontidae > Neoceratodus > Neoceratodus forsteri. Next base: position 113,707,279 of record CM057449.1, read on the forward strand.
TCCAGTGTTGCGCCGTGGCTGACCAAGTGCGGGGCCTGTGAGCTCCCCGTCATCCACCAGGAGCTTTTCCATTTTTCTGTTCCCCCTTGCAGGTGCGCGGTGTGCAATGATGCCTGTGATGGGGTCGCGCATGCTCCCATGTGTGCCCATGTCAAGCGCCTGCCGCGCTCCTACCCCATGTTGGTGCTGCTCTGTGTCACCAAGCCTCAGCCTCCACTAGGGATCAGGCGTGCACCAGTCACTGATCTCCCCCCTCCCTGGAGATATAGAGCAGTCCATAGGATGCTCGATCCATCTCGTCCCCTGCCAGCCCTTGGTGGCCCATGCTCGTTCCCAAACATGGGTCACTGGCGCGGTGCGAGGTGTGGCATCCAGTGCCTCAACCCTCAGCACCACCGGGCCGGCTATGCTAAAACTGTCTAATTATTTTTATGAGAGGCCAGCCTGGTATCAATGAGGGTAGAGGCGCTGGATGCCTCACCTCATGCTACGCTGGTGACCTGCATTTGGGAAACAGCATGGGATGATGGGGGTCAGCAGGGGAAGAGAAGGATCAAGAAAGCAAGGAACTGCTCTCCTTCACTGGGTAGGGGAGTTGCCAGTACTCGGTGTAGGACTGGCCCCTGGTGGTGGCTGGGGGGCGGTGCGCCAGCGCTGTAGATAAGGAGGCAGAGAGGGGACAGATGCTTGGAGGAATGTGTGCACACTTCCTCCGCTGGCATCCTGCACATCTCCTCTCTGCATGGGGAGAAAACCAGGAAATGGCCCTGGTTGCGTGGCTTGATGGCTGTTCGTCAGAACGTGCCACCTCCAGAGGACCTAGTCTCACATACTGAATCCAGTCCGGGCCGGGAAGATGAGGAGCTCCAAACCACCCCCACCATGGGGGGATAAGCTGTGAGGGTAAGTGGTGATGGTCCGTAAATGTGGAGGTGTGGGGACGGACAGTGGCCGGAGGACAAGGTTGCCCAGTAGATCTAGCCAACCAGGGGCCAAGGAGAAACAACACCGACTAAAAAAAAAAATCTTTATATGAGGACATGATGAAACCGTATGTTGCTACTTCTTTGTCAACAAATGCCATCTAGCCTACATCACACAAAGTATGCTGCTTCTGACTGTAGTGGATCAACTGTTCTATCTTTCTTGTCTTGCTTGTTCTGTTACAGAAAAAAGATATGTAACCCCACTGCAAATGGGGGTTCCCAAAAGACTTCCAGGAGCTTGCTCGAATGCTCCAAGCCTGAATGGTGTTTGGCATTTAAGCCATTTATCAGTGAGTGTTTTTAGAACCTCTGGTACTGTCTCTTTAAGAGCTGTCTGCTTGCAGACATAGTTAGTTTGTATGGGGGGACTGTGTGCTTCTCTGTTTGAGTACCACTCGAGCTGCTGCCAATTCACTCCATTTTGCAGTCACTAGGAGTGCAAAGGAACCTATCTGAAAGATGTAACTGTTTGCCAGAAATCTTTTAGAGTAATAATGAAATTACAGTTTGTCTAACCTGCTTTCTTTGCAGTCAGAACTGTGTCTGCCTAGTTCCCATTCTGGTTTTGAACTGCTGAACTGGACCAATCAGTGTGGGGTAAGCTAGCTCTAAAATGGTGCCTTGGACGAATCAGAACTTGGACTCATAATCTGAGCCAGCCACAAGAGGATTGTATGGGCAGAGACTCTGGGAGATGTAGTTTAGACTTCGGCGCCTTTTTGGACCAACAGCAGCAGTCTATTGTGAGTGACAGCCAATCCAGTCAAGAACTGGGAGGAACTCAAAGGAAGTGCCCGGTTTTGTATGTTGGAGTTTTCAGTCTGCTCTGGTAGTGAAGGGAAAAGGAACCCTGTGCTCCTTCAGTGCACAGTTTTAGTCAAAAAAACATGTGTAAGGTCCAGAGTTCCGGTCTGCAGCTTGTTAGGACTGAATCCGTCCTGTGAAGAGAATCAAAGGATATCTGAAGAGTAGAAACCAGGCTCACCCTGTAGAAGACTGGAGGAATTGCTGAAAATTGCACTCAGTCTGTCAGGAACTGAATCTGCTGTGTGTTCTCCCGGGTATTGTGCAGTAATTGCGATCGGGATACAGATGCAGCCTGCCTGGTATAGTGCTTTCTTTTTACCATATAAATGTGTGAAGAGGTTTGTGTACCTCAAGTGAATCCTGCTGCCATTAAGTGACTTTTGCCTGTGACTGTTTACCATATAAAGTGTGAGGAGTCTCTTGTAGCTCAAGAGTAGCCCTGCTGACATTGAAGGACCCTATCTTGTTTGGAGGTCGGTAGTACTAATTCAGGGTCGCTCCCTGTTGAATTGCCACATTAAATCCAAATGGAATTACTGTACTGCTGACTGTTTAATTTTCCTTTTCTCTGTGTGAAAGGGCCCTACCAGCTGCCACGGTTTGGACTAGCCATTAGGGCTTGGGTACCCAGGGACAGTAACTGATAGGGATAGGCTGTACACAGAGCCATAGGTAGATGAGTGGAGTGATAAGCTAATTAACCTGATTTCCCCCTGTCTTGTTATATCCCCTAAATAAATCAGGCTGCTTGCAGTGCTCCCACTATCTATGGGGATTCCTGTATTTGTGGGGATTTATATCAGAAAAGCAGGCTCACGAGGGAAATCAGTATTTTTCTCAATCTCACGGGATTGTTGCGGTGCTACAGAGGAGAACAGAGGCAATTTAAAGATGGAAGAAAGTCGTCCGAGACTCTTGCCAGAGAGCTTCTAGAGTAAACTGTGATTGGTGCCTCCCAACCCTCACACGCTGTGATCACGTGCCCCTGTGACTCCTGGGAGTTGTGTGATCATGTGCTGGGAGGCATCCCTGATACGCTAGACATGGTAGAGCCACGCATGCCCCTCATGGCTTGGACTGCCAAAACAGTGCCCCCGATAGGCTAGCCACTGAGCCCCCCCACTATAAAAATCCAGATTGTGCCGTAGGTAACCACGGGAAGTTTAATTTGGAGCTCAGAGCAGCGAGCAGTATGAGGCGAGTCGTGGGGGGGGGAGAGAGAGCAAGAGAGAGGGAGCGTGATCGTGATCGTGGACATTATCATCCGACAAATCGGCGTTTTTTGTGAGACTAGAGAGTGCCGGCAGCAAGCAAAGGAGGAAATTCACTGCCAGTGTATCCGGAGAGTCAGCGGGACCAACTGGTTCCGTTTCCAGCCGCAGCGTCAGGAGAGCAGTAGAGGCTTGTCAGTGAGTCGTGGGCACAGTGGTAGCAGTCTGAACATTACACACCAACTCTTTTGAGGCAGGTAAAACTGGTAATAAATTCATCTGATGTCCAGTCCGGTGCACTTCGGTCTCGTAGCCTAACAGACAGTTATTCTGTTTCTGCTGCTTTTGCCAGAATGCAGGTATTGTTGTGCTAGGGAGGAATAAGTCAGTACTAGGATGTGTGGGCTGCAAAGCTTTTGCCAGAATGCAGATATTAATTTTTAAAGTGTAACAGGTTTTGCTCATTGTCATGTTATATGTTTAGATATAGATATAGATATAGATATATATAGATATATACCTGCTTTAATACTGACCCAGACAAAGGTGGCTGGAGCATTTGAGACACTTTAGAGACTTTTTTTCTTAACCTGGCATCACACTTTAAGGGATTGGATAGTACAGTACTATTTATGTTTTGGAAGTGGAATTGCCACCCTAGACAGATATATGCTACTGGCACAATTTCACATTCCACATACTTAAAAATGCTGTTACTGTTAGAGGTGAATTGGTCTGTAACTGGAGTAAGCCCTTAATGATTCTAGTTGTGCATTCTGATCCACCAATTCCCACCTGAACTGCTGGACCCACGTCCCTTAAAACAGACAGAATATGTGTTGTAGTGATTTTTACCATCCTAGTGATGCCAATTGCAATAATAAATTGGCTGGGGCATACAGGAAAACCTACAGGGGATTTCATCAAGGTTTTACAGGGAAAATACAGGAAAAATTAGGGTCTGCTACAGGAAAATGCTTTGGCCGCTCTGGGAGCACTGTGCTTGTTTCAGCAAAGTTATACTGCCTGAGGTATTTGTTTATGTTAAAGTACTGTACTGTGATTGTTGCACTGTATCTTATTTCACAGGAGGTCCCAGTGCGAACTAGTCCTGGGGGTAAGTGTATACTGTGAAGGTAATTCTGATATATTGTGTGGGCCACTAGTGGGAAGAAAGGGGGGTTGCAGTGTCCCAGAGGGCTGTGACCAAGTAAGTTTAACTATTGCAAACCCTGACCTCTGGGTGGAGGCACCCGCCATTGGATCCAGGCCCCTCAACCTGTTAGTGGCAAATCAGGCAGGGGTAGTAGCCCCTGGGATAGCGCCATCTAGGGGTTACAGATATATTGTTGTCTCAGAGGGCATACGCATTGTTCCCCTGAACAGACTGACAAAACAACGAGCTTTGGAGAAATGGCCACAGTCATGTGTTTATTAACAATCAAATTATTAATATGTACATTAGCCTCAGCGTGATGTGCGCAGCTAGGTAGCCTTGGAAGCAATATTGCTCACCATGGAGCAGATAAATTATTGATGGTTAAACCTTCCTTCCCACCGGAGGGAGGGAGGTGCCTTATGATCAACCAGGATCCCGCAAGGTCAACAACTTCCGGGGTATGAGGGATGGCTCATGACCGGCTGCGGTTTAATCCTCCCCCATACATCCTGGGACAGGGAGGAATGAGGAGGAATTCCTCCAGGGTAGACCCTTTTAAAGGCTTAGACTCTCCCTGTCCCTGGCTGCAAGTTCCTTCCCCTCTCCCCCGCCCCTTCTGAGTAGTCCTACCTGCATCCCCTTTGTCCATCTGGGTGGCCTTGGCCATGCCCCCAGACAAAGTCCCACCTCCTGTGGTACCTTGCAGGCTCCTTCATAATGGCAAATTATACAGAAAAAATGAAAACTATGAAAATACTGATTATTGTACATTTATCCTGCTCCCACGTTGCTTCCAGCCCCAGCAGAAAAAGACTGCAATGCCATCACACACAGTGTGCCCCCCCCCCACACTGTTTTGGAGGGGAATGGGAGCAGCTATGGAGAGGCTGGGATACAGACACTCAAAATGTAGGGAAATGAGGGGCACATGTTTTAATAATATGGGGCACATTTTCAGATAGAGACACATTCAGAAAACTGGAAGCTAGTGACTTAACTTCTACACTAGATCACACTCTGGACACTAGCTGAAAGCTCTAACAGTGGAGTGATAATGACTGAAATTTAGTCTTTTGTGGGGTCCCCCTCCTGAACTACAAGATAACTGCAGTTTTTAAGGAGGTGTTAATCACACCAGGCTATCTGGAATACAGAGAGATTAGCAGAAGATTAGCAGGAGGATTAGAGCCTGCTAAAGCAGTGACATTTTTAATTTCATTAACAGACATGGAAGACCAGCACTAGTCAAGACAGACAAGTAGAGGGGTTAGCTGCACTAGCCCTGGCCAATTTATACTAGGTTTGGGGCTAGTAAAACAATATTAAAAATCAAACCCTCGTATATATTCAGTGCCCTGCATTTAAGCACAGAACTTCCATATCAATAGCCTGAGGCAATGTGGCCTAGTAGTTAAAGGTAGAGCACTGGTTTGGGAAACAAGAGATTGCAAATATCATACCCTGCAAGAGCTACCATAAAATACCCACAGTGCGACCTGGGGTAAGCCACTTATCCTCTGTCAGTGCTTTGGTCCACCCAGCAGCAAAAATATGAGGAAGCCGGAGCCTACTGGAAATGACATGTTGCAACTTAGCCTGGCTATCCTGGACAAATAACTTAGAAAAGTCAGCACTCCTCAAATGATGGTGCTTTCTGGATCTTGACCACTAAAAAAGTGACATGTTATGTTACGTAGATACATAGACACTGTCGGCAGATAAGGGCCTACGGCCCACCCAGTCTGCTCATTTGAGTTTGTAAGTTCACTTTATGTTTTCCTATAAGTCTGTTGCCCCTTACCCCTGACCTCCAGAATTCTCTTATGTCTATCCCATACATTCTTAAATCCTATAATTGTTTCAGCCCCCCACTGCTTCCTCTGGCAGGGTGTTCCACTTGTCCACTACTCGTTCTGTGAAGAAATTCTTTCTCATGTTTCCTCTGAATCACCCTCCCTCCCTCCAATTTCATCCCATGCCGTCTAGTCCTAGAACATCCTTTTCACTGAAAAATAGTGCATTCCTGCACCCTGTTCCTCCCTGTTAAGATACTTGTTTGTCTCTATCATATCCCCTCTCTCCCTCCTCTTCTCCAGGGAGTACATATTCAAGGCCTTCAACCTGTCCTCATAGGCCTTGTGATGCAATCCATGTACCATCTTTGTTGCCCTCCTCTGAACCTTCTCTACCCTGTCTACGTCCTTATGTAGGTAAGGTCTCCAGAACTACACACTGTACTCCAGGTGGGGCCTCACTAGTGTCTTGTATCATGGAATTATGACCTTCCTTTTCCTGCTGGTGATGCCCCTGCTCATGCATCCCAGCATCCTATTTGCTTTACCTGCTGCCTTGTCACACTGTTTCCCTACCTTGAGGTCATCAGAGATAATAACCCCAAGATCCCTTTCCTGCTTGGTGCATGCTATATCCTCACCCCCAACTGATACGCTGTTCCAGGATTTTTGTGCCCCCTTCATGCATTATCTTGCACTTCTTTGCATTGAATTTTAACTGCCAAACCCCTGACCATTCTTCAAGTTTCTGCAAGTCCCTCCTCATTTTGTCTACACCATCTGGTGTGTCTACTCTGTTACAGAGCTTTGTGTCATCAGCGAACAGGGAAATTCTGCCTTCTAGGTCCTGTGCAATGTCACTGATGAAGATGTTGAATTGAACCGGTCCCAGCACTGATTCCTGTGGTACCCCACTGGTCACTCTTCTCACTCTGGTGCAATAGCCATTTACCACCACCCCATGTGTCCTCCCACCCAGCCAGTTACCTACCCACTGCACTACTGTCCTGCCCACACCCATATTCCCCAGTTTGTTAACTAGCTTTCTATTTGGCACAGTGTCAAAGGCCTTGCTGAAGTCCAGACAGGCCATGTCCACTGCCCTCCCATGACCCACCTCCCTTGTCACCCAGTTGACAAATTCAATGAGGTTGATATGACATGACCTCCCCCTGGTGAAACCATGCTGCCTTGGGTCCTATAGCCTGTTGGCAACCAGATGTTCCACCAGTCACTCCTTCAGTAGTGCTTCCATGATCTTCCTCACTACTGAGGTGAGACTGACTGGTCTGTAGTTCTCCGCTTCCTCTTTGTTCCTGCTTTTGTATAAGGGGACTACATCTGCTGTCCGCCAGTCTTTGGGTGCCTCCCCTGTTTCCAGTGATTGGCTAAACAGGATTGCCAGAAGTTCAGCCACCACCTCTCTTAGTTCTTTTAAGACCCTGGGGTGCACCCCATCTGGCCCCATTGCTTTATCAACTCTTATCCTTTCTAGTTTCTTTAGGACCCTTTCTCATGTAAAAGGACTTGTGTCCATTTCTGCACTATTCCCACCCCTTGTACTCCCTTCAGGCCCATTACCCTCCTCTTCCTCAGAAAAGACTGAGCAGAAATCCTTATTCAAAATGTCAGCTTTAGTGTTGTCATCCTGCATGTGGCCCCTATCCTCCCCCTTCAATCTCACAATCCCTCCCTTTGCTTTTCTTTTTTACTTCTGTACCTGTAAAAGGTTTTGTCCCCTCTACCCACATTTCGCAATGTGCTCTTCTGTCTGAGCTTTGGCTTCCCTTACTGACCTCCCTGCCTCCTTTTGCTTCTCCCGATACTTCTCCCTATCCCCTTCTGCATGCGTCTTTTTATATTGCCTGAATGCAATCTTTTTGGCTTTCACTTTCTCTGCTACCTCTTTGGAAAACCACAATGGCCTCCTCTTCCTTTTCCCCTTGCTAACCTACTTAATGCATAATTCTGTTGCTCTTTACTCCGCATTTTAAATATTGCCCACTGTTCTTCAACTCCTGATTTTGGCCCCATTTCCATTAATGCTTCTTTCAAGCATCTCCCCATTTTCCCAAAGTCTGTACCCTTAAAATCCAGGATACGTGCTTTTGTGCAGTTTGATTCTGTTCCTTCTGTGATTTCAAACCACAGTTACTGGTGGTCATGGTTCCCCAGGTGCTCCCCCACTGTTACCCCATCACACTGTCCCTGTTTGTGAGCACAAGGTCCAGTACTGCCTTTTGCTGAGCTGGTTCCTTGACCAGTTAGTTGAGGTAGGCACCTTGAAGGGAGTCCAGGATAAATCTGATCCTAGTTGATGCTGCTGCTGGGTCACTTCAGTCCACATCTGGAATACTGGGGTCTCCAACCAGCACCACCTCACTCTTGTCTGCCATCCTTTGTATGGCCAGCATCAGCTCCCTGTTTCTTCCTCCTGGGCTGTTGGTTTGTAGACCACCCCTGTGCAGATATCTGACCCCATTTTCCTTTCCAGCTTAACCCACAGTAGCTGTCCCCCATTTTGTTCCTCCTGGATCTCTGTGGCTTTTATGCCATCTTTCACATAAAGTGCAACTCCTCCTCCCTTCCTACCTGCTTTGTCTCTTCTGAATATGTTGTAGCCAGGTATGGCCATCTCCCAGTCATGGTTATCATTACACCAGATCTCTGTGATGGTCACAATGTCCAGGTCTGACTGCACCATGACAGCCTCCAGATCCTCCACCTTGTTGCTAAGGCTCCTGGCATTGGCACACACAGCTTTCCATGATTTGAACTCCCTGGACTGTTTAGCCATTCTACCCCAGCTCCCTCCCTGGTTGTCCTTTATCCCTGGTTCTTCCTGCTGTTTGCCCTTCTGTTGACTTGTGCCCCCATTCTGCTTATCCACCTCTTGGGTGCTTATCACCATCTTTTGCACACTGCTTTGTAGAGACATCCGCTCCTCCTGTTCACTGGTTCCACTGCTAGCTGTGGGGAGTGGGCAATTAAGTACCCTCCTTGCTGGACTGCCACCCTCCTTGGCTAGTTTAAATGTTTGTCCATGTAGCATTTAAACTTATTGAGTGCTTTGATTCCACTCCAGGATGGATGCAGGCCGTCAGGCTTGAACAAACCTCCATCCCTCCAGGTGGGTCCCCATTCACCAATGAATCCAAACCTTTCCTCACAGCATCAGATCTTCAACCATGAGTTAAAGTTCCTGTTGCATGCACCTCTATGCTCTCCCATGCCTCTCGCAGATAGTACTTCTGAGAAGGTGACAGAAGTAGCTACTTGATTGAGACCCCTCCCCAATTTCCTAAACTCTTCCTGAACTTCCTTAGGCTCCCCATTTGCAAGGTCATTGGTCCTTATGTGGATAATGACATCCAGCTCACCCTCCCGTCTTGCCTTCCTGTGTTGCCCCATTTCTGTGACTCACTGAATATACGATGGCAGAAATGCAGTGTTAGAGACCCACTAAAAGTCTAATTAAAAGACACAAGGAGCAGCACATGTTTTACTTCTGATGTATTTGAGAAAGTTGAACATTCAGGGAGAGTTGCTTAAAACTGGGAGACCTGGAAGGCATACAAGTAGAGACTCGAGTAATACTGCTGGGTGGCATTGCTGCTACTAGAATACCAGAGACTGACCCCCTGAAACAGGTTCACCTAGTACTAGTCACAAGCACCTTTCCCACCCCCATTGTATTTCCAGCTGAACCACTGCTGTACTGGAGTTTCACAGACATAACCTTTTTACGTTCGCTTGCGCACATGCGCAAGGAACGTTTTGGGAGAGTAGCACACTTTGGAGGTGTGCCTCTCTCTTGCAATCCAGTGCTCTGTTGAGCAGGCGTGGCGGTCCTGCACCAATGGGTGCAGGAGCTGTGTAAGACAGCGGTGGTCTTCGCTTCAAAGAAAACCACCGCTGTCATACCGAGCACTGCGTCACGTCGCCCCCCCTCGTGTCACGCGCTCCCCCGTGTCATGCCGCTCCCCAAAGCTTTGGTGCCACGCTGGGGAATGTTGTTTGCCGGCAGGGTGCCCAATCCCCGTCGGCTCCACGACCCCTCCAAGCCATCCTGCTGCCATGCTGGGAGCCCACCCAGCGTGGCAAGCGTGGCGTGGTTACCGACGGGGTGCCCAATCCCCAGTCGGCTCCTCAGCCCCCCCAGCCATCTTCTACCACGCTGGGAGCCCACCCCAGCATGGCAAACATCCAATGTCGTCTTTTTTTTTTTTTGTACCTGTAAATCGAAAACGGTCCCACGGCGCATCTCCCAGTCCCCCCTCCCACAACCCGCACCCACCCACTGCGCACCCAGCCTCCCCACACCCCCCTCACCCAATACTTACCTCCAGAGCTCGGCACAACGATCTTCGGTGGACCAGGAACACGTCTGCACTCTTCAAAGCTGACCGCAAACTGAGGAAATGCCGGTAAGCTGTATAATGGGCTAGGTAGGGTTTTTTCAACTTTATTGCATATCTCAGGCATTGTTTCGAATTTTTGCACCAAATTTTCAGCATGGGGTTTTTGGGTCCCCTTCTCATGAATGATGTCACTGTCATGGCGTTATTCGGGCCCGAAGTGTGATTTCGCAGTCACTGCACGAATCGTTCCTTTGGGCATGAATAGTGCCATGACAGTGACATCATTCATGAGAAGAGGTCCCAAAAACCCCATGTTGAAAATTTGGTGCAAAAATTCCAAAAAATGACTGTTTTACGAGCGTGCATTGCGCAGCTCCTACGCATGCTCGTAAGTTTGCGAATTTTCAATATTTCTACTCCAGATTTTCAACATTGCCATTTTACCACACCTTCTTATGAGTAGTATAGCTGTCATTTTTCACATCTCACCCAAAATGTGTTTCCGCCCATATAGCACACAATGGCGCAGTCGCTGTACAAACTCAGTGTATGGGACACATTAAGAAAATCACAGTGTCACTGTTCATGAGCAGAGATCCTAAAATGGCTATGTTGAAAATTTGGTGAAATAATTCCTACAAATAACTGTTTTACGAGCGTGCATTGTGCAGTTTCTACGCACGCTCGTAAGTTTGCGAATTTCCAATATTTTCACTCCAGATTTTCAACATTGCCATTTTACCACACCTCCTTATTAGCAGTACAGCTGTCATTTTTCTCATCCTGCCCCAAACGTGTTTCCGCCCATGTAGTGCACAATGGCGCAGTCGGTGTGCGAAATCAATGTATGGGACACAGTAAGAAAATCACAGTGACACTGCTCATTAGCAGAGGTTTTATTAAACTGGCAATGTTGAAAATTTGATGAAAAAATTCCTAAAAATGACTGTTTTACGGTGTGCGTTGCACAGTTCCACGCATGCTCGTAGGTTTGCGAATTTTCAATATTTCCACTCCAGATTTTCAACATTGGCATTTTACCACACCTCGTCATGAGCAGTACAGCTGTCATTTTTCACATCCTGCCCAAAACCTGTTTCCGCCATGTAGCACACAATGGCGCAGTCGGTGTGCGAAATCAATGTATGGGACACATTAAGAAAATCACAGTGACACTGATCATGAGCAGAGGTCTTAAAATGGTTGTGTTGAACATTTGGTGAAAAAATTCCTAAAAATTACTGTTTTACGAGTGTGCGTTGTGCAGTTCCTACGCACGCTCGTAAGTTTGCAAATTTTCAATATTTTCACTCCAGATTTTCAACATTGCCATTTTGCCACACCTCCTTATGAGCAGTACAGCTGTCATTTTTCACATCCTGCCCAAAACGTGTTTCCACCTATGTAGCGCACAATCAGGGTAACAAAAAGGTCATGCTGAAAATTTATTGTGCAAATACCAGCAATCGCACCATACGTGCCAAACACCACTGCAAATACCTGCAACCGAACGTTCGGCATTGACAAATGCTTGTTTTTTTTAGAAATGGCGAAAGCTGGCTGAATGAATTTCACTCCTAGTTTCAGCATCATGGAAATATCTCTTGTTGCCTTTCTTTGTATAATTTCTAATGAAACACATTTTATTGAAGTAAAGTGAGGCAGTTTCTAAGAAAATTCCCAGCTCACCTCCTCCCCACTTCAGTTTTGTAAATAGGTGCAGGATCAGGCAGAACCCTGCAGTGGCTCACAGCTGAGGCATGGAACCCTTGCAAGCTTTGTGCAGCTTGACCACTGCAAGCCTTCAACAGATAAATGCATATCTTAAGGATTTTCTTTTTTTAACCCCCAGCTGGAGGTGGACAGGGAGCAACACCCATATTGAAAAAAAATATATTTTCCATATACAGCCCAAATATATTTTAAATATAAGCAAATTGGCATTTTTATATATTTAAAATATATGAACTAGTAGGAAAATATAAGTCATACAGTATATATGATATGTGAATGGGTAGCACATGGAAAATGCATTTTTTTAATGTAACACTTAGTTTCATACATGGTCCATATATTGTCCACGCATGTCATATATATATATATACACACACACACACACAGATTCCTTCTATTTCATATACTTTAAATATATCAAAAAGGAGCAATTCTTTTACATTTACAATATATTTGGGGCGATATACGGAAAATGTATTTTTTTCTATATGGGCAAGCATGTATACAGCTACACTCCAGGTGTGTTTGATTTGTGAAACAGCTGCTGCATGCACAGCACTGTCTATCTCAATCTAACCATCACTGGCCATCACTCTTGCCACCACAAACTGTAGCAAAGAAAGTAAAAGCTGTCTACTATATTATATATATATATATATATATATATATATATATATATATATATATATACACACACACACACACACACACACACACACACACACACGTATAACCACCACACAGTCAACCTCACAAAATGTATGCTGCTCCTGGAGCTGTAGATCAGTCAGACAGTGTAATATTCCCGGTAGCCACCACCATGTCCCCAGCAATCTCTGCCAGAAAATGTCCCCCAGCTCCTGTTTCTCTGTGCTGGACTGGCTTGTCCCTGCTGCCGGCTGGTATGCCAGGAATCCTGAGGATGACGTCACGATACAAGATCAGCTGCGGGCTCTCACACTCACAGTGCGATTATATTATATCCATATGAACAAAAGTTGGATGGATGCCAGAAGCTGCAAAGTGCCCTCTTTTATATGCCAAATTTGTTGGGAGTAAGTACCCATTGTTTATTTTTCCTGCTATAGTAGTAGGGTTATTGCAGGTTTGTGATTGGTTCTCTTGACTGAACCAGTCATAAGCCTGAAATACTGCCCTGCTTGGATTGGGCTCCTTAACTTTTCAGTGGACTGATTGGCTGGATTCTGAATCCAGCTCTCCGCATCTAAGCTGGCTGCTGCTGCAGGGGGCTCCTTTCAGTTCCCATTCCCCACAGTTCAGTTGTCTTCCTGCAGCAGCAGCTCGGCAATTAGTCACTGGCGGTCTCATTCAGGACTCACTCCCAAACGATGGCCCCTGGGCCAATAGTGCGGCAGATTATAAAAAAAATTAATTAATTAATTAATTAACATACTCGGTAGGATGGTCTGAGTCACCAGTTGGAGAACCGGAACTCGACTTTGGACGGGGACACACCGGGACAGTCATCACACAGCATGGGACTGGGACACCCATACTGAGATACTGCAGAGGAAAAACATGGAGGCATATGGAGCTGTGTGGAGTGACAATTCTGGGAGGGACCTGGGAAAAAAGTGTCAACTCGGGTACACCGGTAGGTGATGGCAGCAACTATTTATCTGGGGGCCAGGGATTCCACTTGTGCTGCTTTGTGTTTTGATTTATTTTGACTTCATGCTTTTAGTTCACTGACTTTGGAGGACTAAGGGGACTGCCTGGCTCTGGGTTACAGGTGAGTCGGATGATTGGGGGGACCTGGTAGATGGGCATGGCAACTGCAACTGTCAAGATTTTATTTTCAGTCTTGTCCTGTCCCCCATGGAGGTGATAGGGGTATCAGACATGCCATGACCAATTCAATACTCCTGATGGGGGCACCACGCATGCCTGCCGCAGCCAATTCAGCCCTTCAAGGGGTGCCAGGTGTGCCATAGCCAATTCCATCCTACATGGGGTGCCAGGCATGCCGTGGATGCAGCTGTTTAGCACTGGGATGGTGGGGAGGGGCACAATTAGCAGGCAAAATGGTCCTGGGGGCGCCGCCTCCCCTGCCCACCCCCTAGCTCTGCCACTGTTCTTCTTCATATCCTTTCTGAACTTCCCGCAAAAACATAGAAACACAGAAGTTGACCACCGAAGGAGACCGCTAGGTCCATCTAGGCTGCCTATTTGTTTTAGACCTATTTTGACACTCATGCCCTTTGTAGTCAGGGCTCCCTTGTGTCTATCTCATGCATTCTTGAATCCCCCCAGTGCTGACCCCCACAACCTCTTGGGGCAGGCTGTTCTAAGAAGCCACCATGGTGCAAGCTGTTCCAAGCATCCACCACTCTTTCTATGAAGAAAAACTTTCTGGTGTTGGCAAAGAACCTCCCACCTTGCAGCCTGAGGTCATGTCCCCTGGTCCTGGAGCTCTTCTTGAAGTGAAAAAGTTCCTGTGCCTATATCTTGTTAATGCATTTTATGTACTTGAATGTTTCAATCATGTCCCCTCTCTCTCTTCTCTGCTCCAGGGAGTACATATTAAGTTCCCCAAGTCTTTCCTCGTAGGACATGTACTGCAGACCCTGAATCATTTTTGTCATCTTTCTCTGTACTGTTTCCACCCGCTCAATGTCCTTCCTGAGGTGAGGCCTCCAGATTTGGACTCCATATTCCAGGTGAGGCCTGACCAGTGATATATACAGTGGTAGTAGCACCTCTCTCTTTCTGCTTGTGATTCCCCTCCCAATGCAGCCCAGCATTCTGTTGGCCTTCATTGTTGCCTTCTCACACCACTTACTAACCTTCAAGTCATCTGAGATTATGATTCCCAGATCTCGTTCCTGGTTTGAGGATGCCAGTCTTTCACCTCCTAGGTAATGCTCCTTTCTTGGATTTTTCTTCCCTATGTGCATGACCTTGCACTTTTTGGCATTAAATCTCAGCTGCTACACTCCAGACCACCCTACTAGTTTCTTGAGGTCAGCTTCCATCTTGCTCACGCCTTCTGAGGTATCCACCCTGTTACATATCTTAGTCTCATCTGTGAACAGACACATCTTCCCTTCCAGTCCATCAGTGATGTCTGCTATAAAAACATTGAAGAGCACAGGCCCTAGCACTTGAGCCCTGGGGCACCCCGCTGGTTACCGTGCCTTCCATCGTCTGTGCTCCATTAACTTGTACCCTCTGGGTTCTACCTTGTAACCAGTTTTGTACCCATCTGACTACTTCTGAACCAACCCCTGTGTGGTCAAGCTTCTTTACCAGCCTTCCGTGTGGAACCAAGCTGAAGGCCTAACTAAAGTCTGGACCACATCTACTGCTCCACCGTCCTCCACTATTTTTGTAGCATAGTAAAAAAAACTTGAGCAGATTTGTCTGGCATGACCTACCTGCTATAAAAAACATGCTGTTTAGGGTCTTGTTGGCCGCTAGTTTTGAGGAATGCTATGATCCTTGAGTAGTGTCTCCATTAGTTTCCATGCTACAGACGCGAGGCTCACCAGTTTAATTACTATCCTCTTTGCAACTGCCTGATTTGTGAAGTGGAACCACTATTGCCTTTTACTAGTCTTCAGGTACCACACTGCTGTTCAAGGATTTCATGAATAGAAGTGCCAGAGGGGCTGCTAATTCTGCCCCCAGTTCCTTCAGGATTCTGGCGTGCATCTCGTCTGGTCCCATGGCTTTGTCTGCTTTTAGTTTATTTAGCACCTCCTGTACTTTGGCTTCTGTAAAGGGACTCATATCTACCTCTGGTCCTGGGGTGCTGTGTTTTTTCAGAGCTGGGCCATCCCCTGGGTCCTTTTTGGAAAACACTGAGCAGAATTATTTGTTGAGGATTTCAGCTTTCTCTGGGTCATGTTTGGTGCATTTCCCTTCTTCAGTAGCAATCTCTGACTATCCCACCTTTTGTCTTCCTATGTTCCCTAATGTATCTAAAAAATGGCCAGCTTCATTGCATGCCATGTGGTCCTGATACTCTTTCTCTTTCGACACTCCCCTCCTGCACTTTATTTACTTCCAAATGGTGCTTTTACAGTATGTCTCTATCGTGTCCTCTCTCTTCTAGGGGATACGTGTTGGGATTTACTTAGTCTCTTCATGCAGGGCTTTTGATGCAACCCCTGCACCATTTTCGTTGAACTTCTCTGGACTACCTCCATTGCATCTCTGTCTGTTTTGAGGTGCAGCCTCCAGAACACTGTATTCTAAGTGGGGTCTAATCAGCGACCACTGGTAGCCCCACCTCCATCTTCCTTCCGGTGAGTCTCCTAACTATGCATCACAGTACCCTACTGACCCTACCCATTGCTTTGTCACACTGTGGCCAACTGTCCACAGCCCAGCCCACCCAGTGCAAAGGTTCGCGGGGAGGGGGGAGCGGAAGGGTGCAGAGCAGTAGACCTGGGCAGGCATTCAGTCAGATGCCCGACATGGATCCCAGAGTGGATCCCTTGCATTGTGGGTGCAGAAGTGTGTGGGAAGGCATGGAACTCAGAAATACACAAGTATAGGCTGTTAGACTGGGCCCCAACTCCATATTAGTTACCCCTAGTGCATCTTAGACAAAACTGTTCTGTAGCTGCGAACCATAATGATACTGATCAGTGTGGCTCACAATAAATACAGCCATAGAGTCAAGCCATTCAAAAGCAAGGAGACTGGACCTTTAAAGGACTGACTTTGGCAGAATGAGAGAGTGCCTAAGGAATGCACTAGCAAAAGGGCAGGATGGAGGTGTGGAGGAACAATAGGGAAAAATCAAAATCAAAACTGCCATCACAGCGGCAACAAGCCTTTGTGTGAAGCAAATAAAACAAAACATAGGGAAAAAAAAAAAACTTCCATTCTCAAAAGAGGTGGCCAGGAAGGCTAGAAAGAAAAAGATAGCATTCAGAAAGTATAAAGAATCACTGACAGAGCAGGACAGAGAAAGTACAGTTGCGTAGGAACTTTCCGTATCAGTAAATCTTTGAGAGTATCTTTTGCAGCAGGCATCCCTTGCTCCAGATAATTTTCCCAGCAGTCTCTTCCAGGGTCCCCCCTTCCTGTCACCTGATGTGCTCTTGCACATATATAAAGGGGTGGCCCGCTGATACTCCTCAGTTCTATTTTCTATCTTAGCAACTGATATGAAAAGTGAATCATAGATCTCCGATGAGAACCAAGGAGAGGAACAAAAAGGCAGCAGCTCAAGGCTTCCACATGAGGATGAAGCAAGGTATCCTTCTGAAGCAGGAGCAAGGGGGACAGTGGGTGGGGCAGCATGGCTTGCTGCAAGAGATACTCTCGAAGATCTACTGTTACGGTAAGTTCTTATGCAACTGTACTATCATCTTCGAGTCAATCTCTTGCAGCAGACCATAACAAATGGGAAGAATTCCAAGCAGTTATGACGTCCACGGGAGGAGGTAGCGAACTGCAGCATATTAGGACAGGAGCTGTTGAGGACGGCCAGCCCAAAGTGGCACGCTTCTTAGAAGTAATGTCTAGACTGTAATGTTTTGTGACTGTGTGTACAGTAGACCAGGTGGTGGCCTCGCAAATATCTGAAGCAGAGATGCCTCGAAAACATGCTATGGAGGTAGCCATGCGTCTAGTGGAGTGAGGTTTACAGATCCTGTGAGAGGTTTATCATATTTGTTATATACGAACGTAATGCAATTGGCCAACCATGTGGACAAGCACTGCTTAGAAACCAGATTGCCTAGTCGTCCTGGGGTGAAAGAAACAAAGAGTTGCTCAGTTTTACGCAACTGTTTGGTGCAGAGAAGATAAAGTCTCAGTATTCTTTTCACACCAAAAGTATGAAGCAGGGCTTCCCCTGGATTCTCAGTCTTTGCAAAATATACTGGCACTTGAATTAATTGATTTAAAGTAAGTTCAGAAACAACTTCAGGTAGAAAGGAGGGGTTAGTACGCAAGGACACCTGATCCTTATGAAACTGTAAATAAGATGACTTGCACAAAAGCATCTGTAACTCAAAGATACATCTACCTGATGTAATCACCACCCAAAAAATCATTTTCCATGATAAAAACCAGAGCGCACATGTATTGGTGGGCTCAAAAGGACCTTCAGTCCATTTTTCAAGTACAAAATTCAAATCCCACACCGGGACCGGGTCCTGAACAGGGGGAAGCAAATGTAGGATACCTTTCAAGAAGGTACTAATGAGAGGTAACTGGGACAATGGTTTGTTATCCACAGGTAAATGAAGAGCAGAAATAGCCAAAAGGTGTACTTTTATTGATGAATATTTTAGACTAGCCTCTGACAGAGAGAGGAGATAGTCCAGTATCCTCTGTTGGGAACAGTCATAGGGGTCCAGTTCCCAGGAAGAGGGCCAAATTGAGAAATGCTTCCATTTCATAGAGTAGGAGGACCTAGTAGAGAGCTTCCACAATGCCCACAGAACCTCTGCTACCCTTGGGGACACCTAATAATGAGAGGACTATGTCTTCAGAAGCCAGGCATGCAGATGCAGGAACCCATCGTCCTGTGAGGGGAGGTCCAGACAAAGAGGTAAAGGAAGAGGATCCCAATCTGAAATTTGCAACAGCAAGGGGAACCAAATATGCCTCAGCCAGTAGGGGGCTAAGAGAATCACTGACACCCCATCTTTGATCAGTTTTAGGCATGTACACTGTACAAGAGGAAAAGGACAGGAAAGCGTAAAAATTTTTTCCTGTCCAGGAATGAGATAAGGTGTCCAGCCATAAAGTTCCAGGACCTCACTCTAGGGAGAAATAGACAGGCAGTTTTGCATTTTGCGGTGAAGTAAACAGGGCTAACTCTGAGAAGAACCCACCAGAGGAAGATGTCTGCCAAGACATCTCCGTGGAGCTCCCATTCAGGAGCCTGAGCATGGGTTTTGCTCTGGGCATCTGCCAGGGTATTTGAAACCCCTGCAATTTGGACCGCCAAAGGGTAAATGCATCTCTGGATCGTCCAATGCCACACCCTCATGGATTCTCAGCAGAGAAGGTATAAATGAGTACCTCCTTGTTTGTTCAGGTAGTGAATAACTGGAACTGTCCAATTGCACCTGAAGACAGCCCTGAGGGAGTAGTGTCTTGAACGCTTGTAATGCATATAGAACAGTCCTCAGTTCCAAGATGTTGATGTGAAGACAGGGTTCTACCACTGTTCAAGTGCCCTGGGACCAAATCCCTTGAAGATGGGCACCCTGGACCATCAAGGAGGTGTTCATTGTTAAAATGAGGTCCAGGACCCTTGGATGGAATGACATACCCTTCAGAAGATTGTCCCTGGAGTTACTCCACTGCAGTGTGCAAAGAGCTGGGGAGGACAGAAGGACTGGGGCATTGATATTGTCCCATTTTTGATCCCACTGGACCCTGAGGTTCCACTGAAAAATCCTTATATGAAGTCTGGCATGAGGGACAATGGGAATGGTAGCTGCCAGATGTCCCAGAAGCCAAAGGTAGTCCCTTGCAGAGACATACTGACAAGGTTCCAAATGGAGAATGACGGTCAGGATAGTATTCACCCTGGATTCGGGGAGAAATGCCCTGCCTTGAGAGGTGTCTAGTACTGATCCGATATACTGGAGAGTCTGTGATGGGGTCATCACGGACTTTGGATGGTTGACCATGATTCCCACCATGGAGAATATCTCCAGGGTGCAGGTCAGGCTTTATTCCAGCATGGGGCACGTAGACACCTTTATTTATTTATTTATTAGCTTTCGTTTACTGGGTAAACACACTAGACAAGGAATGCCTATTTTCAGGTACGACCCGGGAGATTACAAGAGCATGGTTTACAAAACAGTGCAAGGGAATTACAACAGTGTGAAATACAAGCAATGAGCAGGGTGATACAAATAAACAGGTACAGGATGAACAGATTTATTTATTTATTTGCTTTTGGTAACCGGGTAAGTGCACTAGGCAAACAAATCTGCCTATTTTCAGACACGACCCTGGAGAGTACAATAGAACACACAGCAGTGACAACAATAAGGTACATAAAGAACATAAACGGTAAATGCAAACAATTACATCAGCTGAGTCAGTTTCATCAAATTAGAACAGCATCTATCTAACATCAAGAATAGTGAAGAAGGGGTGGAAATACAAGTACTTGCATCATAGCACATTAATATCATAATAGTGAAAATAGACTAGTAGTAACCTTGCTAAGGGAGACAAAGGCAGATAGACACGCATTCACATAAGGCTAACATAAGGATGGGCATGTAACTCAAACCGGTAGCCTGCAATTGAGAGATAAGCAAAAGTTAAGTGCAGTTGCAGGTACCTAGAGCATTAAGGTGAGAGAACAGAGCTTGCTTAAATGTAAGGTGACAAGAGGAGTTCTTGACATGTTGAGGTAGTGAGTTCCAGAACCTGGGAGCAAAATGAGAAAAAGCTTACTCCCCCATTTTAGTGGAGCTGGGCTGAACAGTGAGCAAGGGGGAGGTGGAGGACCTAAGAGAGCGGGAGTGAGAGACTGGGGTGAGCATATCACCTAGTGAGGAGAGGTGTGGGGTTCTGGTTAGGGAGTCAACAAAACACCCAAGTGTATAAGGCCGGAGGGCAGTGGGAGACAGCCAGTTCAAGGCAGAATGGAGCTGGCAGTGATGTGTAAGGCAAGGAGCCGATCAGGCAAATCTACAGATATTATTATAAGATATATCCCATTGTCAAAGGACCCCTGCATGAGCGAGTACTGGGAGGGTATATAGCAGTTGTGGGAGTAGAATTCCTCTAGCAACAGAGATCCAAGCAGCTGGAGTGAGTGAGTGACGCACTCTGTAGGCCGCACCAATCTTGGCATTGACCAAGCGGCATACCTCCTTGAGATGTGCAGTAAAATCAAGTACCAGGTCAAGGGTAATCCCAAGATATTTGAAGGATAATGTATTAGAGACAACTGATCCATCACAGCAGTGGATCAAGAGCTTCAGGGGCTCAGAGGGCACCTTTTTAGAGGACCCAAAGAGCATGAGAACCTCGACAGGAGATCCTTGTGGGGGTCTGGATGAGCTGGGAGAGGTTTGCCTTTCTAGTAATGGATAATAGGAAAGATGAGCTAGGCCCAGCACAGTCCTGATTAACAATACCCAAGCAGATTACTTCATTTTTCCCAGACACAGACAGCATTAGATCAATAAATTCTTCCAGGCCAAGTCTGGAGGTTTTAGGAGGTATATAAACACAGAAGAAGTGTATTTTTTTTGCACCCCCTAGCAACAGAAGGGCATGAAGCACCTCACAGTTAGCAAATGGGTGACCATGTAGGTAAGTCACATTGAGATGAGGCTTGAAATACAGAGCCAAGCCCTCTCCTTATTTGGAGGTAGAGTGGTCTGCCCGAAGCATATTATAGTCTGGGAGGGAGCAGTGGAAGTCAGCAATGGAGGGTTTCAGCCACATTTCAGATAAGGCAAGAATATCAGGTTTATTAGAACATACTTAAGTCTCAAGTTCAGGGAAGTTGGCAGTAAGGCTCCTTATGTTAAGGTGAGCAAAGGTGAAATGGGAGGACTGGGGCAAGCAATTGAAGAGGTGAGACTGGGAGGTATTATTAGCTACAGTTGGATCCAGATTAGACTTAATGTCTCCAGACAGGGTAAGTGAAAGGGAAATTATCCATAGAGATGCAGACAAAAATGCCAGAGAGGCATCCCCAGGGGATACTGAGTACCTTCGCAAGGTAAGCCTAAGTAATACCCCAAGGTGTTTATAATTAAGCCCCGATGGAGGTGATGGATAAGGGGAGGGGTCAGACATTAAGTTGGAGTAGCAGAAGTTATCAAGTGAGTATACTAGTTGAGTGGAGGGATACTCAGCCAGTCCTGTAGCAAATTCCTGATAAAGCATTGTTCAAAAATCATAGCAGGAGAGGGTAAACAGCCCAAGAATTCATGGTGAGAGGAAGAGAAGGATGAGGGTACTAGGGAGGTAACAAGGGGGCATGAGGCAGGGAAGGAGGGCAAAGTAACAAGTTAAATTGAGGAAAAGGGCTCAATCAGATCAGTCAGTTTGGAGAACCTGCTAACAGTGTAAGGCTGCTTGGAGGAAACAGTGAGGGTAGAGAAGGGAAAGCTTCAATCAGACGTAGAGCACGGGAGACCTCTGGTGAAGAACTGCTATAATGAGCAAGCGAGAAACCAGGCAGATAGAAAAAAAAGTCTCACAAGAGCACAGCACTTATATGTAACACCAGCTAAGGGTGGGAGGGTACTGGGGCGGTGGGAGCAGTTGCAAAGCAACTGTGGGGGTTAAGCAACCACCAGAATACTAGCATCCCCTCAGGATGAGCTCCATTTTAAACTGGAGCTGAAAATGCCCAATTGAGTCTGTGCTTTAAGTTTTCAAGTGCGCCCACCAGACTGATCTCCGAATTAGGCAGCAGAAAGTGCAGCGAGGTAAACTGGAGCAGAACTGCACATGAGCCCAGTCATTTAGCTTAGCCAGAGCACATTAAAAAAATCTTAAGGTCCCAGAGATGTTTTACAATCTGGTCCTCTTACCTATAAGCCCCAAGAGCCAGTGGGGGGGGGGGCAGACTGAAAAAAAGGTGCCAAGTATGAATACAGAGAACATGGGAGAGGGAGCACAGTCACAGTGTCGTCAGTGGCATACCTAGCAGGGTTGGTCAGTCAGGTGAGTGGGAGCTGCTCCACGGGTGATCCGGACTTAGATCTAGCAGGGTCAGTTGGTCGGGCGAGTGGGAGCTGCTCCACGGATGGTCCGGACTTAGATCTAGCAAGGTCGGTCAGTCGGGCGAGATAAACATATACATCAAGTGTAAGAACAAGCAAGCAATAGTTATAGTTTGTGGAAATAATAGAAGTACAATTTGTCCCATTTTGAGTATGGTAAGTGCTAGGGTATAGGGCATGTATGGTATAGATAATCCCCCTTACTAGAGCTCAAAGGAGGTAAGGGAACCAGGAAAGTGGAGGGTGCACACCAGGGTCCAAGCAGGGGTAGGGGATATTTAGGAGCCAGTGTTCTAGGTATGGAAAGATGTACAGACCCTCCTAGTGAAGGGCTCCTGCCACTGCTGCCAGGTACTCCGAGAAAACCCTTGGGGCTGAAGGAAGGCTGAAAGGAAGGGACCAAAATTGAAAATTATAGTCTTGAAACTGGAATTGTAAGAACCATCTGTGGGTGGGGTGGATCAGAATATGATGGTCTGCGTCCTTCATGTCCAGGGAACACAGCCTGCCTCCTGTGTTTAGCATGGGAAGAAGGGTGGATAATGTCACCATCTGGAATTTCTGGTACCTAATATGGACCTCTAACTTTCCCTAACTGTCTGAAGTTATAGCAGGGCCACTGGAAAATTGCACCCACAATTTTTTTGCTCAATCTGCAATTTTCACCATTCTCCACAAAAACTGACGTGTTCCACAATATCTTCCAATGTTTTAGTTTTTACATTGAACTGTGTAAAAACTATTAACATCTTTAATAAAATACTCACAAATATATTGACAATTGACTTGGGTTTGACCGAAACAATGCAGGGCAAGGTAAGGGAAAGGTTTTATGTGACACTGTTTTCTTTTGAATCCTTGTCTTGTCTGGTTTCAAAATATATGAACATATGAACATATGAAATTTGCCAGCAGATAAAGGCCTAGAGGTCTATCAAGTCTGCTCGAATGTGCAGCTAGCACCCCTTATTCTGCAGCTGCCCCTCCCTTCCTCCCTTCCCCTTCATTAACCCTCCCCCTTGTCCTGTCCCATCTCCTTTTGAAGCAGTCCACTGTTCTACTGGATACCACTTCTGCAGGTAACACATTCCACCCAGCCACCACCCTCTCTGTAAAAAAGTGTCTCCTCATCTCCCTCCTGAACCTTCCTCCCTCCAGTCTCATATCACGGCCCCTGGTGGCCCTCCCTTCCCTTACTTTGAACAGCCCCTCTGTACCCGTTTTGTTTATTCCTTTCATGTATTTAAAGGTTTCAGTCATGTCACCCGTCCCTCCTCTCCTCCAGTGAGTACATGTTCAACTCCTTCAACCTCCTCTCATATGATAAGTCCCCCAGCTCCTTGATCATCTTTGCTGCCCTGCGCTGCACCCCCTCCAGTAACTTAATGTCCCTCTTCAGATATGGGCGCCAGTACTGCACGCAGTACTCCAGGTGTGGTCTAACTAATGACCTATACAGTGGCAGAATCACCTCCTCCCTCCTCGAGGATATACCCCTTGCAATACAACCCAGCATTTTGTTGGCCTTTGCAGCCTTCCCTACATTGTGCCGAGTTGTTCATTGACCCTGTAATGAGCACCCCCAGATCCTTCTCCTCCTCTGTCTGGGCTAGCTGCACTCCCCCCAGCTGGTAACTCCTCATTGGGTTCTTCATCCCAAAATGCAGCACTTTGCACTTTTTGGCATTAAAGCCCAATTGCCAGGTGTCTGACCAGGTTTCAAGCTTTGCCAGATCATCCTGCAACCCCTGCCATCCCCCTAGGTCATCACCACCGCACCTACCTTGGTATCATCAGCAAACAGGCTGATCTTCCTCTTGATGTCTCATGATATGTTTGCAATGAATATCCCAAACAACACTGGTCCCAACACCGAGCCCTGTGGAACACCGCTCGTCGCTGCCCTTGGGTGTGAGAGCTCCCCACCCACCACCACCCTCTGTTGCCTTCCCTGCAGCCAGTTTTCTACCCATCTCACTAGCTTTGCACCCGCCCCTGTGCCTACTAACTTCCTTCCCAGCCTTGCATGCGGCACAGAGTCGAATGCCTTACTGAAGTCCAGATACAGGACATTCCACTGCATGGCCCCTGTCCAGCTGCTTAGTTACCCAGTCATAGAACTCCACCAGGTTGGTTTGGCAGGATCTGCCACATATGAAGCCATGCTGTCTGCTGTCCTGTAGTCCTTGGGCCTCTAGGAGGGCCACCAGCCTCTCCTTCAGGATAGTCTCCATTAGCTTACCCACGATGGATGTGAGTCTCACTGGTCTGTAGTTTCCCGGTTCATCCTTGGGGCCACTCTTGTGGAGGGGCACCACATGAGCCATCCTCCAGTCCTGGAGGTACACACCCAATGTAGTGAGGCATTAAATAGGTCTGCCAAAGGTCATGCAAGGACCTCTGCCAGCTCCTTCAGTACCCTGGGGTGGATGCCATCTGGGCCTGGTGCCTTGTCCACCCTCAGTGCCTTCAAACCCTCTCGAACTCTGACTTCCATGATTTCCCCATCTGTCACCCCCGTTTCTGCCATTTCACCCACCTTGGGTGTCACCCCCCTCTTCTCTTTAGTAAATACACTGGCCAAGCATAAGTACACTTAAACACTTAACATTTGGTTTGTGTTGAAGCACTCTATCAGAAAACTTTTTGTTGCCACAGAGACTGAAACAGAAGATGGGAGAAAAGGTGCAAATTATCCCATTCACTTAAATAGGGTGTGAACTATGAAGCTTTTTTTGTAAGTGGTGGGGCAGTTTTTTCCTTGTGAGCATGCTGTCATTCAGACTAGTCAGATTCAGACAGCTGAGGATTTTGGACGGCCCTGCCCCGCTGATTATAAACCTGAATAAGCTAGTTGGTAACAGTGATACCATGTTTAGCAATCTACAACCCAGATGCTCACTTACAAAGACTACAATAAAAACCTGACTAAAGTCTGAAAACTAACTTATAAAACACATGCAATATATGTATCTGAACATTTATCTTTACCTAAACAGAATCACTGCAGCCAGAGTAAAACAAACGTAAATTTCAGTTTACCCTGACTACCGTATGATGCAGTAAAAATATATTGGTATTTTTTCAATATTTTTTGCTAACCAGGTAAGGCCCAATAAGCACAAGTGCCCATTTTCAGGGGCAACCCAGGAGCACAGAGAAGGTTAAGGGACTTGCTCAGAGTCCCACAGTATGCAAGTGGAGGTTGTGGGAATCAAACTCAGGTCTTCTAGATGTCCACAGCCCACAGTTTGTTACTCTAACCTCTAGGCTATACTGCCAGAGCCAATAACCCCCAGATTTAATGCTTAAATATGTGACTTTAAAAATAGTGTACAGTACCTGCAGTGCAAATTATGAACATTAAACACTTTAACAACATTTTACTAAAACTCAAGTTATTCATCCCTCTATTTTTTGACAGCACTGTAAATAGCTATTGATTTGACTTCATTATTCTACATCCAGAAACAGAAAAAAATGTTTATTCTGGATTTATTTAATACTGATTTGCTGTGGCTCACTTTATAGAATCTATTCAGCACTGTATGAGGCAGATGTTTTTAAATGCTGTAAGATACACGTCGTGTACAATAGCTTATCAGATTAGTGTTCATTTTAGGAGCATAAGCTTTTCTTTATGTTTAAAACACAGTCAAGTGACAGTGTATTCATTTAGCAGTTTACACTGACTAATACATGTTGCAGAAAACAGTAAAATATTTATTGTGAAGCACTCAGGGTCCATAGTAGAACTCCTGCAATTTACTCACAATTTTTGCAAAAATCTCCGCAAGTTTCGGTGATTTTTTCCATAATTTTCCAGTGGCCCTGGTTACTAGCAATCCTCTGACACTGGTAAACCTTGTGCTTTGCCTAATTTATTACTCCTTGTCTATCCTATGTTGATGTAAAAAGGTCTTGTCAGTAATCAATGCCAATCATTCACCTATTCTTCTGTAACACGTATGATTATAGACTGGTGACACTTGCATGGTACCTTAACATCTACAGTGTTATCCTATGTCAGTTCTACTGACGTGGAACCTATGTAAAGAGCCTAGCTCGATGGTGTTAATCCAAGATCTCAATAAAATAAATTAAAAATGATATAGAGGTTGAGGTCTCCGAGGTCCAGAATAGCATGCAAGTACTCTATCCATTTGGGAACCAGAATAAAATGGGAGTGAAATCCCGAGCCCATTTGACAGCCAGCAACTGGTTCTATGGCATGTTTGTGTAACAAAGCATTTATTTTTGCTTGCAGAGCTAGAGCATGGTCTGACTCTGAAGGGTAGTGCGAGACCCCAAGGAGGTAAACGAAGAGGAAGACTTATCAAAAAGGAGGCAGTATAGCACAGTGGTTAAAGGCTCTGAGCTGCAAACCTGGAGACCTGGGTTTGAATCCCACAGCCCCCACTTGCATACTGTGTGACCTTGAGCAAGTCACTTAACTTCCTCGTGCTCCCAGGTCGCACCTATAAACAAGCTTTCAGCTAAGTGTCTCTCTCCTGGTAAAAAACAAAATAAAAGTCTACAGTATGATCATACTGGATCAATTGAAGGATCCACCGGTCCAATATCATCCTTTGCCAACCTCTGAGGTTCAGGGAGAACCTGCCCCCTGATGACCTAAGAGGTCTCTGTCTCCACGGCCGGAGACATGCTTTCAGGCTGAAGGCTAACCCTGCTAAGGGACATATCAGGACTTCTTTGGGGCAGGTCTGGGATCCAGTAGGGCTAAATGAGCCTTGCATTTGTGAGCAGTGAGTAGCAGGTTTACCTTTAGAAGAAGAATTCCAAAAGGTACCCTGGCTCTATAAGGTCTGAACAGACTGAAGTGTATAACCCAAGTCTTGCAGGTCTTTTAGACTGTCTTGCGTCTGTGGTCCAAAATGTTTGTCTCCTTTAAAGGGAGCATTCTTAGAAGCATAGACTTTAACAGCAGATAAGGACTGCTTGGCCCACCCAGTCTGCCCATTTCCCTACCTATTGGCTAAGCTGAAGATCCTAGTTAACCAACAGCCTACTTCTTCCTGCCTCCACCAGAATTGCCTTATGTCTGTCCTATGCATTCTTGAATTCTCTACTGTTTTTGACCCCACAACCTCCTTAGGAAGGCCATTTCATGTGTCCACCACCCTCTCCATGAACAAATACTTCCTCTCATTGCCCTTGAGCCGTTCCCCCTCTATCTTCAAATTGTGCCCCCTTGTTCTTGCACATCTCTTTTTCTGAAATATGCTACCCTCCTGGACTTTGTTGATTCCCTTGAGGTACTTGACAGTTTCTATCATGTCCCCCCTCTCCCTTCTTTCCTCAAGGGTATACATATTAAGCTCAATTAGTCTCTCTTTGTATGGCTTCTGGTGCAGACCCTGCAACATTTTAGTTGCCGACCCCTGGACTGCCTCCATCCTGTCTATGTCCTTGTGGACATGGGGTCTCCAGAACTGTACGCAGTACTCCAGATGGGGTCTCACCAACTGTTTGTACAGAGGGATAACAACTTCCTGTTTTCTATTGGTGATGCCTATCCCTATACATCCCAGTATCCACCCAGCTCACCTTACTGCCCTCTCACGTTGCTTGCTTACCTTTAGGTCATCTGATATGACTACCCCCTGGTCCCTTTCCATTTTTGTTGTTGTCAGTACCTCCCCCACTTTATGTACTCTTCCCCTGGGTTTTTGTTTCCCAGGTGCATTACTTTGCACTTCTTTGCATTTAATCTAAGCTGCCATACTTATGACCATTCCTTCAACACTGCCAAATTCCCTCTCATGCTTTCCACCTCCCCCCCCCCCGTGTATCAACCCTGATATAGATATTTGTGTCGTCTGCAAAGAGGCATACTTTTCCTTCCAGTCCCTTTGCCATGGCACTTATGAAGACATTAAAAAGGACCAGACCCAGTAATGAACCCTGCAGTACCCCACTAGTAAACCCCCCCTTCTTCGGAGTGGACTCCGTTTACTATTACCCTCTGTGTCTTATTGTCCAGCCAATTTTTTTACCCAGGCTACCACCCTGGGACCCACTCCCAGGCTGGCTAATTTGTTTATTAATCTTTTGTGTGGGACTGTGTCAAACGCCTTGCTAAAGTCTAGTTAGACCATGTCCACAGTCCCTCCCTGGTCTACTACTTTGGTCACCCAGTCAAAAAAATCTATTAGATTTGTCTGACATGACTTTCCTGCTGTAAATTTATTCTACCTTGTATCCTGTGCCCAACTGGCCTTTAGGTACTCAACAATTCTTTTTTTTCAGAAGTGATTCCTTCATTCTCCCTACCACTGAGGTCAAACAAACTGGTCTGTAGTTTCCTGCCTCTGCTTTGCTCCCACTCTTGTGAAGGGGAATCACATCTGTCCTTTTCCAGTCCTTAGGTACCACCCCATCCTCCCATGATTTGTTAAACAGGGCAGTCATCATTAGAGAGGCTTTAAATGGTCATTTGTTGGCTTATTCCCAGAAAGCTTGTTTTTTGCTAATAATAGAATGTATGCATGGGGAAATAAACCTGGCTCACTCCTAACAAGCCTCTTAAAGGGCCGTCGAGGCACCATAACTATTCTAGAGGTACGAGATACCCAGGGGAAGCTGACTAGGGAGAATCAGAAAATCAGAGAGCAATTCTGACTATTCTGTAACTCCCTATACAAGGCAGAATGTGTAAACCACACACAACTTGCCCAGGCCTTTTTGGACAAGGTTGTGCTACCCAAGCTGACGCAGACCCAGCAAGAACAACTTGGCACTGAGGTTTCCAAGGAGGAGATCTAAGTGGCCATTCAGGAGTTAAAGTGGAATAAGGTGAGTGGAACCAGACGGGTATCGGGCTGAATATTACATGGCCATGGGTAGTCTTGCTGTGGATCCCTTATGGGATGTTTTTAGGGAGGCAAGGGGGGACGGGGACCTTCCTACCACCTTTTATGAGGTGGTTATTTGTGTACTCCTGAAACCAGGTAAAGATTTGACCAATTGTGCCTCTTATAGGCCAATATCCATGTCAAGGTGTTATCGACGCACCTGGATTGTCTTCTTATGGAGTTGGTTCACCCAGACCAGACTGGATTAGTTCAGGATCAACATTCTTATTATAATAGGCAGAAACTTCTCAATGTTATCTGGGGGGCTTCTTGGTGCTAGGGATGCACAGCTGTGCTGTCCCTGGATGCTGAGAAAGTATTTGATCGCACAGAACGGGACTACTTATTTGAAGTTATGGTGAGGTTTGGTTTGGGCAGCCACTTTGTGGGGATGATCTGGGCACTGTACAAAGCTCCAGAGGCCTCAGTCTTGGTAAATGGCTCACTGTCTCAGAAGTTTGCCCTGCACAGGGGAACACAGCAGGGGTGCCCCCTCTACCCTCTTTTATTTGTGAAGGCAATAGAACCTTTGGCCATTAGTATCCAGACCAACCCATATATGAAGTGTGTAAAGGGCAGGGTGGGATATATGCATAAGGCATCCCTTTCTGCAGATGACATGTTATTGTGTGTCATGGACCCCACAATGTCCATACCCCCTCTCCTGGCTTTAACAGCGGACTTTGCAGAAGTTTCCGGCTATAAAATCAATTCTGGGAAGTCTGAGGTGCTACTGTTGGGGCAAGGGAGTGAGAGACATAAACAAAACAAATGGGGCCTAAGGGTGGTAACTACATCCTTTAAATATCTAGGAATAAATATAGGACA
Organism: Neoceratodus forsteri; assembly: GCA_016271365.2. Classification (NCBI taxonomy): domain Eukaryota; kingdom Metazoa; phylum Chordata; order Ceratodontiformes; family Ceratodontidae; genus Neoceratodus; species Neoceratodus forsteri. The sequence goes on from CM057449.1 coordinate 113,737,739, forward strand.
GGATATCCCATGTCTATATCATCTTAATTATACCCCCATGATTTGCACCATCAAGGATGAGTTACAGAACTGGCGTAACTTACCGATTTCCTGGTTAGGCCGCATTAACATCCTTAGAGTGAACTCTCTACCTAAACTTCTATACCTGCTGCAGATGCTCCCCATGGGTCTATAACTATACAACCAGATATTAAAAGGCTGGAAAGCGCATTTACTGTAGGGGAAGAGGCCCCATACCAATCTAGAGACTTAAGATGGATCCAAATGGGGTGGGCTGAATTTCCTGGACATACAAAACTACCATCTAGCTGTCCAACTTTGATATACAGTATACAGGATTGGATGCACAATCTGAAAGCTGCCAGCTGGATGGACTTGAAAGAGATGGATAGACTGGGTAGACTTTCTGCTTACTTAGCGAGAGCAGGCCAGAAGGCCTACCTGTGCTTGAAGCAGACAAACTCCTTGATAGCCTCAGTGTTGGAGGGCTGGGAAGGAAATAGATGAATGCATGGAATACAGGAAGAGAAGACTCTTCTGTTGCCAATAATTAGAAATCCCTTCATTCTCCCTGGACTGGAGGATTTGGGATTCACGGAGTGGGAGAAGATGTGAATAAAATTTATAGGTGTAACTCCTTGTAAATGGGGGTTCATGAGCGCTTTCGAAGAGCTCGTTTTATGCTCCATGCTGGGTCAGTAATCGGCATAAACGCCGTTCAAATGGGTAACCTGTGAGTGCTCTTTTAAGGCCTCCATATGCTGTCTCTTTAAGGGCTGTCTGTAGCAGCTGTAAGAAATTAAACTGGGAGGGGGTTTGAGTGTTGCTATGCTCAAATCCCGCCCGGGCTGCAGCATAAGCGCTCCCTTCTGCCATCATTAATTGTGCAGAGGGAGCTTCGTTAAAAGATGTGATTGTTTGCTTGAAATAATGTAAAAATAATAATGGTAAGGTAGTTGTTCTAACCTGCCTTCTTTTGCAGTATGAACCGTTTCCATTGCCTCCTCCATTTTGGTCCGGAACTGCTAAATTGGACCAATCAGTACCTTGGGATCCCACAGAGCTGACTGACCAATTGAGGAGCTGCTTGTATTTAAGAGAGGTATTATGGGCCATGGCACTTTTTCGCACCACTGAGAGCTAAAGAAAGTGACTGCCAGGTCTCGCCAGCCAATTGGATCGGGTCGTGCCTGAACTGAAGGAAGAGCCCCTTGCTTTTGGGGTCAGATGCGTTGTGGTTGGTGAAAGGAGAGAAGCTTCTGTGCTTCTGCGCTGGGAGTGTTCGCGCGTGAAGGTCTGAAGCGGCCGTGGTGACCTCTCGGTCCAGCGGACTAAATCCGTCAGCGGGCGGTCAGAGGAGGCTGTGCTTTGTACAGCTACCCACCCACCAGGCTCGACCTGTAGAAGGACTGGAGAAGATTGCTGAATTGCGCTTGGTCCAAAGAAAAGTGGAAGCTGCCGTTGCAGTGCTTTAGTGGCTGTGGAATCAGGAGATCCTAGAAGTTGCTGCCTGGTGTGGTACCCCTCTGTTGTCGTTGTTTGCCATATAAATGTGTGAGGAGGCTGGTGGAGTTCAGGCTCAGCCCTGCTAGTGTTGGAGGACTCTGTATCGACTGGAGTTTGTGAGTACTGAATCAGGGTAGCTCCCTGCCAAGTGTGCAAACAGTGGTTCAAAATTGTATTGCTGTACTGCTGACTGCCTAATCAAACTTTCTTTCGATACTGACTTGCTCAGGATTGTAATACTTCTCTGTGTGAAGGGCCCCAACCAGCTGCCACGTTTGGACTAGCCATTAGGGCTTGGGTACCCAGGGACAGTAAAATTGTAGGGTTAGGCCTGTGCACAGAGCCCTAGGTATACAGCCATAGCATAAGCCAATTAACCTGACCCCCCCCTTGTTATCTACCCTTCTAATAAATCAGATTGTTGTGTTGTAACTACACCCTGGCTGGTTTGTGCATCCCTGATGAACTGCTTCATAGTGACTGTGATATAACTGTACCTTACTTTACAGGGAGTCCCCGGAGTGAGCCGGAAGACACTATCCGGGGGGTAAGTGTATACTGTGAAGGTAATTCTGATATACTGTGTGGGCCACTAGTGGGAAGAAAGGGGGGTTGCAGTGTCCCAGAGGGCTGTGACTAAGTTAGCTTAACTACTGCAAACCCTGACCTCTGGGTGGAGGCACCCGCCAACGGATCCAGGCCTCTTAACCTGTTAGTGGCAAATCAGGCAGGGGTAGTAGCCCCGGGATAGCGCCATCTAGGGGTTACATCTTGGAGGCACCGCTGGGATTGTGTGTCCTCTAGTGGCCATATTTACGAACCACTGTTAAGAAAAAAAAAAAATGGGTACCCCGACAGAAGTGACTGTGCACCGGCTGGTGGAGTGGTGTACTGAGGAGGAGATCGACCCCCAAAATGCTATGCTTATCCTGGACATCCCCCTTGGTATCAATACGGACACTGTACAGGGAGTACTTTCCAAGGTCGAAGGTTTACAAAACCCTGTGGTGGTGGGTCGGCATGCTAATCTGCTCACTCACACTTTCCTGGCCCTAGTAGAGTTTAAGGATCCCTAAGATAGCTCCAAAGTGCCACAGACCATTACCCCAGAGGGAGCCCTCACTGCCTGGAGAGTGATAACTAAGGACAGTAAAGACCCAGGGGGGGATGAGCCCCCACCATTATCTGAAACTTTTGAGAAGAAATTTGCTAAATGGTTGCTGGGGGAAGGGAAAACTGTAGAGGACTTGAAGAAACTATTCTTGCCACCTGGGGGTGTTCCTCCTCCAACACCCTCTCCCGCTCCAGTACCCGTAATGGTGGCTGAACCAATGCAGACTCCTATTTCTGCACCTGCCATTAGTCACGACTCTTACCGAAGGTTGAGGATCTTCTCTGGCACCCTCTCCACCCCCCAAGGGAGGATGACTGGGAGACCTGGATAGACTATGTTGCCCCCCAAGTGCTAGAATGGCAATGCTCGGAAGCTGAAAAGCGAAAGAGGGTTAGTGAGAGCCTCCGAGGTCCTACCCTGGCTACCATCCATGCTAAATGGGCCAGTAACCCTGAAGCGACTGCACAGGCCTATCTTGAGGCCTTGGAGAATGTGTATGGGAGCCCAGATTCTGATGAGGACCTATGGTGCAGAGTAAGAAATGCACAACAGTACCAAGGGGGAGTTGTTGTCTGTGTATGTATCTCAGCTGGAAAAATTGTGGCAAGAATGCCTCAGAAAGGGTAGTTTGCCAGCAATTGAACTGGACCGAACCAGGCTGGACAGGATCCTTAAGTCTGCCCCCTTCTCAGAACTTCTGTTGCTTCAGTTACGCCTGGCAAATTGACTGGAATCCCCACCCTCCTATGATGAGTTAATGAGAGAAATTCGAGGAGCTGAGAAAAGGCAACCTCGGGAGGGACCTGCACCAATAGCTGCGGCTACGACCCGAGTGATTGAGGGTGACCCATCAAGTGAAGTTCAGGGGCAGAGGTTGGCAGTCAATGAGTGCTCTGACAAGGAAAAAGATATGCCACAATGGGGGCGAACTGTTGAGAGAGATCTGGGAATTCAAAAATAGTCCCTTTATGAAGGCCACGCCTGCAAGTACGGGTCCTGACCTATATCCGACTGCATCTGCTATGGGGGTGGGGGTACCCACCCATGTATCTTCTGCTGATAACAGCTCCAAACTCGATTCCTTGACCATGGAAGTGGAGAAACTGACGAGATGTCTCCAAATGCTTATCACGCCGCAGACAGAGATGGCACCAAGGTTTCCAGTTAGTAATACCCCTTCCCTGGCTCCCAGTGTGGTGCCTCGGCCAGCTCAAACTCCAGAAAGTATGTTTTGCTATAATTGTGGGAAGGATGAGCACATGAAAAGGGAATGCCGGTCCCCAAAAGACACTGACAAAGTTGCATATAGGCTACAAGGAGAGCTTCGGAGAACAAATCAGTGGTTAAGAGGTGCACAAAATGATCCCAGTGAGGGCACCAAAAATGCTAACTCACGTCCTTTTGTGGCAAGGTCAGTTGTCCAGGCCCCCACTACCACCTCTCCAGACTGGTCCAGAATAGTGGGTCCCTCCATGGAGACCACTGTAAAGGTAAATGGAGTGTCTACAAGAGCTGTATTAGACAGTGGCTCCCAAGTGACAATTATGTTCCAGGATTGGTATCAGAAGCATTTGTCAGATGTACCCTTACAGCCATTAGAAGGACTGCATGTATGGGGGTTAAGTGAGAAGGCCTACCCCTATTCCGGGTATATCCGAATTTGGTTGTCCCCACCTCCGTGGCTGGAGTGGCCGAACGTAGAGACCCTAGCCTTAGTGTGTCCCCAACTGGACTGTATGATGGTGTCCCTTTGTTGATTGGAACAAATGCTCATATGTTCGGAAGGCTGGCACAGTTGTGTTATGAAAAACAGGGGTCAAAGACTAGTAGAGCTTTAAGAGTTCCGGCTTTAATTAAGAAGGCCTATGAGGCACAGAGAGATGCTGAAAAAATAGAACCAGAGGAACCGGTCGGAATTGTATGGAACAAGGATCCTGAGTCTCTGATCCTGGTGCAAAATGCCCAGTGTACCTTACAGGGAGAGGTCCGTATCAGAAAGGATATTAAGAATAAAATATTAATGTTGGATGCACCAGGCAATGGAAAATTGCCAGAGGGACTGCTGGTCAAGCCTAGAATTTTGCCCACTAGAGCCCATGCTTATGCCAGAAGGGTAACGGTCCAAGTTCATAATGTGTCTGAAAGAGACATTCGAGTAAATAGAGGTTGCATCCTGGCTAATGTGCATTGTGCAGACACTGCAGTGCTATCCAGCAGCAAGAATTCGAGGAAGAATGACAGAGTAACGCCTGACTTGTTTGATTTTGGCGACTTCCCGTTGCCAGCTGAATGGAAAGTGAGGATCAGTGAGAAGCTTGCCCAGAGAGACCAGGAGTTTCTTTAAAGGAATGGGATGTAGGATGCGTGCAAGGAGCTGAGCACAATATCCGGCTGCATGACGAAAGACCATTTCATGAGAGGTCTCAACGCCTGGCACCTGCTGACATAGACGATGTGAGACGGCATCTGCAAGAGATGTTAGCTGCTGGTGTAATACAAGAATCCAGAAGCCCGTATGCTTCCCCCATTGTGGTAGTGAGGAAAAAGAATGGGACAGTAAGGATGTGCGTGGATTATCGCACCTTAAACCGGCGGACTATCCCTGATCAGTACACAATGCCCCGCATTCAGGTTGCTTTGGACTGCCTAAACGGGAGCAAGTGGTTCTCTGTGTTGGATCTCCGCAGTGGGTACTACCAGATCCCAATGGCCCCAGAGGACCGTGAGAAGACAGCCTTTATCTGTCCGCTGGCTTCTATGAATTCGTGAGGATGCCTCAAGGGATTTCAGGTGCCCCAGCCACTTTTCAATGATTGATGGAGTGTGCAGTGGGGGACATGAACTTACTAGAGTGCCTGGTATACCTAGATGATGTTATTGTGTTTGGCAGCTCACTGGAGGAACATGAGAGCAGATTATTTAAGGTATTGGACCAACTGGAAGACTTTGGCCTTAAACTGTCCATTGATAAGTGTCAATTCTTTCAAACATCAGTAAAGTATGTGGGACACATAGTATCCACCTAGGGAATAGAGACCGACCCAAGTAAAGTTGAGGCCTTGACCACCTGGCACAGCCCAAAATCTAAAAGAACTGCAAAGATTCCTGGGATTCTGTGGTTATTCGGCGCTTCATCAAGGACTATTCAAGAGTGATCCGCCTTTACTTAACCTTACTCAAGGGTATCCCCAACCCACAAAAATACCAAAAGTCAGCGTCCCTCAAGACTGAAAGAGTGTATTTTCGTCCGAGTGAAGTATTTGGGGCCCACTGGACTCCTGATTGTGAGACTGCTTTTCATGAGATCATATATCAACTTACTCATGCTCCCGTGCTGGCCTATGCCGATCCAAAAAAACCTTATGTCCTGCACACTGATGCTAGCTTGCAAGGGTTGGGGGCTGTGTTGTACCAAGAGCATGAGAATGGCCTGAGACCAGTGGCCTTTGCCAGTAGAAGCCTGACCCCATCCAAAAAGAACTACCCTGTACATAAGTTAGAGTTCCTAGCTTTGAAGTGGGCTATTGTTGACCAATTCCATGAGTACTTGTATGGGGCTAAAATACTAGTAAAAACTGACAATAATCCTTTGACCTATGTGCAGACCTCAGCTAAGCTGGATGCCACTGGCCATAGGTGTCTTTCTGCGTTATCTACATACGACTATGCTGTTGAATAACGAGCAGGCCTGAACCACATAGATGCTGATGCTCTCTCCTGGAGGCCTGTTCCCCAGAATGATTGGGTCAGATTGGCAGAACCTGACATTCGGGCACTCTGCTGGAAGTTTGACAGGGAGGAACAAATGTCCACGGACGCAGTGGACTGCATGGTGGATTGCTTGGGACCCTCTGAGAATTGCACACCTGCTGCTTATTGCCACTTTTCTGCAATAGACATTGGTGCACTGCCTCAGCTGGATAATGACAGTATTCAAGCGGGCTCAATCCCACGATCCCATGATCAAATCAGCTTTAGAAGCCTCTATGCAGGAAAAGATGTGTCCAAATTATGCTCCACTGATTTGAGAACTGCACTATTATACAAAGAAGGTCCTAAGTTGAAACTGATCAGTAAACTGTTATACAGAGAAACAGTAGACAGAGGGGACAAGTAGACAAACAACAACTAGTGCTGCCCACTGCCTTTCGAGACTCAGTACTGAGGTCCTTGCACAACCACATAGGGCACCTTGGTATAGACAGAACACTTGACTTGGTGAGATCCAGATTCTGTTGGCCTAAGATGGGGCTGATGTGGAGCAACACATTCAAACTTGTAGTCGCTGCTTACAGAGGAAAGCTTTGCCCCAGAGGGCTGCCCCTGTTAACATCACCACCAATGCACCCATGGAGCTGGTCTGTATTGATTTTCTGAGTTTGGAGTCAGATCAAAGAAATATCAGTAATGTGCTGGTGGTCACTGACCATTTCACGAGATATGCCCAAGCTTTCCCACCAAAGACCAGAAAGCATCCACTGTGGCCAAAGTACTCGTAGAAAACTTTTTGTTCACTATGGGGCTCCACAAAGAATCCATTCTAATCAAGAGAGAGACTTTGAGAGTCGTCTGATCAAAGAGATGCTCTCTCTGTGGGGAGTGCGGAAGTCCAGAACCACTCCTTACCACCCCCAAGGGGACCCACAGCCTGAATGTTTCAACCGCACTTTGCTAGATATGCTAGGCACCCTACACCCAAAGGACAAGCCTAGATGGAGCCAACAAATTAGCACCCTGGTACATGCTTATAACTGCACCAAATGTGATGCCACTGGGTTCTCCCCCTACCGCCTGATGTTTGGAAGAGAAGCTCGATTGCCAGTAGATGTGTGTTTTGGGGTCTCTCCTGATGGGGTTCAAGCTGACAACTATTTACAGTATGTGCAAAAGTTAAAGGCCCAGCTAACTCATAGCACTAACTGGCTCAAACCATGGCTGCCAAAAGGAATCTGGCCAACAAAGAAAGGTATGATAAGAAGGTGAAAGCACAGGAACTCCAGGAGGGAGATCGGGTATCTAAGAAATCTGGGACTGCATGGCAAACACAAGATTGCTGACAGATGGCACCATCTCCTCACATTGTAGTGGGCAAACTAGATGATCTGCCAGTGTACAAAGTAAGGCCTGAGAATAATTCAAAAGATGTAAAAACAATGCATAGAAATCATTTATTGCCCATTGGACAAATTTTGATTGAGTCTGAGCCCCCAGAAGATGCCCCCTCTGGACCAGTGACTAGAGCTGCTGCTAAGAAAAGATCAAGAAAGTCTGCACCTACAGAAGCAGAGTTAAAGTGTTCCCCTCCACAAGTCCTAGTTGAGCATGACTGTCAGTCCATATCAGAAGAAATTGAGAATGACTCTGAATACTATCCTTCTTACGAACTGAGTCAGTTGTTTCGGGGCCATCCCCAAGTCAATACTGGAGACGAAGCTGGGCCTTCTGGACTGTCTAAGCCCCCAGCTTTGTCCCTGGAGCCAATGCTCCCAGAAAGTGAAGTGCAAAGCATCAGATCAGATCAGATGAAATGGAATCACTGTGCATGGTTGACCTGTTTGAGCTTTCAGGGGAGGAAAATGATGGACTGGGACAGACTGGTGATACACCAGAACAAGAAGAGTATTTTGAGTGCCCTGACAGTCCACTGCCAGTGTCCGAAAGTTCTCCATGCGAACCAAAGGTTGTGGACTCAGAGACTGTAACTTCTGGAGCTGAAAGTGCCCCAAATTCTAGCCTCTCTACCCCCATGGAGACTCCTTTGGCAAGTGAGGACAATGCTGAAAATGAAGCTCAGAGTGCAGAGACTGTAACAGTTCCCCCTAGAAAGACTGGTCGAGCTGTAAAGCCTGTGGTGCACCTCAGTTATGATTCCCTGGGCCAGCCAGTGGACCTGCCCTTAAATGTGGTTCACAAGGGGGTGTATGTGTCCTCACGCTCCTTGCCTAAGTTAGCCTTGGGGGATAACTCCAGACTGATAGTGTTGCCCTCTAAGTAGGGTGCCCTTGCCCCGTCCAGCACCAAGGTAACTGATAGGGAAGGGCTCCTTCTCTTCAGGTTTCATGTACAAGAGGTAATAACTTGAGTTATGGTACAATGTGTGTGTAATATTGTGTAAAGAGTGATGTACTGCAACGTTTCAGAAATGTGTTCTTGGTAAAGTGATATATTGACTGATGATTATATGTGTGAGCCTAATGCAAATGTATATGGTTGCAGTTGAAACTTATGGGGGGTACTTGCTTGACGCGGACGTCAAGCTTTCCCAGGCCAGGAAGGGTGTAACTCCCTTGTAAATGGGGGTTCATGAGCGCTTTCGCGGAGCTTGTTTTATGCTCCATGTTGGGTCAGTAATCGGCATAAACGCCGTTCAAATGGGTAGCCTGTGAGTGCTCTTTTAAGGCCTCCATATGCTGTCTCTTTAAGGGCTGCCTGTAGCAGCTGTAAGAAATTAAACTGGGAGGGGGTTTGAGTGTTGCTATGCTCGAATCCCGCCTGGGCTGCAGCGTAAGAGCTCCCTTCTGCCATCGTTAATTGTGCAGAGGGAGCTTTGTTAAAAGATGTGATTGTTTGCTTGAAATAATGTAAAAATAATAATGGTAAGGTAGTTGTTCTAACCTGCCTTCTTTTGCAGTATGGACTGTTTCGATTGCCTCCTCCATTTTGGTCCGGAACTGCTAAATTGGACCAATCAGTACCTTGGGATCCCACAGAGCTGACTGACCAATCGAGGAGCTGCTTGTATTTGAGAGAGGTATTATGGGCCATGGCGCTTTTTCGCACCACTGAGAGCTAAAGAAATTGACTGGCAGGTCTCGCCAGCCAATTGGATCGGGTCGCGCCCGAACTGAAGGAAGAGCCCCTTGCTTTTGGGGTCAGATGCGTTGTGGTTGGTGAAAGGAGAGGAGCTTCTGTGCTTCTGCGCTGGGAGTGTTTGCGCGGGAAGCGCGTTAAGGCCTGAAGCGGCCGTTGGTGACTTCTCGGTCCAGCGGACTAAACTGGGCCGTAGGCTGTCAGGAGGAGGCTGTGCTTTTGTACAGCTACCCTCCAGGCTCGACCTGTAGGAGGACTGGAGAAGATTGCTGAATTGCGCTCGGTCCGAAGAAAGTGGAAGCTACCGTTGCAGTGCTTTGAGTGGCTGTGGAATCAGGAGATCCTAGAAGCTGCTGCCTGGTGTGGTACTCCTCTGTTGTCGTTTGCCATATAAATGTGTGAGGAGGCTGGTGGAGTTCAGGCTCAGCCCTGCTAGTGTTGGAGGACTCAGTATCGACTGGAGTTTGTGAGTACTGAATCAGGGTAGCTCCCTGCCAAGTGTGCAAACAGTGGTTCAAAATTGTATTGCTGTACTGCTGACTGCCTAATCAAACTTTCTTTCGATACTGACTTGCTCAGGATTGTAATACTTCTCTGTGTGAAGGGCCCCAACCAGCTGCCATGTTTGGACTAACTGTTAGAGCTTGGGTACCCAGGGACAGTAAAATTGTAGGGTTAGGCCTGTGCACAGAGCCCTAGGTATATAGCCATAGCATAAGCCAATTAACCTGATCCCCCCCCCTTGTTATCTACCCTTCTAATAAATCAGATTGTTGTGTTGCAACTACACCCTGGCTGGTTTGTGCATCCCTGATGAACTGCTTCATAGTGACTGTGATATAACTGTACCTTACTTTACAGGAGTCCCCGGAGTGAGCCAGAAGACACTATCCGGGGTGTAAGTGTATACTGTGAAGGTAATTCTGATATACTGTGTGGGCCACTAGTGGGAAGAAAGGGGGGCTGCAGTGTCCCAGAGGGCTGTGACCAAGTTAGCTTAACTATTGCAAACCCTGACCTCTGGGTGGAGGCACCTGCCAACGGATCCAGGCCCCTCAACCTGTTAGTGGCAAATCAGGCAGGGGTAGTAGCCCCTGGGATAGTGCCATCTAGGGGTTACATAGGTTTTCTACAGTCGGGACAGGGTCCTTGTTCATTTGAGGAACTAGGGCAGGTGACAGCTTTGCCTGCACCACACCCGTATAGATTTTTACAGGCTTGGGACTACTAAAAATAACTCAGGAGGGCCCAGAACACAGATTCCCCTCTACAGAAAGTAGAGCATATTGTAGTGCAGGGTAAAATGAAGCCCAGGGGCCTTATCCGGAAAGTGGCCCATTTGGGGCAGCAGTACCTCCCCGATGTCACTAGCAGAACTACAAGTGTTTGGAAGAGGGATCTCTCTAACTTTGGGAGTCGAGAATTGGGAACTGATATTGTCCTCACACCAGGGCATACTGTTCTGTAACAAATACAAAGAGTCATGCTATAAATTTATTCACAGACTACACTGCCCACCCTTAATAGTCCATAAATATAATCCGGCTATGTCCCCCAGGTGCGGCAGGTGCTCACAAGAGCTAGGCTCCTACATACATTATTTCTGGTCCTGCGCTGTCTTACGAGCTTTTTGGAAGGGGATTGCTCATGAAATAGGCATACTGGTGAATAAGGACCTTCATATGGACCCTGTGCTCCTGCTTTTTGAGATGGAAGGCTTGGGGTCGGAGGAGAGAGGGCCCCTGCCTCATTGGGTTTGGATCCTCTTAGTTCCTGCCTGACAATATATCTTAAATACTTAGTTGTCGGGCCTTGCGCACACTATACAGCAGTGGCGCTGTCTGGTCATACAAATACTTACCCTGGAGAGACTGTCCTATATCATGAAGGGGGAAAGCTGAGGCTTTTTAACAACCTGGGACCCTTTTCTGGTGTCTCTCTCAGTGGGCAAGGCCCAGATTCTTAGAGAAGGGTTACTTGATGTTTAGGTATAAAGATCCTTGGGTCCTCTCTCCTATTCCATTACATTTGGAGATAAGTGTACATGGTGTGTACAGGGAGTTCATGATATAATCTATGACTCCAATGGGGGACATGTATGAAATGAATTTAGTTGCCTCAATAGTAGCCTGGGGGACATTACAGATTTTTTTTTTTTACTTGGGCTGACAATGTACTAAAATAGATGGACTGCTGTCAATCTCTTTTCCTTTTCTCTTTCTGTGTTTTAAATTTTTATGTTAGCAAACATGACCTATATAATTAATTATAAATTCCTGTTATTATATATGTTATGTGTAGTTTGCGATGGCGTGTTTGTAGTTGTATCTGCAAAATCTTTTAATAAAAATATTATACAAAAAAGGGTAGTCAGTGGTGTCACTAGTTCTTCCCTTAGTTCCTTTATAATTCTGGGTAGAATCCCATCAGGGCCCATTGCTTTGTCCAGCTTGAGTTTTAGGAGTTCTTTCAGAACCCTTTCATCTGTGAATGGACTGGTATTGACTCCCCTATCCAGAGTGCTTCTATTGACTGGATTAGGTACTTCCCCCTCCTATTCTTTTGTGAACACTGAGCAGAAGCATTCAGGATGGACTGTTGCACATCTTGCAAAAATTCAGAAACCCTCAGCCATGCATGGCATCTGAGGAAAACAACCACCGAGGAGGCCCTGGCTGAAGTATCGACGGTATCATAGGTGGCCCTAAACAGGTGGCAACAGACGGCCCCAGTGGCAGAAATCTTGGCCTCAAGGTCCTCCTGAGGCTGGCCTGGTGGAAGAGACGGGACTGATATTTAAGCAGCCTTAAAGATCTCTTCCTTATAATATAATTCAAAATGTGAGGGGACAAAATGATCGAAGCATAGACCCTCTTCTCCATGATATCCAGTTTCTTGGATTCTTTATCTGAGGGATCAGCACATGTGTTGCAGTCTAGTAGATCTATTATAAGCTGCATTCTTAACTGTAGGGTCCACTTTTGGAGGCATAGAAAGATAAGGGTGGTCCACAGGAGCCCTATAAAGTCTGTCCACCTTGTGGAGAAAAGAAGGGACATGAAGAGGTTGTTGCCAGGCAAGCAACATGGCCTCCTCAAAAGCATTAACCAGGGGAGGGATGACCAGTGAGGGGCTACCAGGAAGGCCTAGGTACCTGGCCAACTTGCTACTCAAGGCATCCTGTTCTGTAGTTTGGAAACCAAAGCTTTTCTTCAGATGCACCATAATATTAGAAAAAGATGGGTCATCAGGAGAACATCAGGGGAGCACTTCCGTGGGGTCCCCGGGCATGGAAGACATCTCTGAGGAAGACTTGTGAGCCACAGTCCTGATCTATTTCCTCATCCCCTTGTCCTCCAGATTCCATTCTGGCAGAGATGGGTCTTCATGCTTGGGGTGGAACCCAGAGGAGGAAAGAGGAATTCCCCACCTGGAAGGCCGAAGAAGGCTTGGATAGGACTGAGGCAGGGACCACGGCCTACCCCAAAGGAGGAAAGGAGGGTCTAGTAAGGCCCATAATGGTCTGAACTACAGCGCGAATGTCCACCATGGCTAAGTGACTCTCTGAAGAGGGAGGGGCCATGGATTAGATGAATACCACAAAGGGGAATAGCCAAGGGTAAGGGACCCAACCAACTCAGAGGCACAATGGGGTGGATGTAAGACCCCCAAATAGAGGATGGGGGAGCATTCAAAGAAGACACCCCCCAAGCCAGTTGACATGGTGCTGTGATTGATGATGAGGAGACCGTTGATGAGGGAGGCAGACCGGGAAGTCCTGTTGACGGAAGGACTGTCGACGAGAACGGAACAGAAGTCATATGGTCCACTGTCAATGAGGAATAGCCAGAACGGACTGTCGATGAGAATATGGTTGATGGAGCAGCTGAGGAGGAGCCAGAATGCCCTGTCGATGGGAGGACCAAGGAACACTCTGCTGATGAAAAGACCGCCAGAGCAGATGCAGCCATCATTGATGGATGATTGCTGACAATGCAAGTTGACGGAGGCAACGGTGGGAGCTGCAGCACAACTGCCATTATCGACAGAGGAGCCAGCAATGACTTAGAGAGGCCCACTACCGTCGACGGTGGAGAAGATGGTGGATGATCAATGGCAGCTCTCCTACTTACCTTCGGGGAGCTTAAGGCATTCGATGATAAAGATGGCAGTGTGGGGGAAACACATTTGGTTTAGGAAGAATGGTTCCTCCCAGCTCCATGCACCGTTAGCGATAAGGGCTCACCCTCCGAGACCCAAGGAAGAGGTCTAAGACTACCCTGCAGAGGAGCATTGCTGCTGCTCCAAAAGGGCTACCTTCTGCTCCATGAGGTACTCCCTTAGCTGCTGGAGCCTTTGATGCTTGTTGGCCTTGTTGAACCTTCCACAGAGGATACACTTCCTGGTGTTGTGCTCTGGACCCAGGCACTGAACACATACATCATGGAGGTCCTCCGATGCGATTCTCTAGCCACAGGAACACTTCTGAAACAAGAGTTCTGAAGAAATCAGTGGATGAACTTCTTAGGTGACTTGAAGAATTTGTCTTTGACAGAGCAGAGAAAGCTGGTACTCTGAAGGAGAACTTGATTTGAACTCGGTCGCAGTTGGAAAAGAATGGAGGAGAATCAGGAGCCTCCTCTTTATATAAGTGCAAGAACATATCAGATGACAGGAAGGGAAGGCCCCTTGAACAGACTGTTGGGAAATCATCCGGAGGAAGTTATGACTGCGGCTGGATTTCGCATGTGTTATGGACTGCTGGAAGAGACTGACTCAAAGAAGATCTATCAGTTAAAGCAGGAGGAAGCATGGAAGGCAGTCAGAATAGCAAAGGCCCAAAACAAGGAAAAGACAGCCAACTCAGTTAAGAAGGGGGATAAGACCTTTTATAGGTACATCAGTGAGCAAGGAAAGATCAACGGAGGGATGGTGAGGCTTAATAAAGGGAGGTGGGTGGGCAAACGGTGACAGTTAAAAGGCAGAGATACTGAATGAATACTTTTGTTCAGTATTCACAAAAGAACAGGAGGGGGACATACATAAACCAAACAATAGAAGCACTCTAGATAGAGTGGTCGATATCAGTCCATTCACAGAAGGAAGGGTCCTGAAAGAACTCCTAAAACTCAAGGTGGATAAGGCAATGGAGCCTGATGGGATTCACCCCAGAATTCTAGAAGAACTAAGGGGAGAACTAGTAACACCACTGACTACCCTTTTTAACAAATCATGGGAGGATGGTGTGGTACCCGAGGACTGGAGGAGGGCAGATGTGATTCCCCTTCACAAAAGTGGGAGCAAGGCAGAGGCAGGAAACTACAGACCTGTTAGTTTTACCTCAGTAGTAGAGAAAATGATGGAATCAATTCTGAAAGAAAGAACTGTTGAGTACCTAGAGGCCAGTGGGGCACAGGACCCAAGGCAGCATGGATTCACAGTGGGAAGGTCATGTCAGATGACTCTAATTGATTTCTTTGACTGGGTGACCAAAGTAGTAGACCAGGGAGTGGCTGTGGACATGGCCTACCTAGACTTTAGCAAGGCATTTGGCACAATCTCACACAAAAGATTAATAAACAAGATAGCCAGCCTGGGAGTGGGTCCCAGGGTGGTAGCATGTGTAAAAAATTGACTGAACAGGATGCAGAGTGTAATAGTAACTGTAGTCCACTCCAAAGAAAGTGGGGTTATTAGTGGGGTACCGCAGGGTTCAGTATTGGGACCGGTCCTTTTTACTGTCTTTATAAGTGACATTGCAGAGGAACTGGAAGGAAAATGTATGCCTCTTAGCAGATGACACAAATATCTGCAACACGGTTGATACACAAGGGGGCATGGAAAGGATGAGAAGGGACTTGGCAAGGTTGGAGGAATGGTCAGAAGTATAGTAGCTTGGATTCAATGCAAAGAAGTGCAAAGTAATGCACCTGGGAAACAAAAAACAAGGAGAAGAGTACACACAATGGGGGGGGGGGGTAGTAACAACAACAAAAATGGAAAGGGACCTGGGGGTTATCATATCAGATGACCTTAAGGTTGGCAAGCAATGTGAGAAGGCAGTAGAGAGGGCTGGGGGGAAGGGGGAATACTGGGATGTAGCAGAAAACAGGAAATTGTTATCCCCCTGTACAGACAGATGATGAGACACCATCTGGAGTACTGCGTCCAGTTCTGGAGACTCCATCTCCTCAAGGACATGGACAAGATAGAGGCAATCCAGAGGAGGGCAACTAAAATGGTGCAGGGTCTGCAAGAGAAGCCATATGAGAAGAGACTAAAGGAGTTTAATATAAGTACCCTTGAGGAAAAGAAGGAGAGTGTGGACATGATAGAAACTTGTAGGTACCTCAGTGGAATCAACAAAGTCCAAGAGGGTAGCATCTTTCAGAAAAAGAGACTTGCAAGAACAAAGGGACACAATTTGAAGATAGAGTGGGGAACAGCTCAGGGGCAATGTGAGGAAGTATTTTTTCACAGAGATGGTGGTGGACACATGGAACCTCCTTCCTGAGGAGGTTGTGGGTTCTAAAACTGTGGGAGAATTCAAGAATGCATGGGACACACATAAAGCAATTCTTGTGGGGGGTAGACTAGGATCTGCAGATTATCCAGTAAGTAGGGAAAAGGGCAGACTAGGTGGGACAAGCAGTCCTTATCTGCCGTCAAAGTCTATGTTTCTATGTTAACCCCTATCATTGGAACACTATATATCCTGCATATTTCTTTTCTGTACATAATTGTGTTGTATTCCTTGACCTGTTTTAGCCTACTATATATCTTACATAGTTTTTGTTCTATATAAAAAATGTTTTCACACCTGGACCTGCATTTATACTTATATGTATATATATTTGTACTTACCTTTACTGTCATTGTCCGCAATGGTATACTTGGCATGTACACTGAAATTGTTTTATTGGTTTCTCATTGAAAAAACAACAGATCCACCTCAAAAATGAGCATTGCTCAATGGTGATAGCCTGGTTAAATAAATATTTTGATTGATTGATTCATTGATTACAAGAGCGCTGTACTCTATTTACTCTCCTGGTAACTATGCGCTAAGAAATGTATACTGCATTTCCATAGTCATCCTAAAGTTAAAACTTCAGCAAATCATTCATAAGCTATTCCCTTCCCTCCATGTGGAATAAATTGCAAAAGACTCCAAATATCCATTCCACTTAAACTGACTACCTTCAAAACCCTGGTCGCCCGGGCTGCAACAGAAATTTGCAACTGTGTGACCTAAAACAATATTGGCAACCCTTTCCTCCTCACTTTCCTCTTGCTACCATCTTTCCGATATCTGTTTTCCTCTCCTAGCTTCATTCTGTCATCCTTTTCCCATGTTTGAGGTCCTTCTGTATAACCCTCGGTCTAGGTGCGTACTTTTATCATTTGATTATTATCTGTTACTGTATATGATCTACCTTGCTAATCTGGCCAGTGTCTTGTTATACCATGGTGTCTGATGTTAATATCTTGTTTTCCTGAATGTAGTATCACTGTATGGACTGACCTGTATGCTATTCCACATGTTATGCTGTATTATACAATAGCAAGGAAATTTCCTGTATTCTGATTGGTCAATGGGTGCCTGAGACAGTGATGATATCACACAATAACGTCACTGTATGGATGACCACATGGATGACCTCTTCTCTTAAGAAATACTGCCACACTAAAAATCTTCAAAAAAATATTTTTAAATGTTTTTTTATTTTGTATAATAACAAGCCATTGTATAATAGCAATAAGGCACTCCAGTGTGTGTGTTATTGTGTAATAACCTCACTCCTGAGGTGGTGGAAGCACTCTGCTTCGCCTTGTGCCTCAACCCACCCCAGGAGTGATGTTATTACACGATAATACACATCCTGTTGTGCCTTATTGCTTAATGAACTAACCTGTATACAGTACCTTGCCAAATGTATGCTGTTTCACGCTGTATAATAGGTTATCTTATTATGCTTTATATCTTATTTTATCCTATGTTTTTGCTGTCGTTAACACTGTAACTATGCCTAGGTCCATCTTGAAAATTAATTGTTGTCAATGATGTTATGCCTGGCTAAATAAAGATTAATTGATTGACAGATTGCTGAACCCCATCTGGTCCATGTCAATCAATATCAGAAGCAATACCTTGAGTTTGTTGGCCGAAATGGCCATAAAGGCCTTATAATTGTAGTTCTGAATAGATATAGGTCTATATGAAGTGGGGGTCTTTGTTGGGTTTCATCAATGCTAAAATCATTGTACAATGCCATGTGGGAGGAGAGGTCTTGCCAATCTAGAATGGTTGAAAGGCAGGTAGCATCAGAGAGATAAGAAGATCCTGGAGTCTTACAAAATTCAGCCAGAAAGCCTTCTGGACCTGAGCAATTCTGTGTTTTAAAGTCTTGCAGGATCACCTTGACCTATTCGGCTGAAATAGGAGTAAGGAGTCATTGAGCTGCCTCATGGTCTAATTTTTGCAAAAGGAAGGAGTGTGTAAGTGTTAATTTGCACTTCAGAGGCCTCACACTCAGCTACATAAAGGTCCTTATAAAATTGGGATAGCCCCTCACTGGCAGCACAATATTGATGAGAGTTTTGGTGGTGGGATCAAACATTTGCAAGAAAAGACTAAAGCAGCTTAATATGTATACCATTGAGAAAAGGAGGGAGAGGGGGGACATGATAGAAACTTTCAAGTATCTCAAGGGAATTAACAAGGTACAAGAGGGTAGTATCTTTCAGAAGAAGAGATGTGCAAGAACAAGGGGGGCACAATTTGAAGATAGAGGGGGGATGGCTCAGAGGTAATGTTAGAAAGTATTTTTCAAAGAGAGTTGTGGATGCATGAAACAGCCTTCCTGCCGAGGTTGTGGAGTCAGGAACAGTGGGAGAATTCAAGAATGCGTGGGACAGGCATA
Organism: Neoceratodus forsteri; assembly: GCA_016271365.2. NCBI lineage: Eukaryota > Metazoa > Chordata > Ceratodontiformes > Ceratodontidae > Neoceratodus > Neoceratodus forsteri. The sequence goes on from CM057449.1 coordinate 113,756,093, forward strand.
AGGCAATTCTAGCGGGGGGCCGGAGGAAGTAAACTGTTGATTAACTAGAATCTGCAGCTTATCCATCAGGTAGGGAAATGGGCAGACTGGGTGGGCCAAGCGGTCCTTATCTGCTGTCAAATTCTATGTTTCTATGGTGCTGGCATTGGAGCCCACAGCCTGCAAGCCAAATTCTGAGACCTATGTGCCCTACCCTCGTAATACGAATGCCGAAGGTAAAGAAGAGCCTGCTCCACCTTCCCACATCCTTAAGTTGCTGTATCTCCTGTTTCACTGTAGACATTTGAGAAGCCATAGACTTCTCTCCTCACACAAAAGAACTGCAGGGTTTATAGAGTCTGTTGAAAGTCAAGAAGCTTAGCATCATGCTGATTCCACTATTTAGAAGAGTAAGCTATACGTTCTTCTCTGAGCACTGAATTGACAGTGTCCCAGAGAACGCCGGCAGAGATGGAGGGATCTGAGTTCTCCCACAAAATGAGTGGTAAGCTTTCCTCTAAGGTCTTAATAATGTCCTGATCCCTCAACAGTGCAAGGCTGAACTGCTAATAAGGTTTGTGGATTGGCTACTACCACTGAATTTATCGTAAAAAGGGACATGATCAGGGCAACTGGAAAGTTGCACAAAAAGTCACCCAAAATTGCAGATTTTTGCAACAATTGCAGGAGTTCTTCTATAGACCCTGAGTGCTTCACAATAAATCATTTACTGTTTTCTGCAGCATGTATTAGTCAGTATAAACTGTTGAATGAATTCACTGCCACCTGACTGTGTTTTAAAGGCTCTACCATGCTGGTTCAACATCCTTTATGTCGACTGGCATCTCACTGAGAGGAATCATGTCGACTGCAAGTTGTAGTCTACATGATTTTTGTGCGTCTCCCGTTCCTGTGTTTTCATTAAGGGGCTTTGCGCCCCCCCCCATCTTTAGGATTCTCAACTCCAGTAGGAGTTGGTACAGTGCAGGGATGCAGAACTGAGAGACAGCATGCCCCTGTCTTGTGCACACCAACATAGCGGCTGTTGGCAAAGTGTCAATTGTCTTTTTGAGGGCATATGCCTTCTTCACCTGAACAAACTGACAACAATGAGCACTGGAGAAATGGCCACAGCCATGTGTTTATTAATAAAACCAATTATCCATATATACATTCGTTTCAATGTGCTGTGCACAGCTAGGTAGCCTTGGAAGGAATCTAGCTCACCATGGAGAACTAGATCGTTGATGGTCGACCCTCCCTCCCAGGAGAGGGATGCCTTACCAACAACCAGGACACCGTGAGGGAAAACAACCTCCAGGGCATGAGGGATGGTTCTGTGACTGGCTGTGGCTAGCTCCTCCCCGTCAGAGGATCTGCCATGCCATGGGACTCTGCCCGAAGAGGGTGCCCTCTGGACTCCATCCGTCAGGCCTGCCCTCCTGTCAGCCTCAGGGAGATCTGGCTGGTCAAGACACGTGATCCCATTACCCCCCTCCTACAGTGTTCCAAGACTACCAAGCCACCACAAGGTGAGTTCTCACCAACTCACCCCCCACAAGCACCTCACACTAATACTCTCGCTACTGTCCATTGTATGTCATCCTAAAACAAGTCTAATCCTTCCTCCGATAGATGTACCCCATCTCTGCTATACAGATCAAACTTTTTTACAGACACTCCCAGGTGCGTTGCTATGGACCCCTCCATGGAGTTCATAACTGGTTTCATGGCCACGTTCTGCAGCCAGCACACCTTTTCTATTGCCCTAATGTTCTGCACATGCCACCACTGCTGCCACTGCACCATATCGGACCAAATTATATGCACCTGGGGCCACCATTGCTTCACTCTTGCCAGGTCCTGCCCGACCCTCTCATTAAGCTGTCTTGCATGCATAACCCCTAGATCATTTCCCCCTAAATGAATGACTAAAACATTTGGCTGCAACCTCTCCTGGGCTTTTGCTTGTAGTGTTGCTATTAACTCATTCCATCGTATCCCACTTTGTCCTAACCAATGTACCTCTGCCCTCTTGGGTGCCAGGAACAGGTTTTCTCCTCCAGGATACTGCCTCACCCTGAGGGCCACCCAATGGATGAATGAGTGGCCACAAATCCAGATCTGCTCAGCTCGGGATGCAACACCTGTCCAAACAAAGCAAGAGAGAGTTATAACGTGTGGTCTTATGTATCTTTCAAAAGCCTGTGACTTCCATCTACCCAATGTCTGTACTGACCGATCTGATAACCCCTCCGCCCTGGCATGTAATGCTGTGCCAATCCTAAGAGAGTGCGTGTTGTAGTGTTCTGCCAGGATGCCCAGCTGTGGCAAGGTCTTCTGCAACATGTGCCTAAACTGGTACACTGTTAGGGGGCCCCAAACCCCATGATGGAAGAAGGCCCCCCTCCCACTGCCGGGTGGTGAGTAATAGAATCCTATACCCATGCTCCCACTTCCCACTGGAGCCCATGGGGTGGCATTAGTCAGCACCACCGCCCATGGGCAAGCTGGTCCATCTTGCTCTTTCGGATGTGAACAAAGACTCCCAATGTTGTGACCTCTACGTCAGCCTCTGCCAGCACTAATGGTTTCCCAGTAGCCTTGCTGGGCTGCACGAGCTCTGACACCTGAAATGCCCCACAAAATGCTATCAAGTACACTGCTCAGGACAGCCTTGTCTCATCAGGGGATGAGCATACCTTAGGCAACTCGTCCCAGATCTGCTTGACTATGGTAGGGCTGATAGGGCGTCTGTTGTTTGTATCCTTCGGGGCAGCCCACGCCCAGCCTCTCAGCATCTTCTAGAGGGCAAATGCCCTTGTGGAGTTGGAGAAGCCCCTAGTTTTCTGGAACCAGGCAATGCCAGTCATGTGTTGCTCAACTGTTGCCCGGGTGGCCCCCGCCTGTTTTCTGAGCAGTACGTATTCCCGAAGCCGTACCACTGGGATTGGCCATATCGCTGCCCACCACCGTGCTTATTGCACTTCCAGAAAACTGTTAACCCCTCTCTGGTATGCTATTCACGTCCTAGATTCCAGGGCATTCTCCATCAACTCCCAGGCCTCCGGGTTATCAACTCCCATAGGAATGATGGGACTTCCCTGGGCTGTCGGTCAGCCGCTGGTGCCAATTCTTGGAACCTCTGCCACTGTAAATGAGAAAGAGCGTTAGCGATGCCATTTTCAATACCTGGTTCATGCACTGCCTTAAAGATAATATTCAACATTAGACACTTGAGGACAAACCCCGCATGAGGTTGCCCATCAGGCCCTTGCCCCCCAACTGTTTGTTGATTGCATACACCACTCCGGTGTTGTCCGACCTGAATGTGATGCGCTCGTCCCTCAGCACATCCCCCCCAGATCACCAATGCCATGAGGAAGAATTCCATCACCATTATCTGCCTCGTAATGCCTTGTCTGATCCACTCTGAAGGCCACTGCCCTGCACACCATTTACCTTGCAAATAAGTCCCGAAGCCCAGAACTCCAGAGGCATCTGTGAAGAGATCCAGTTTCTCGCTGGACACCGGAACCAGCCACATCAATACCCCATTGAAGCATTCCAGAAATGTCCACCAAATGCCTAGGTCCTCACGCATTGCTGCCATGACCCGGATTCTATGGTGTGGTTTTGTACAACCTATGGGTGCCTCACCAGAAAACCGCTGTCTGTATGTTGAACCCCTCCCCCCAAGTCAATCGCCCACAGCAGCGGGAGGTCCAAGACCACCCATGACCATGCTGTGTCCATCTGCTTTCTCCTCCAATACTCCTCATCATATTCTAACCACCCCCCCACCTGGCTTACTAGCATGCATGGTCATTATTTTATTAAAGTATACCTACAGCCCATCAGCTTTCCCTGGGCTGCCTTGGGTGAGGATCCCTGAATAAATTGTAAAGCCTGCAGCCCAGTTCTCCCACGTCCGCCGCACAGCTGCTTTTCGCTTCTGTTCGACCACATCATCACCTTCTTTGTCCTTTCTTTTTCCAGCTCTTTCTGACGATTCAGAAGGGCAAAAATATCAATGTATTCTCCGTTGATTGTTTCTTGCCTCACCTTGTCCGGCAAGTGGGACCCAATGGGTTCTGCCAAGGATAAGAAGCTCACTACCCCTTGCTGCCCTGGCATTGGTGGTGGCTCTGATGCCACACCAGCTCCAGCGTCCCCAATCCCTGTCATGGCCATGGCCACCTGGACAACTCCTGGCCAAGCCCTATTCTGGTCTGCAAGTAATTCCAGCAGCCAGTCAAGCTTCCGCTCCATCTGACTGGCCCAGGTTGCTCACCAGCAGCCCTATGTTAGGCTCCCCCAACCCTTAGGATATCACCGTGGCCATGCTCCCGAGCCATGCTGCTGGCTAACTGACTCAACCCCTGAGGGCTATCTGCTGTGGGGCCCATGACCCCGTTACTCCTAGATAAGGAGGTCACTTTTGGCAGGACTATGCCCCAATTGCTCAGAAGTCCACCAGCTCACCACCGGCAGTGCTTGCTGGCCCAGTATATGGTCCCCTGGCTTATGGGTGTTAATGCCACTGTGTCAGTAACTCAGGCATACCCGGTCCTTGGTTCACTGCCACTACTCCCTGATTGACCCTCTTCCTCAGTGGCTTTTTCTGAGGAGGAGGAAGGGGCACTGTCATCTCATCCGGAATAGGCTTCAGTTTCTCTGGCTCTTGCCCCAGCATGCCTGGCATCACTTAATTTAAACTGTGAATCGTACTTATAGCCACCCATTCAACATTGTTGAACTATACAGGATTGTCACTACGCATGCGCGGAGCCCTATCACCCCCGTGCATGTGCGCGACCAGTGGTCTTTCATTATTGTGCCTATTCTCTTTTAGATGTGCACATTTGAACTGCTGTTCAGCTCGGTGGCTGTCCCACGCCATCCCCAAGATAGCGACTGTCCAGACAGTGCGAATGCATGAGGCCCTCACATCCCCATGCATGCAGCCACCAATCCTAGTGTGACCAGTCCCCTTAACGTGGAAGAGGACCTCCATAGTTGCCTCTGTTTCCCCCATGCTGTGTGTCCACATCATCAGGCTCAGGGGGCTTGGGTTACTCCATTTTATGGTAAGAGCCTACCCCGTGACACCCTGCTGGATGCAGAACATACCTGTGCTGTGGACAACAGGGTGATGGCGGAATACTATGCCTGAAACCTGGCGTGCTGAAAGCTCGTACCACCTGTCTATCACAACCCAGACGGGGGACACATTGGGGATCCCGGGGGGTTCTGGCACCATTGGGCCACTGCCGGCCACTTCATGCCCACTCAAAGTGCAACCCAGCATACCACCACAGACGCTGGCGCCTGCCCCTCTGCTGCTGCTACCTCATCCCAGAGGAGAGGAGAATACTCCACTCCCCAAAGACTGCCAGGGTGCCTGCCCCGTGATGAGGGACCCACCAAGAACTGACCGGCTCCGGCTCCCAAGTAAGCCAACTAGCCTGTTGTGATGGGGGGTGAAGACCATGAGGGTTTCTGGATGGGATGGGCCTGTAGGCTGAAAGCTAGCATACCAGTGTAGCCTGGGAGAACTGGAAGGAGGCCCACTTTTTTCTTAATTAATGTGCCGCACTGGGGCACCTGAAGAACTTACTCCCACCCATGCGGCCATCAGACTAAGCCACGCGATCTCACATTTGAGTCATGCAAGCCCCGCTACGTGCCTGCTCCCTTTTTTTTTTTTCTCTTTTCCCCGATGCAACCATACAGGCTGGTGGCCATCTCTTACAGCCACCACCTCTTAGCCCAGCTGCAAAAAAATGGATGGCCCAGCAAATGGGAGCCCGGTGGGAGGAGTGGAGTGCACATCAGGCCTCGCCGTGGGAGGCCGTCTGATGAGTTGGTTGCCCCGTCGGCTGCTCTGGCCATAGGTCTTCTGGGCCACCACAGGATGGTTAACCTGGCCCAGAATGGGAATCTCCAAAAAGGCTGGGGCAAGAGGATGAGAGACCTACCCTCAGTCGTACCCTATGCAAGTGAAGGTAGTGGAGCTCAATCCTCAGTTAACTGCATGCACCAAGTTCCACAGAGAAGCAAGAAAATTTTTTTTTTTTTTTTTTGCATCCATTAAACTCTGAGAAACCCTTAAGTCTGAGCCCAGGTATGGGTACGGCAACTACCCATAATGCCAATTACCCCACCTCTAGGCTGCAGCCTGCACGTGAATTGCTTGGTTCTAAACATGGTAGTCCAGTGAACTTTTATCCTAAATATCTCACAACAAACAACTTGCTTTCTTTCTTACAGCTGGGCAGCTGGAGGGGCTTGTAAGGTATCCCAGACCTAGGCTCTAGGCCTGATCTCCCATCAGGCCATGTGGCCTACAAGCCCAATCCAAGCCCTTACCTCATGTTTGCTGTTGGTGGTATGACAATAAAATACCTTAACTAAATTACCGTAAACTAATAAGAAACACTAGAAACAGCTGAAAAACTATGACACATAGTCTTAACTCTGATTATTTAGACAAAACAAGTCTGTTGCATTGATTGAGATTACATATTGTCCTGCAAACAGCCATGTTTCAGTAAGAAATGTCCCACTTTGGGCTTCTTAAAAGGTGGCAACCCTATTTATGAATACTACAGAGGACAGCAGGAATGACTAAGCTGCTAAATTACCTCATTCCCCAACATCAGTAAAATTTGTTACACTGCCCTAAGCCAGCAAAGTGGAAGTCACCAGCTTCAACATGCCTACCTTAGGCCATGTGGCCTCTAGGCCCCAGACCAAGCCTTACCTCTGGTGCAGTTGGTGTGTGCTGATCCTGGTTTCCTTTTCTGCTTGCGACCTGGGACAAGGAGAAATGAGGAAGAATTCCTCCTGTGCAGCCCCTCTTAAGGGGTCTGGCTGCTCCCTGTTCCTGGCTGCAAGCTCCCTCTCCCCTGGGAACCCTATCCTCCCCCCCAGCCCCTTCTGGGCAGTCCTACCTGGGTCCCTATTGTTGTTCAGGTTTCTCCGGCCATGCCCCCAGACAAAGCCCCGCCTACTGTGATACCTTGCAGGCTCCTCCATTTTGCAGACAGGTGTGTATTTCACTGTGCTGGTGTCAACGTAAGGGTGGCATACCTGTTTTAAATATAAAGAAAAGCTTATGTTTCTAAAATGAGTACTAATCTGATAAGCCATCGTAAGCATTGCCTATCTTCCAACATTTAAAAACATCTGCCTTATAGAGTGCTAAATGCATTCTATAAAGTGAGCCACAGCAAATCGATATTAAATAAATCTAGAATAAACATTGTTTTCTGTTTCAGGATGTAGACTAATGAAGTCAAATCAACAGCTATTTACAGTGCTGTCAGCTGTTCACCCACTTAGGTACAAGAAAAAATAGAGACAGAGGGCCGAATAAATGAGTTTTAGTAAAATGATGTTAAAGTGTTTAATGTTCATAATTTGTACTGTAGGTGCTGTACACTATTTTTGAAATCACATATTTGAACATTAAATCTGGGAGTTATTGGGTCTGACAGTATAGCCTAGAGGTCAGAGTAACAAACTGTGGGCTGTGGACATCTAGCGTACCTGGGTTTGATTCCCACAACCTCCACTTGCATACTGTGGGACTCTAAGCCAGTCATTTAACCTTCTCTGTGCTCCTGGGTTGGCCCTGAAAATTGGCACTTGTGCCTATTGGGCCTTACCTGGCTACCAAAAAATATTAATAAAAATATCAATATATTTTTATTGCATCATAGAGTAGTCAGGGTAAACTTAAATTTACCTTTGTTTTACTCTAGCTGCAGTGATTTTGTTTAGATAAAGATAAATGTTCAGATACATATACTGTATGTGCTTTATAAGCAGGTTTTCAGACTTTTGTCAGGTTTTTATTGTAGTCTTTGTAAGTGAGCATCTGGGTTGTAGATTGCTAAATACGGTATCACTGTTCCCAACTAGCTTATTCAAGTTTATAATCAGCAGGGCAGGGCCGTCCAAAATCCTCAGCTGTCTGAATCTGACTAGTCTGAATGACAGCATGCTCACAAGGAAAAAACTGCACCATCACCAGGGTTACTGGACAATCGCGAGCGCGAATTCAGCGCATTTTCCGTGATTATGTGCTCCCTCTGTGACTCCACCGCGATATTGCCTGCTCTTGGAGGTGTCTGGTGGGTCTGTATCTCAACATTGAAAAATCTGTGGCTCTTAGTTTCGCCACACTGTGCTGCCATTGTGCTGCCATCCAATGCTTGCTGCATCCTCCCACCAATAATGCTGTTCCGCCCCCCCCCGTGACATCATAATGGGAGCAGGATGCTTAAACATCCAGTCGCGGGCTCCTGGTGCTTAAAGCACAGTGGTGCTGTTTCGCACACTTTGTCTGCTTTATGCCCCCCCTCAGGTCTACCTAAGCCTGTTAAATGCAGCGGACTGTGGGGGGGGGGGGGGAGAGGTAACCCTGCTTGTCGGGAGCTAGCCAGAGAGTGTTTAACTCAAAGTACCAAGATCGGCGTGGCAAGAGTGACCTGCTACCCTCCAACTTGAGACCTGCGACCTGCAATCTTGGACCTGCGACCAGCGTGACCAAAAAAAGATGAACGAGAAGCTGCAGCTAAATCGGGGAGCATTAATTAATCCCTCAGTGGAGCACGAGAATGCCACAGGAGCAGTAAGAGCTAAAGGAGGTGCGTTTGCACTTCAGGTCCACACGTGGCAGTGGAAGGACTTGGGGGGGGGGGACTTGTCTTTGAAATAAATAAATTGTGAGCTGCCCTGCTTGCCTGTGTTGCCATCTGCTGCCTGCATTCTGCCATCTGAGGAGTGAGGACAGAAGGCTTTCCCTGGTTCCCAAAGTGCCAGCCTGCATCTAAGGTAAGTTACTGCTTGCCAGTTTGGGATGGATGGGGGTTGGGAGGGCACATGCTGGCATTGTTGGCAAGCAAACTGTATATGCTGTCTTTGAATATTTCTGGTGTTCTGAAGTGCTGTTTGTTTAAACATGTTTGCCAATCTGGGCAATCCTTGCTGCTCTGACCTGCCAAAAATTGTTCTGTGCCAGTCCGCCAGGTCTGTGCCAAGCTCCAGTTGCTTGTTGTTGAGGGTCGGGCCTGGCGGACTGGCCTACATGCAGAAAAAAAATTGTTCTGGCCTCGGGTGATGATGGGCATGGGGTGGACATGCAGGTTGGCTCAGAACCATTTTTTTTCTGCAAGTGTACCAGTCCACCAGGTCTGTGCCAAGCTCCAGTCGCTTGCTGTTGATGGTCGGTGGAGGGTCGGGCCTGGCAGACTGGCCCTCAAGCAGAAAAAAAAAATTGTTCTGGCCTTGGGTGATGGTGGGCATAAGGTGGACGTGCAGGCTGGCTCAGAAAAAACAAATTTCTGCATGTGTACCAGTCCGCCAAGTCCATGCCAAGCTCCAGTTGCTTGCTGTTGATGGTCGGTGGAGGGTTGGGCCTGGCGGACTGGTCCACATGGCAGAAAAAAAATTGTTCTGGCCTCGGGTGATGGTGGGCATGGGGTGAACGTGCAGGCTGGCCCATAACAATTTTTTTTCTGCATGTGTACCAGTCCGCCAGGTCCATGCCAAGCTCCTGCTACTTGCTGTTGATGGTCGGTGGAGGGTCAGGCCTGGCGGACTGGCCCACATGCAGAAAATAAAATTGTTCTGGCCTCGGTGATGGTGGGCATGAAGCAACGTGCAGGCTGGCCAGAACAATTTTTTTTCTGTATGTGGACCAGTCCGCCAGGCCCGACCCTCCACCAACCATCAACAGCAAGCGACTGGAGCTTGGCACGGACCTGGCAGACTCGTACACATGCAGAAAGAAATTGTTCTGGCCCAGCCTGCACGTCCGCCCCATGCCCACCATCACCCGAGGCCAGAACAATTTTTTTTCTGCATGTGGGCCAGTCTGTCAGGCTCGACCCTCCATCGACCATCAACAGCAAGCGACTAGAGCATGGCACGGACCTGGCAGACTTATACACATGCAGAAAAAAATTGTTCTGAGCCAGCCTGCACGTCCGTCCCATGCCCACCATCACCCGAGGCCAGAACAGGATTCCTATATTGCTGGTCTTTCAGGAAGGTTCTGGAAACCTCCAGCTGAGTCAAGGTTTTGCCATCCACTGGAATGTGGTAGGCAGAAATGGTGGACAAATGAACCTTCAATGAAGAGCAGCTGAGCCCAAGGTTAGATAAGTGGAGCAGGTACATAGATACATAGACACAGACAGTGTCGGCAGATAAGGGTCTATGGCCCACCCAGTCTGCCCATTTGAGCTCGTAAGTTCAGTTTATGTTTTCCTAGAAGTCTGTTGCCCCTTACCCCTGACCTCCAGAATTCCTTTATGTCTATCCCATGCATTCTTAAATCCCGTGATTGTTTCAGCCCCCACCACTTCCTCTGGCAGGGTGTTCCACTTGTCCACCACCCGTTCCGTGAAGAAATTCTTCCTCATGTTTCCTCTGAATCGTCCTCCCTCCAACTTCATCCCATGCCCTCTAGTCCTGGAACATCTTTTGCTTAAAAATAGTGTATTCCTGCACCCTGTTCCTCCCTGTAAGATACTTGTATGTCTCTATCATATCCCCTCTCTCCCTCCTCTCCTCCAGGGAGTACATGTTCAGTTCCTTCAACCTGTCTTCATAGGACTTGTGAAGCAATCCATGCACCATCTTTGTTGCCCTCCTCTGAACCTTCTCTACCCTGTCTATGTCCTTATGTAGGTATGGTCTCCAGAACTGTACACTGTACTCCAGGTGGGGCCTCACCAGTGGCTTGTATAGCGGAAATATGACCACTTTTCCTGCTGGCGATGCCCCTGCCTATACATCCCAGCATCCTATTTGCTTTACCTGCTGCCTTGTCACACTGTTTCCCTACCTTGAGGTCATCAGAGATGATAACCCCAAGATCCCTTTCCTGCTTTCTGCATGCTATATCCTCACCCCCAACTGATATATTGTGCCAGGGTTTTTGTGCCCCATATACATTATCTTGCACTTCTTTGCATTGAATTTCAACTGCCAAACCCCTGACCATTCTTCAAGTTTCTGCAGATCCCTTCTCCTCTTGTCAACACCCTCCGGTGTGTCTACTCTGTTACAGAGCTTTGTGTCATCAGCGAACAGTGAAATTCTGCCTTCTAGGTCCTGCGCAATGTCACTGATGAAGATGTTGAATAGGACCGGTCCCAGCACTGATCCCTGTGGTACCCCACTGGTCACTCTTCCCTCTGTGGAGTGACAGCTATTTACCACCACCCTCCGTGTCCTGCCACCCAGCCAGTTACCTACCCCCCACACTACTGTTCTGCCCACACCCATATTCCCCAGTTTGTGTAATAGTCTTCTATGTGGCATAGTGTCAAGGGCCTTGCTGAAGTCCAGATAGGCCATGTCCACTGCCCTCCCCAATCCACCTCCCTAGTCACCCAGTCAAAAAATTCAACGAGGTTGGTCTGACATGACCTCCCCCTGGTGAAACCATGCTGCCTTGGGTCCTGTAGTCCATTGACAACCAGATGTTCAACCAATCTCTCCTTCAGTAGTGCTTCCATGATCTGCCCCACTACCGAGGTGAGGGTGACTGGCTGTAGTTCCCTGCTTCCTCTTTGTTCCCACTTTTGTATAAGGGGACTATATCTGCTGTCCTCCAGTCTTTGGGTATCTCCCCTGTTTCCAGTAATCAGCTAAACAGGATAGCCAGAGGTTCAGCCACCACCTCTATTAGTTCTTTAAGGACCCTGGGGTGCACCCCATCTGGCCCCATTGCTTTATCGACTCTTATTACTTCCAGTTCCTTCAGGACCCTTTCTCGTGTAAAGGGACTTTTGTCCATTTCTGCACTATTCTCATCCCTTGTACTCCCTTCAGACTCATTACCCTCCTCTTCCTCAGTAAAGACTGAGCAGAAATACCTGTTCAATATGTCAGCTTTACTGTACTTCATGACCTTTGGAACAGGATATGAAAAGGGCTTCAAACCCTTAGCGGTGGCCCCGATGGAGAACCACTTCCATTTCATGGCATAAGTAGTCCTGGTGGACAGCTTTCCTGCCTCCACCAGGACCTGTGTGACTCTGGAAGAGACTCCAAAGCGTGAAGCGCATCACTTCCTTCATACCATCAACCTGCGACATCATATGGTACCAGCTGACTGCATTAAGGAGGCAGTATAGCGCAGTGGTTTAAGGCTCTGAGCTGCAAACCTGGAGACCTGGGTTTGAATCTCACAGCCCCCACTTGCATACTGTGTGACCCTGAGCAAGTCACAACTTCCTTTTGCTCCCAGGTTACACCTGTAAATAAGCTTCAGCATAGTCTCTCTCTCCTGGTTCAAAAACTGTATACACACACACAGTTAGCCATCTTATTTCAGTATACAACATAGGCACACACCACACCCGGACATAAATCTACAGTCCTTGATACATTATACTACAAAGAGTATTGACAGTACAACTTTTTATAGCTGGGCACTGGGCATGGTATGGAAGAAAAGAGCAGCAGAGGGTACAGGGCAATAAGGAGCAGTTAGGGCAAGGATAGTAGAAGGAAGATGATGGGTGTGGTGCTTTGCAGCGGAAGTGGGGCAGCAGTATTCAGAAAGACCTTCTGGACACTGCAGTGCTGTCCTATCTGCAGGCACCTCTCTGTGTTGAGGGAGGAGGTAGCTGAACTCTAAGCAGAGTTGGTGAAGACACAGACGACCTTCGTCCCACACAGAGATCACCATGTCCACCACCGCTTCCTCAGAGGTTGCCAAGAAGGAGGGAAGGATGGATTATGGTGGGCTCAGAGAGGGCATGGGAGGCAGCACGAAGGCACATCCCCCAGCCGGTGGCACTTCACAACTCGCATGCCATCGTGGCAGAGTATAGAGACTGCGCAGCATCTCAGGAAGTGAATACCATGTGGGTTGAGGGGGTCATCCACAATGAAATCCCAAGCGCAGATGCAAGGAGAACACACAGGAGGAGGAGGAAGCAAATCCTGGTTGGGGACTCCATTATCCAGGGTATTGAGCTGGGGTTAGGTAGCAGTGGTGAGAAGAAGGTAATGTGTTTATCTGGAGGCACTGTTCAGAAGAAGGGCAAGCGAATCCTTAGCATTGCAAGGGCAGTAGTAAGGAGGGGGGGGTGCTGGACATCATTATTCACTTGGCGGTAGTGACCTGGATAGAGAGGAAGTAGATGTAGGAAGAGTACAGGAAGAGTTCTGGGAGTTGGGGAGGAGTCTTGGGCAAGTAGCACACTCTGTCACCTTCTTGGAGGTGCTACCTCTCCATAGCAAGGGGGAAAGGAGGGACATCCTTATCACTGAATTCCACAAATGCCTGAAGAAATGTTGTGAAGAGGTGGGGTATTGCTTCATTGGAGACTGAAACCTCACCTGGGAGGGATGAAGGACTATATTCTGTTGGTGGTGCTGGATCTATCAGGATTACTGGGTACAAGTGAAAGACCAGAGAATCTCCTACAAGCTTATAATCAAGCAGTGGTGGGGGCTATGGATACCATAGCTCCTGGCAGAGTTTGCCCACTAACACTTCGCACTGGTCTCCCTGGTTTGATGGAGAACTGATAGCACTGCAGAGAGCGGGATGAAGGTTAGAGCATTGTTGGTGGAGATCCAGCTGGGATATCAACAGGCTTACACTGATGGAACACTAAAGGGACTATCAGTCAGCAATACTCCCAAAACAAGGCAGAGTTCTTGCCCAGGGAGATTTTTTCTGCTCAGCGCCGACCAGCTCAGCTCTTTCGAACAGTGGACAGGCTGTGCAATCCAGCCTGTCTGCAAGTTTGAAGAGCAATGTCTCAAGAAAAATGTGAGGAGTTTGCTGTCTTCCTTGATGACAAGGTTGCCAACATCAGGTCCAAGATCTGATCAACTCGGTCTTCAGGGAGTGGTAGTGGTTGATGTAAGGCCACTCCATCTCTTCTGCATTGGATGGCATTCATCCGGCCAGAGATCAAGGATGTCATGTGGATTATCCAGTCTATGCGGCCAGCTTGCTGTATTTTGGACCCGGGCCCAACAAGTTACGGTCCTTAGATGGTTCCAGTCCTTCCTCATGGACAGATCTCAGAGATTAGTATGGGGACTTGTTCCTCTGATGCTTTTCCTCTGTTTTGTATGGTAGCTCTGGGCTCTGTGCTGTCCCCCATGTTGTTCACAGTGAATCTGTTACCATTGGGAGACACTGTAGGGTGGTACAGGCTGGATTTTCACCACTATGCAGATGATATCCAGCTCTACCTGTCTTTTGTGCCCGCTCAGGACAGTGCAGTCTCTGTATTTAGTAACTACCTCGCTGATCTCCAAGACTGGATGAATGCTAGCTGGCTGAAACTGAATTCTGCCAAGACTGAGGTTTTGGTTAAGATTAAAATTATATTGATGGTATTGATGACGTGTTAATTTGTATTTTTTGTATAACTTTTCTTTTTGGTTTTGTATTTTCTTTCCTTTATTAGTCAACTGTTATTTAGTGGTGTAACATAGATACATAGACAGTGTCTGCAGATAAGGGCCTATGGCCCACCCAGTCTGCCCCAGTGTTGTATGCTATTATAACATTTCCCTTTTTATATTGTATTTTCTACTGTGAGACCTTGTTGATAATGAGCTATGCTAAATCGAGTTTATCCTTTATTCATTTGTAATGAATAAAAACATTTTACTACTACTACTGGTGGTGGATCCGGGCTGCCAGATAGAGGGATTGACTGCTGAGTGTCCCTCAGGGCTTTAGCTCAGGGGTTGCCAGCTACCAATCTCTGAAAAGATGCAAATTCTGGGTCTGATTCTTGATGATGGGTTGACACTTCGTTCGTAGGTGTTGGCTATGGTCAAGTCCTCTTTTTACCATCTGAGGAACATCGCTTGGATTATGCATCTAGTTCCACCTGGTGACCCTCCAACACTGATTCATGCCTTTGTGACCTCGTGCCTGGACTACTGTAACTCCTTTTACCTAGGGCCTCCGGGGGTTGATATCCGCCACTTGCAGCTAGTGCAGAACGCTATGGCCAGCTTGCTGAATGGGTCATCTTGATCCAGTCACATTACATCTGTGCTGTGCAAACTGCACTGGCTGCCATTTCAGTGGCAGATCACCTTCAACGTCGGCTTGCTGACCTTTAAAGCCCTACATGGACAGGGGCCAAGCTACCTGCAAGAGCTCCTTCATCCCTACTACCTCCTCTGACCGCTCTGCTCTGCTGACGAGGGACTGCTAGAGATTCTCAGGGTTCTGCTGAAATCTTTGAAAGCCAGACCATTAGCGCAGTGGTTATATTTCCGCTTGAGACGCCAGTGACCCCGGGTTCGGTACCGAGCTCGGGTCGCTGAAGGGCCGGCTGGGGGGAGAAGGATTGAGCGCCCCATGGGCCGCACTCCTCACTGCAATACCATCACCTGGGTGACCACAGATGGAAATGCAGATGAGGGGCCAAAAAAAAAAACAGGGGGGGTGGACGTTGGGCGAGAGTCTGGAATGAAGGCACATCTCAGCGTGCCCTGTTTCCTTGGGCCCTCCTCAAGTGCTGATGTCCAGAGGGGGTGGAGCAGAAAGCAGGAAAAATATCCACAGCAATGCCTGGACATGGGTCCTGGCATCACGAGACCAGGACCATGAGGGAGCCGCATGAGTCCATCCACAACTGGGATGATGCATTGGAGGTCTGGGGACCTCCCATCCCACTCGGGGGGTAATCTGAGGGCGATGACAGGAGGGCTTGTGTGGGACTTACAGGTCCTGAGAGATCTGTCAGGCCAGATGCATTGGGAGTCCCCGAAGAAAGGTAGGCACTGCGGAGGAGAAGGGAGCATAAATAGCGAGTAAAAAAAAAAAATCTTTGGGGGCATGGGCATTTGAATTTGCAGTCCCTACCCTGTGGAATGCTCTACCTCATCCAATTTGAGAGTGCCTGACTGTGGAGAGTTTTAACAAGGCATTAAAAATGCATTTATTTGATCAGGCCTTTGGAAATAACTGATTCTACTTGCCATATAGTGTTCTGTGATTTTATTTAAATTGTTGGTTTTAACGGAGGATATGTATATTTGTGTTTAGTTGTTTTGGATGTTTGTTATAATAAGTGTACAGTGCTTTGATACCTGGTGAACAGTGCTTTAGAAATAAAGGTTAGTATTATTATTATTACTATTCTCTAGATGGCCTGCATCTATCCAAAAGAAGCAAAGGTATCCTCTCTGAAAAGTTGAGTACAGTCCCCCAGACTGGGGGAGGACATAGACACATTACTGTTAGAAGATATACAAAACATGACAGCTAAAGGGGAGGTTCTGAAAATGGGAGACTTCAACATGCCAGATACAGATTGGTCAATTCCAGCAGGAACATCTGCCAGAACTAGACACATGGTGGATTCCCTGCAGGGGGAGGGCTGCAAACAACTGGTACAACAGCCCACAAGAGACAGGGTTATCCTAGATCTAGTACTGACTAGCAGGAAAAGGATCACAGCTCTCCAGGTAGAAGGTCAACTGGGGGCCAGGGACCATCACATGGTATGGTTCAATTTGGCCACCAGAACTAAATCATCCCATTCCAAGACAAAATATGGGACTTCAGAGGAGCTGACTTTTATAAGAGTTAAGCTAGCCCAGGCAAAATGAAATACAGGTGAGGGGGTACAGGCAAAGTGGGCAAGCATTAAAGATGCAATACATGAAGCAACATCCCAGTGTGTTAGAGAGAAAAGGAAGTGCAAAAGAATAAGGAAACCACTTTGGTTCTCAAAAACAGTAGCTGAAAAGGTCAGAGCCAAAAGGTTGGCCTTCAGGAAATGTAAGGGCACACAGCAGGATGAAGATAGGGAGGCATACCAAACTTCCCAATGGAAAGCAGGGAAGGCAGTAAGGCAGGCAAAGGCCCAAACCAAGAAAATACTAGCACAAACAATAAGAGAAGGTGACAAGACTTTCTATAGATACCTGTACATTAGTGAAAGCAGAATGTCCAGAGCTGGTATTGCTAAGATCAAAGGGGATAAGGGGGCATGTGAGGAGGAGGACCATGTGAAAGCATCTATCCTAAATAGATACTTCTGTTCAGTATTTACTGAAGAGAAGGTAGGGCTGGACTCACAGCTCAGCACCATGGACACAGGGGGAGGGAGATGTGCACTAGTCCCTTCACAAAAGAAAGGGTCCTACAAGAGCTCAATAAGCTCAGGGTGGACAAGGCAATGGGACCGGATGGCATACATCCCAGGGTACTAAAGGAGTGGTGGAACTATCAGAGCCATTATCATAACTGTTTACTGAGTCTCTGAGCACAGGAGAGGTCCCAGAACACTGGAGAAGTGTGATCCCACTCCACAAGACTGGTAGCAGGGAGGAGGCAGGGAGTTACAGACCAGTCAGTCTTACCTCAGTAGTGGGAAAGATTATGGATGCACTCCTTAAGGAAAGGATAGTGCAACACCTGGAATCCATAGGAGCACAGGATCCAAGACAGCATGGGTTTACAACAGGAAGGTCCTGTCAAACTAATCTCATAGATTTCATTGACTGGGTAATCAGAGTGGTGGACCAAGGGGGGAGCAGTTGATGTCGCCTACCTTGACTTCAGCAAAGTTTTAGATACTGTTCCACATAGATGATTGATTAATAAGCTGGGTAGGCTCGGGGTGGGTCAGACGTTGGTCAACTGGGTGGCAAACTGGTTGATGGGCAGAAAACAGAGAGTGGTGGTAAACGGTATACAGTCAGAAGAGATGCAAGTCACAAGTGTGGTACCTCAGGGATCAGTCCTGGGGCGAGTTCTCTTCAATATCTTCATCAGTGACATTGCAGATGGACTGGAGGGTAAGGTTTGTCTGTTTGCAGATGACACCAAGATCTGCAACAGAGTAGATGATCCAGATGGGATAGGCAGAATGAGAAGCAATCTGGATAAACTGGCAAAATGGTCAGAAGAGTGACAACTGGGGTTTCACACAAAGAAGTGCAAGATCATGCACATAGGGAAGAGAAACCCTGAAGCCACCTATAGGTTGGGAGGGGAGTTGCTGTCAGTCACAAGGAAAGAAAGAGACTTGGGCGTGTCATCATCACCGATGACCTGAAATCATCCAAGCAAACCACTAAAGCAGCAGATAAGGCTAGAGGGATGTTGGGGTGTATTAGCAGGGGTATCACAAGTCGGAAGAGGGAGGTAACAATCCCTCTTTACAAGACACTGGTTATGCCCCATCTGGAGTACTGCATGCAGTACTGGAGGCCACACTTTCACAAGGACATTAACCAAATTGAGACAGTCCAGAGAAGGGCAACCAAAATGGTGCTGGGACTGTATCAGAAAACATATGAGGACAGATTAACGGAGCACAATACGTATACCCTAGAGCAAAGGAGGAAAAGAGGTGACATGATCGAAACATTCAAACACCTTAAGGGCATTAACAAGGTGAAAAAGTCTAACGTTTCAATATAAGACAAATAGCAGGACAAGAGGACACAGTATGAGATTAGAGGGAGGCCGATTGAGGACTAATGTGAGGAAGTTTTTTTTCACAGAAAGGGTGGCGGATGCATGGAATGGCTGACCTCAGGAAGTGATGGATATGAATACAGTGCCGGGCTTCAAACAGACATGGGATAGACATATGGGAGCAATACATAATATTCTTCAGGTAAAGCTACCTCTGGCTGGAAGCTGCAATACTGAACATAGGATTTGCAAGAAAGCGAGTTGTACTCACAACAGAGGGAGGTGAATCTTACAATTGTCTTTGGTTTGTAGCAGATACAGTATTCTGCAGGTGGAGGCTACTTCTAACTGAAAGGTGAAATAAGGAACTTAGAATTATCAGGGAAGACAGTCCTTCAAGCAACAGAGGGAGGTGGATCTTGCTTTACTTTTGTTACAACTGTTAAGATTTTCAGTGCAGGAAGAGTTTAAACCTTGGGCTGAGAATTTGTCATAAGTCCTGAAGTAAGTGCAGGAACAGGCTGTGTATTTGACTCAGGCATTGCCCCAAGGGGTGGAAACTGTTCTTTGTGTTTATCTGTGTGTGCCTTAAAAGGCCAGGCCAAACTGTGTCAGGAAGTGCTTACAGCATAGCTGCTTATCAGACAATAGCTTTGGAAGAGTCTTACAGACCTGAGAACAACAGTATTATAAGCAAGTGTTTTATAGCAAACTCATCAGAACAGCTAATATTCTTCAGGTGCAGCTACCTCTGGCTGGAAGCTGCAATACTGAACATAGGATTTGCAAGAAAGTGAGTTGTACTCACAACAGAGGGAGGTGAACCTTACAGTTGTCTTTGGTTTGTAGCAGATCTTCTGCAGATGGAGGCTATTTCTAACTGAAAGGTGAAATAAGGAACTTAGAATTATCAGGAAAGACAGTCTTTCAAGTAACAGAGGGAGGTGGGCCTTGCTTTACTTTTGTTACAATCGTTAAGATTTTCAGTGCAGGAAGAGTTTAAAGCACAGCTGACTTATTTTGGGGCTGACTGCTTTCACAGCACAAATCACCAGGCTGTTTTGGGACTGGGGAGGTTTACTTGTGTTTGACTTGGATGTCTGGATTTTTCTCTGATTAGCAGGGTATTTTCTTTGTCAAATTGTTGTGTAGAGCATCTTGCTGACAGGAAGGCACTCATCGCAGCGGTGGGTCAGAGCTTTTAGCTGATTGTTTCATGAGGGCACAGTTTAGGCCCAACCCCTGCCCACCCCTCACCCCACCCACCCTGGAAATAGTTCCTTTATACCTAGGGTTCTGACATAATTTCCTCAAGAGTGCAAGGTGCATGTCACTGTCATATCCTCTCTAGCACACTGCCCTGACAATATAAGCATACACATTGTATAATATATGCATTTCTATATAACAAACCAATCACACATACACACACACAAAAAAAGTAGATAAACATGTGGGGAGTAGTGCAATGTAATGGCTGTGGGGCAGCAGTCTTCCGGGAGTCTTTCTGGAGGCTGAGATGCTACCCTATTTGCAGACAACTCTCTGCCCTGAGGGAAAAAGTTGCCCGTCTTCAGGCCACACTGGACAGTAGTAAGGGAACCTTCCCCCAGGCCACATTGGACAGTAGTAAGAGAGCCTCCCCCATCCAGGGAGAGCCAGAGCCACCACCACTTCCTCAGAGGTTGCGAAGAAAGCACAGCAATTGGACCACAGTGGGCTCAGGGAGGGTGAGGATGGTGAAACAGAGGCACACCCAGTCAGTTGTTCCACTCCACAATCCATACACCATTCTGGGGGAGCATAGCTCCCCTATGGATGCACCCACAGAGGAGACTAAGAAGGCTGAGGACAATTGTCACAAGGGAGGCCCACAGGAAGGAGGCAGAGGACACCACAGGGAAAGGAAGCAGCTCCTGATGGTGGACTCAATTATTAGGAGGATAGTACTGGGGGAGCAGGGAAAACTGAAGTAAGGTGCCTGCCTGGTGCCATGGCTTGGAGGGACAGGAAGTGCATCCTCAGGATCATGAGAACAGCTGCACAGGAGTCTGAGCTGGACGTCATTGTCCACCTAGGGACAAATGACTTGGCTCATCATGAGAGTAGAGTAGTGCAGAAGGACTTTGTAGAGTTGGGGAGGGGCCTAAGACAAGTAGCACACACAGTATCCTTCTCAGAGGTGCTGCCAGTCAATGGCATGGGTGAGGTGAGGGTACTTTGCACCACGCAGTTAAATGAATGGTTGAAAAAACAGTGTGGAGCACAGGGGTTTGGCTTCACTGGGGACTGGGGTTCCACCTGGAGGGACACCAGCCTATACTGGCAGGATGGTCTGCATCTGTCCAGGAAGGGAACAAGTCTTTTGAGCAATCGGTTTAAATGCTTCATTGGCAAGCTTTTAAACTAGTCAAGGGGGGAGGCACTGATAAGCAGCAGGAAAATCCCAGCCTCTCCCTACAAAACAGGGTACTAAATGAGAAAAAGACAGAGGTAGAAAGGTCAGTGGGGGATGCTGCAACAGAAGGTAAAGCCATCAAAAAATGGAGAGCAATGTGTACCAATGCTTGTAGTCTGGGTAACAAGCTTCCTGAATTAATGGCCTTGATGGAGGAGGAACATCTGGATATAGTGGCAGTCACAGAAACATGGTACACACAAAATCAAGACTGGGACATAAACATACCAGGATACACTATCTACAGGAGGGACAGGGAGGGTAAAAGAGGAGGAGGAGTAGCTCTTTACATAAGGGAAGCAATTAAAGCAACAGAACAAAATGGTAAACATGGAGGAAGAGAAGAAGCACTGTGGGTCAATTTGGAGACAGGCAATAGCACCACAATCCGCACAGGGGTTATATACAGAGCCCCTTCTCAGGGGGAGGAAATGGACAAGGAAATGATAGAAAGTATACTTAGAATGGCAGAAAAAGGGGAGATATTGCTGATGGGTGATCTGAATATGCCAGATGTTAACTGGAGTGCAGCTGCAGCAGCCACTTCGAAGAGTGGGGTTATTCTAGATGCCCTACGGGGGGATGCCTTAGACAACTAGTATTGGAGCCCACTCGAGAGGGAGCAATCTTAGACCTGGTCCTCTCAAATGGAGATGGAGAGAGGATCACAGATGTAGAAGTGGGTAGCCATCTGGGAACTAGCGACCATCAAACAGTATGGTTCACAATAAACACAGCAATAGAGTCAAGCCATACAAAGGCAAAAGTACTGGACTTTAGGAGGCTGACTTTGCCAAATGGGTGAGTGCCTAAAGAATGCACTAGCAAATGGGCAGGAAGGAGGGTGGAAGAACAATGGGGAATAATAAAAACTGCCATCACAGAGGTAACAAGGCTTTGTGTGACGCAAATAAAACAAAACGATGTAAGAAACCACTACGGTTCTCAAAGGAAGTGTCAGTGAAGGTTCAAGAGAAAAAGAAAGCATGCAGGAAGTGCAAGGAATCCCAGAAGGAGCAGTACAGAGAACTGTATCAGTTAATGCAAAAGGAAGCTGGGAAGGCAGTCAGAACAGCAAAGGCCCAAACCGAGGAAAATAGAGCCAACTCAGTTAAGAAGGGGGATAAAACCTTTTATATGTACATCAGGGCGAAGGGAAGACCAAGGGAGGGACAGTGAGGCTTAATAAAGGGAGGTGGGGTGGGCAGAGGGTGACTGAAAGGCAGAGATACTAAACAAATATTTTTGCTCAGTATTTACAAATGAAGAGGGGGAGGTACCTAAAACAAACAGCAGAAACACTCTGGATACAGAAGTTGATACCAGCCCATTTACAGAAGAAAGAGTGCTGAAAGAACTCTTAAAACTGAAGGTGGACAAAGCAATGGGGCCTGATGGAATTCATCCCAGAATTCTAAAAGAACTAAGGGTAGAACTAGAGACACCACTGACTACCCTCTTTAACAAATCATGGGAGGATGGGGTGGTACCCGAGGACTGGAGGAGGACAGATGTGATTCCCCTTCACAAAAGTGGGAGCAAGGCAGAAGCAGGAAACTACAGACCTGTTAGTTTAACCTCAACGACAGGGAAAATGATGGAATCATTTCTGAAGGAAAGAACTGTCGAGTATCTAGAGACCAGAGTGGCACAGGACCCAAGGCAGCATGGATTCACAGTGGGAAGATCATGCCAGACAAATCTGATAGACTTCTTTGACTGGGTGACCAAAGTAGTAGATCAGGGAGGGGCTGTGGACATGGCCTACTTAGACTTTAGCAAGGCATTTGACACAGTTCCACACAAAGATTAATATACAAGTTAGCCAGCCTGGGAGTGGGTCCCAAGATGACAGCCTGGGTAAAGAATTGGCTGGAGAACAGGACACAGAGAGTAATAGTAAATGGAGTCCACTCTGAAGAAAGGGGGGTTACTAGTGGGGTACTGCAGGGTTCAGTATTAGGACCGGTCCTCTTAAATGTCTTTATAAGCGACATTGCAGAGGGACTGGAAGGAAAAGTAGGTCTCTTTGCAGATGAGACAAAGATCTGCAACAGAGGTGATGCACAAGGTGAAGTGGAAAGGATGAGAAGGGACTTGGCAAGGTTGGTGGAATGGTCAAATGTATGGCAGCTTAGATTCAATGCTAAGAAGTGCAAGGTAATGCACCTGGGAAACAAAAACCCAGGGGAAGAGTACACAATGGGGGGTGAGATACTAACAACAACAAAAATGGAAAGGGACCTGGGGGTAGTCATATTAGATGATCTAAAGGTGGGCAAGCAATATGAGAGGGCAGCAAGGAGGGTTGGAGATACTGGGATGCATAGGAGAGGCATCACCAGTAGAAAACAAGAAGTTATTATCCTCTGTACAGACAGCTGGTGAGACCTCATCTGAGTACTGCATGCAGTTCTGAGACCCAATCTCTGCAAAGACATAGACAGGATGGAAGCTGTCCAGAGGAGGGCAACTAAAATGGTGCAGGATCTGCACCGGAGGACATGAAGAGAGACTTAAGGAGCTTATTATGTATAGCCTCGAGGAAAGGAGGGAGAGGGGGGACATGATAGAAACTTTCAAGTGCCTCAAGGGAATCAACAAAGTCCAAGAGGGTAGCATCTTTCAAAAGAGGTGTGCAAGAACAAGGGGGCACAATTTGAAGATAGAGGGTGTGCAGCTCAGAATTAATTTAAGGAAGTATTTTTTCACAGAGAGGGTTGTGGATGCAAGGAACGGCCTTCTGGAGGAGGTTGTGGAGTCAAAAACAGTGATGGAATTCAAGCATGCATGGGACAGTCATAAGGCAATTCTAGGGGGTTGGGGTAGGAAGAAGTAGGCTGTTGGTTAACTAGGATCTGCAGCTTATCCATTAGGTAGGGAAATGGGCAGACTGGGTGGGCCAAGCGGTCCTTATCTGCCATCAAATTCTATGTTTCTGTGTTTCTATGTATGAATAGATAGGCCACTGACAGAGCAAAGTCCGATGGCACATTCATAAGGCATAAAAAGAAATGGGCAGACTGGAAGGGCCTTGCGGTCCTTATCTGCCATCAACTTCCATGTTTCTATGTTAAGTTTAAGTGCATGCTTTGTAATCATTTAAATTTGCCAAGGGAGGAGGCATACACAGTCAAGAGGATTATCATAACCCCCCCCCCCAGGACATAACTGAAAGTAGTGAGGACCCAACAACTAACATAATATCTAACGTACACTACCATGGTTACAATGGGGGAGAGAACAGAAGGTACACCACTAATGTAGTGCAGGGCAAAGACCAATAGATAAGGAACATTAAGGAGGTACACAGAGTGGAAGGGCATGTGCACAAATGTCCGCAGTCTGGGGAACAAAATCCCAGACATGATGGCACTGATGGCAGACACAAACCAGGACATTGTGGCTATTAAAGAGACATGGTATGCAGTGAACCATGACTGGGATGTAGCCACACCAGGGTATACACATTTTAGAAAGGATATGGAGGGGAGGAGGGGTTGCTATGTATGTAAAGGAAGGGATTAAAGCTACGGAAGCTCAGGGATCCAGGGAAGAAGCAGAGGCATTGCGAGTCACTCTGGAGACAGGGAACAAAACAACCATCAGTGCTGAAGTAGTTTACAGGCCTTCCGCGCAGGAGTAGGATATAGATCTAGTATTGGGAGAAGCCATCCATAATATGGCAGGGAAAGGGTAAGTACTAGTAATGGGTGACTTCAACATGCTAGATGCAGACTGGAATACCCAGATTGCAAGTACATCAAGAAGCAGGGACCTCATGTATGGGGCAAACCTAAGGCAGCTGGTGGTTGAATCCACCAGGGAGGGGGCTGTACTGGACTTACAGCAGTCAAACAGGGATAGAATTGTGGATGTTGATGTGGGCAGTCCCCTTGGTACCAGTGACCACAGAACTGACAAGATGTCTCCAAATGCTCTCCACACAGCAGACAGAGATGGCACCGGTTTTCAGTTGGTAGTATCACCGCCCCAGCTCCCAGTGTGATGCCTTGGCAACCCCAAATCCCAGAAAACATATTTTGCCATAATTGTGGGAAGGATGGGCACATGAAAAGAGAATGTCGGTCCACAAAAGACCTAGATAAAGTTGTATACAGGCTTCAAGGAGAGCTTCGGAGAATGAATCAGCAGTTGAGGAGTGCCCAACATGACCGTAGTGAGGGTTCAAGAAGTAGTAACTCAAATCCTTATGTGGCTAAATTATCTGTCCAGGCCCCTGCTGCTGTCCCTCCAGACTGGTCCAAAATAGTGGGCCCTTCAGTGGAGACTACCACGGCTGTGAATGGTATTCCTACTCGGGTTGTGCTGGACAGTGGGTCACAAATGACTATTGTATTTAAGGACTGGTATGACAAACACTTATCTGCTGCGCCCTTACAGTCCCTGGAAGGCCTACATGTGTGGGGGCTGTGTGACAAGTCTTATCCCTACCTAGGATAAGTCCACCTCTGGTTGTCATTTCCTGCAGCTGTAACTGGTGTAGAGAAGCAAGACGAGACACTGGCCTTAGTGTCTCCCCCTACTGGACTGTATGATGGGGTTCCCCTGTTAATTGGGACCAACTCCTATATGTTTGGGAGACTGGCACAACTCTGTCACGAGAAACAAGGGCGATGGACTGGGAGAGCCCTAAGATGGTAAAAGCTGAGGGGGCTGAGTATCAAAAGGGCACTTATGAGGGTACAAAGGCCATTTTTTCTATACTAGTTTTTGCCATACAGAAATTAAAAGTGGAGTGGCTACCCCCCCCCCCCACCGGTTCCGGCACCTATGATTCCTGCTCTGATCAAGAGGGCCTATGATTTGCAACAGAACCCTAAGGGAGTGGACCAGGATGAACCGGTAGGGGTCATGTGGAGGAAGGATCCCGATTCAATGGTACTGGCCCATAACGCTTAGTGTACTGCTCAAGGGGAGGTTCGCCTCCGCAAAGATGTCAAGAACAAAATACTGATGTTGGACACGCCAGGTAATGGAAAATTGCCGGAAGGATTATTGGTTAAGTCCAGCATCTTGCCAGTTTGCGCTCATGCCTCTACACGACGAGTGATGGTCCAGATTCATAATGTGTCAGATAGGGAGATCCAGGTGAACAGAGGATGCACCCTAGCTACGGTACACTGTGCAGACACTGCAGTGTTTCCCAGCAACAAGTCCCCTGGCAAGACAGAGTGACTCCCGACTTGTTTGATTTTGGTGACTCCCCGTTGCCAGCTGAATGGAAAACTAGAATTAGCCAGAAACTTGCCCAGAGAGATTAAGTGTTTTCAATGAAGGAATGGGACATGGGATTGTCCAGGGTGCGGAGTATCACATACACCTGCACGATGAATGGCCATTTCGAGAGAGGTCTTGATGCCTAGCCCCTGCAGACACAGACAATGTGAAAAGACACTTGCAGGAAATGCTCGCGGCTAGTGTGATACAAGAATCCAGGAGCCCATATGCTTCTCCCATTGTGGCTGTGCATAAGAAAGAATGGAACAGTACGAATGTGTGTGGATTAAGGGACCTTCAACAGGTGGACCATCTCTGATCAATACACCATGCCCTGTATACAAGATGCTCTGGATTGTTTGAATGGGAGCAAATGGTTCTCGGTGTTGGATCTTTGCAGTGGATATTACCAGATTCTGATGGCTCTGGAGGACCATGAGAAGACAGCCTTTATCTGTCCTTTGGGGTTCTACAAATTCCTGAGAATGCCACAGGGGATATCGGGTGACCCAGCAACCTTCCAGCGACTGAAGAAATGAGCGGTTGGAATTTGCTTGAATGCCTGGTGTACTTGGACAATGTCATTGTGTTTGGGAGCTCCCTAGAGGAACATGAGAGTTGACTGTTCAAAGTACTAGACTGACTGGAAGATTTTGGCCTCAAGCTGTCCATTAACAAGTGCCAGTTTTTCCAAACCTCTGTGAAGTATGTGGGGCACATAGTGTCTACAGAGGGGATAGAGACTGATCCTAGTAAAGTTGAAGCCTTGACTACTTGGCCCCAGCCCCACAATTTTAAAGCACTACAACATTTCCTGGGATTCTGTGGCTACTACCACCGGTTCATAAAGGACTATTCCAAAGTGATTTGGCCACTCTTGAATCTTACCCAGGGTTACCCTCCTACCAATTGAAAATACAAAAAAAGGTCCGTCAAAGAACCAGACAAAGCACATTTCCGCCCAGGTGAACTTTTTGGGTCCCATTGGACACCTGACTCTGAAGCAGCTTTCCAGGAGGTCATATACCAGATTACCCATGCCCCCATCCTCGCTTATGCTGATCCCACCAAACCCTATGTGCTGCATACTGATGCCAGTCTGCAAGGTCTAGGAGCTGTACTGCATCAAGACCATGAGGATGGTTTGAGACAAGTGGCATTCGCCAGTAGGAGCTTAACCCCGTCAGAGTGAAACTACCCTGTGCACAAGTTGGAGTTCCTTGTGTTAAATGGGCCATTGTCGACCAGTTTCATGATTACCTCTATGGGGTGAAAATATTGGTGAGGACTGACAATAACCCGTTGACCTATGTACAGACTTCAGCTAAGTTAGACGCCACGGGGCACCGGTGGCTTTCTGCATTGTCAACATATGATTATGCTGTCGAATACAGACAAAGCCTGAATCATATTGATGCTGACACCCTATCCCGGAGACCCATTTCCAAGAGCGACTGGGTCAGGCTGTCTGAACCTGAAATCTGAGCATTGTGCCAAAAGTTTGATAGAAATGAACAGATGTCTACGGACACAGCGGACTGCTTAGTAGATTGTTTGGTTCCCCTCTGACACCTGCATACCAGCTGTGTATTGCCACTTCTCTGCTCTAGATATTAGTGCACTACCTCAGTTTGACAATGACAGCATTCGGTGGACTCAATCCCGTGATCCTATGATTCAGCCAGCACTTGACACCCTTCGTGAAGGAAAATATGTGTCCAAGTTACGTCCCTCTGATCTGCGAACCGCTTTATTATTTAAAAAAGGCCCCAGGTTGAAACTGCTTAATCAGTTGTTGTACAGAGAGACTGAAGATCGGAGTAACCAAAGAGACAAGCAAAAATTGGTCCTGCCCACAGTTTTCAAAGATTTGGTACTGAGGTCCCTCCACAATCATATGGGCCACCTTGGTATCGACCGGACCTGTGACCTAGTACGATCTCGATTCTGCTGGCCCAAGATGGGGGCCAATGTTGAGCACCATGTAAGGACTTGTAGTCACTGTCTGCAGAGAACAGGCCTGCCTGAGAGGGTTGCCCCTGCCTTATAGACTTCTTGAGTTTAGAGCCTGATCAGCGAAACACTGGCAATGTGTTAGTGGTTACGGACCATTTCACATGGTATGCACAAGCTTTTCCCACCAAAGATCAAAAAGCATCTACCGTGGCCAAGGTGCTAGTGGAAAATTTCTTCATCCACTATGGTGCCCCCAGCAAATTCACTCTGATTAGGGCCGGGACTTTGAGAGTCGGCTAATCAAACAAATGCTCTCTCTATTGGGTGGGGGGGGGTGCAAAAGTCAAGAACCACCCCTTATCACCAGCAGGGGGATCCTCAACCAGAATGCTTTAACCGCACCCTGCTAGACATGCTAGGCATGCTCCACCTAAAAGATGAACATAAATGAAGCCAGCAGATTAGCACCTTGGTACATGCATACAATTGCACAAAGAATGATGCTACCGGGTTTTCTCCCTACCGCCTCATGTTCGGAAGAGAGGCCCGGCTGCTTGTTGATGTCTATTTTAGGGCTTCTCCCAATGGGTTTTGAGCCGAAGATTACCTGTAATGTGTTCAAATACTTAAAGCTCAATTGAACCATGCCTATCAACTGGCCCAGACAATGGTTGCCAAAAGAAATCTAGCCAACAAAGAGAGACATGATAGAAAAGTAAAGGCTCAAGAGCTTAGGCCTGGAGACCATGTGTTGTTGCAAAATTTAGGATTGCATGGTAAACACAAAATTGCTGATTGATGGCACCACCTTCCCCATGTCATAGCTGGAAAGTTTGATGATTTGCCAGTGTACAAAGTGCGCCCAGAGAATAACTCCAAAGCCGTCAAGATCATGCACCGTAACCACTTGCTACCTATTGGTCAAGTTATAATTGAGGCTGAACCCATAGAGATTGATTCCCCTGGACCAGTGACTCGTGCTGCTGCAAGAAAAACAGAGACAGCCTGCCCCCGTGGTTGCCGATTTAAGACTTCCCCCGCAGCAGGCTCAGAATGATAGTGACTGCCAGTCTAACTCGGATGACAGTGAGTGTGATAATGCCTATTACCCCTCACATGAACTGAATCAGTTGTTTTGGGGAAATCCTATGTTGAATTATGGGGATGAAGCTGGGCCTTCTGGACTGCCTAACCCCCTTGAATCATCTTTGGAGCCAATGCTCCCTGAAAGTGAAGTGCAAAGTATCACATCTGAGGATGCTGAGTCTTTGTGTACCATGGAACTGTATGATTTGCCTGAAGGAGAGGCTGATGGTACGAGTCTTTCTGGTGACATGCCAGAACTTGAGAAACACTATGAGAGTGTTGACAACCCCCCTTCAGTGCCAAAGTGTCTTCAAAATGAGCCAAGTGTTGTAGAAACAGAGACTACAGAGCAAGGGGCTGACAGTGCTGCCAGCCTGGACATTCCCCTTCATGCAGAAGCACTCCTCACAAGCGATGAAAGCTCTAATACCATTGCTGAAAGTACAGAGACTGTGGTTGTTCACCCCAGAAAGACTGGCCAAGCTATCAAGCCAGTGGTGTGCTTCATTTACGATTCCCCCAGGAGGCCAGTGCATTTGCCTCTCGATGTAGTCCACAAAGGTGTTTATGTCTCTCAGAGCTCACTGTCCAAACTGAGCTTGACGGCCCATTCCAGGTTACTTGTTCTGCCCTCTCACCATGGTGCCCCTGTCTCATCCAGCCCCAAGTTAGATGATAGGGAAGGGCCCCCTCTTGCATTGTTTAGAGTACAAGAAGTTATTACATGATTCTGTATAGTAATGTTTAATTTACCTGTGTGAAATATGCATAATGTATTGTCAGAATGGAAATGATAGAGTACATTTAAATGTAAAGTGACAAGTTATGCCAATTGATGAATCAGATAGTACTTGTATAGCATGCTAATGGCATAAATATCTTGTATATGTTGCATTTTCAATGTTATGATGGTACAGACTTGATGTGGACGCCAAGTTTTCCCAGGCAGGGAAGGGTGTAACCCCCTAAAATGGGGGTTCCCAAAAAGTCTTCCTTGAACTTGCCTAAATGCTCACTGCCAGGCTGGTGTCCTGCATTTCAGCAGATTAAATGTGATTACCAGAGCCTGTATAGCCTCTGTGTACTGCCTCTTTAAGAGCTACCTAATTGCAGCTTAAGTAATCTGAGAGGGAGCTCTGATGGAAGATGTAACTATTTACTGAAAATCATTTAGAGTGATAATGATAATGTAGTTTGTCTAACCTGCTTTCTTTGTAGCAAGGACTGTTTTGTTTGGCTCCACTATCTTGGTCCTGGACTGCAAATTGGACCAAACGGTACTGGTGGGACCTAAAATGTGGCCGGACTACAGGAGCTGTCTGAATTCAAAATCTGTAGGACCTGTAGTTTGAACTTTTTGCGCCTTTTTTGAAACTGAAGGGGGAGCTCATGCTTTGACTGACAGCCAAATCAGCCAACCAAATATTTTTGATCTTGGGGAGGTCCCGGGCTACTTGCAATTTTTAGTTAGATCTAATCTGGAAGCTGAACAAGAAGGAGCTGAAGGATTCTGAGCAGCAATCCTGAGTGGATTCGCATGGGAGAACTCTCAATAGGCTACGTTTTTGGCCTGCATGTCGGTGTGCTGCTCGTGAGATGGAGAGAAGAGAATTATTTTGGACTAAATCCAAGTTTCTGTGACTAAAGTAAGCTACTGAAGTGGGCCAGGCTCAGCCTGAAGAAGACCGAAGAGTTTGCTGAATGCGATCAGCCTGTCAGGAGTTCCAGCTACCCCTAAGCTCCCGGTGTGTGCAGAGACTTTGCATTTGTGACCAGGGAGCGCTTTGCCTGGTACAGTAGAATTCCCTTACATGTAAATGTGCTATGAGCTGCTAGTGGGTCGTGAGTTAGTCCCCCACTGTGAGCTGTGTTCTGCTTGCTGGAAGCTTTATCCAGCCCAAAATGGACTGCATCCGAATCTGTCTCCATGCGGTCTGGGCCTTGCCGGACTGGCCTAGCCAGACTACCCACTGCACAGAGAAGCCATCGACGAGAGACCTGCCTGGGGATCAGCCCCCTACTCCACGCTTGAACAGGAATGACGCCTCTGCGACTCATGTGGGCCTCACTTCTCCTGACATTCCAGATCAACCACTTGCAGTCTCGATTTTCGTCCAGCTTGTGCTCAGTCTTGGGTATCGTGAGTAAATACCAGGGTAGCTCCCTGCAACAACAGCTTAATCTGAGTGCGTCATCTGACTGTCATCTGATTATCTTGTTGTTTCATTTCCTTTACGAACTGAGCCCTCTGGCTCCAGATAACAAACATTGTGTACTGTGCATGTTGTGTTTTCCATCACAGGGCCCCAACCAGCTGCAACACCGGGCAACAGTCCTGGCTAACCCATCTCTTCTCTACCTGGGTACCCAAAGATGTGACTGTGTGGGAGGACTCAAAGCGCATGCATAACTGCTTGACTGATATAACCTTTAAGCTAATTAACCTGATTTTGCTCCTCCCTTGTTCAAGTCCCCTGAATAAATCAGATCTAACTTTTTCTGCATGTAATCTGACTGTGGTTCCAGTTTGTGCTCAAAGTACTGTACTGTTGCTATTTGCTGTGCATAACCTTGTTTTACAGGGGGTCTCCAGGGTCGAGCCAGAGGAACCAGCCCTGGTGATAAGTGCAAACAGAGTGGGTACTTGTGTGGTGTTCCAGGGGTATTGTGAAAGTGATTACTGTACAGTGTTCAGGCCACTAGAGGGGAAAGAGGGAGGTTACAGTGTCCCAGAGGGCTGTGCACAGGTTAGCTTGACCACTACCAACCCTGACCTCCGGGTGGAGACACCCGTTTCAGAACTCAGGCTCCTTAACCTGCTACTAGCGAAGCAGGCAGGGGTAGTAGCCCTTGGAATATCGCCACCTAGAGATAATTCTTTCTCGCACTTTCTTGTATAAAGTCATTCAGGAAATACAAAGAGACACAGAAAGAAGATGACAGACTGACATATCTGGAGAAGCAGAGCGAAGCTGGGAAAGCCATCAAAGGGGCCAAGGCAAGAACAGAGGAAGAAACAGCAGAGACTATTAAGAAGGGGACAAGACCTTTTTCTGTTATATTAATGAGAGGAAGACTGGAAATGGTATTTTATGCTAAAGAAGGGAGAGGGTTGTTGGCCCGGTGACGCTGAGGGTTGAGGTGCTGGGTGCCACACTGGCAACCCGGGTTCAGATGCGAGCGCAGGTTGTCAGGGGTCGGCAGGGGAGGATAGGATCAAGCGTCCAGAGGACTGCTCTCCTATCCTGGGGAAGGATGTGGCCCACTGCTCTGCAACGCCCCTGGGGACACCCGGAGAAACTGCTAGAGCTGGTGCAATGGAGGGAGGAGTGCAGCGGACGTCAGCATGTTAGTGCGTGACGTCATTGCACGTCTGCAATCCTATGGAATAAGGAGGAAAAACCAGCAGCATCACTCACGGCAGCTTGACGGCCGCAGCTTTTTGAGCCTGACGCAGCCCGGGGCTAACCTGACATACTGGTATTGGATCCTGGCCTGGCGTGGGAACTTAGGGAGGTCCCTTTTGTGGGTACAGCAGCATATGCCGGCCGGTGTGTGGGGCATCTCGGGGGGCCATCGGGGGAAGCATAGCGGTGGCTGGATGTAAGGCAGAGCGATGGCTGCATGGGAGGAAAAATAAAGTAGTGATTAAAAAAAAAAGAAGGGAGAGGGTGGGTGGGTGGAGGTCAACCTTGAAAAAGCTGAGATACTGAACAAATATTTTTGATCACTATTTTCCAAGGAAGAGGCGGGTGGGGACCAAGGCTTATGAGGAAAGATTTACAGGGGAAGGGAGGTGGACCCCAGCCCATTTATGGTAGATAGTCTTGAGAAGCTAGGAAAAGTAAAGACAGACAAGGCAATGGGGCCAGACGGGATTCACCCCAGAGTGCTGAAGGGACTCAGGGAAGTCCTAGCAGGTACACTGATAACCCTCTTCAACCAGTCACAAGAGATGGGGGAGGTACCCGGGGACTGGAGGAGGGCAGAGGTGGTCCTCCTGCACAAGACTGGAAGTAGCGAGGAGGCAAGCAATTAAAGACCTATAAGCCTGACCTCAGTGGTGGGGAAGCTGATGGAGTCCCTGCTTAAGGAGAGCGTAGAGATGTTCCTGTAGTCAATTGACCTAGCACTTGCCTCCCACTCCCTACTCCTTGACTCTTTCTTTCCCTCTGCCCCCCCATTCCAGCTCCCACTGCCCCTCCCTACCTCACCCTAACAGTCTGCCTCTCTCTCTCTCTCTTCCGCAGGATGCTGGCATACCATGTACAATGCCTTAGCACAATTTGTGAACTGCTTGTCATTGCAACCCATGTACTGTTGAATGCTTTGTACACTGTATATATAATTTACTGTAACTATACTGTGCCTTCTTGTGTTAATGTATTTGATGTGGAATCTCTCAACGAACATCTGCTCCCA
The DNA here is from genome assembly GCA_016271365.2 of Neoceratodus forsteri. NCBI lineage: Eukaryota > Metazoa > Chordata > Ceratodontiformes > Ceratodontidae > Neoceratodus > Neoceratodus forsteri. Next base: position 113,789,680 of record CM057449.1, read on the forward strand.
GGTGTCATCCAAGACTTCAATAAATAAAATAAAATAGAAAAAAAGTGGTGCAAAAGACCCAAGGCAGCACGGATTCACTGACGGTAGGTCCTGGCAGACTAATCTTAGCGATTTCTTTGACTGGGTGACATGGGTGGTGGATCAGAGAGGGGTGGTGGATGTGGCCTACCTGGAGTTCATGGGTAGGGTTGCCACCTCTCAGGTTTTTTACCTGGTGATCAGGTTTTCAGGGTCCCTATCAGGTAATCCAGTTTTGCTCTGTGCTGGTCAGGTTTTTGAGCCATTTTGAGTGCTCACATACTTTTGAAACACATTTTGTCATATTACTTATTGTTTCAGCTACATGTCCAGGTTACAAACAAGTTATGTTGTCAGTGTAGCCTTTTGTTTGTGAATGCAGTCACCCTGGGAGGCGTAAAGTTATGGCCATTAACACCATTAGCACTTACTTAACCTGATCTTTCCATTGCATCTTAAAGTGGCATTGCAGCAAAGCTGCCCCCACATTTTGTAACATTAACAGAGCCAGTTGTCCTCCACTTTCATTTGTTGGTAAACATTTTCATCTCCAACAGAATTTAGGCATTTTTAAATGTTTAATTTTTTTCCCCAAAAGAAAAAAGTATGGTCACTTCTTTGGCTTTGAAATAGTACTGTGGACAAGAACAGGAAATGGAGGCAGAAAAAGATATAAAGTATGTATACTGTTGTATGCTATTTACAGTATTTCCCCTTGTCTCCCCCCAGATCATATCTGTAAATTTATTTATTTTATTTTTTGTTGACCCGGGTAAGTGCACTAGACAAATTCTGCCTATTTTCAGGCACGACCCGGTGGAGGGGGAATACAGATGAATGCCAACCGACTTTGAACCAGATTAAGCTGTTGGTGGTATTTTTTAGTGAATGGGGGAAATTTGGCCAGGGCACCGGGGAAATTCCCCTACTGTTTGAGAAGCGCCATGGGATCTTTAACATCCACCTGAACTACCACCAGAACAGGCAGATGGGACCTCGGTTTAACGTCTCATCTGAAAGACGGCACCTCAGGAGTGCAGCACCCCACCCTCATGCTGCAATGTAGTGTCAGTTTATTAACCCAAGTGCCTGGTGTGGGGATAGAACCCACAGCCTTCTGATCTCCCGGCCTCAGAGGAGAGTGTGCTACCTGCTGAGCCACTGACAATGAGATTTCTTTTATCTCTGTATGTTTATCTGGTTAACCAATGTCAATAAATAAATACATACATACATAAATAATTAGGAAGAACCTAGGAAAGTAAATTTAACAGGCACAGTACAGTATCTTAACATTTTTATTTCACTGCTGCTTTAAATGTTGTCTTTTATTGGAGGAACAGTGCATGATGAGTCTTGAAAATGGGTGGGGCTGGGGCGGAGCTTAGGATCTGGCTTTTGCCTCATTCAAAGGTGGCAACCCTATTCATGGGTGTGAGCTCTAAAGTGGTAAAATGGGTTGGGAACTGGCTAAAAGTCAAGTCCCAGAGGGTGGTAATAAATGGCACAAAATCAGAAGATGGGGAGGTGACCAGTAGGGTCCCACAGGGACCGGTGCTGGGTCCAGTTCTATTCAATGTCTTCATAAGTGACATTGCAGAGGGACTGGAGGGGGAAGTACGCCTGTTTGCAGATGACACCAAGATCTGTATCAGAGTCGACACACAGGAGGGGCTAGATAAAATGATAAACGATTTAAGACTACTTGAGGAATGGTCAAGGGTTTGGCAGTTGGGTTTCAATGCTAAGAAGTCAAGATAATGCACCTGGGACACTGAAAGCCAAGAGAAGAATACAGCATGGGGGGCGGGGGGGGGTAGGTTCTAGCCACCATAAGTCAGGAGAGAGACACCTGGGGGTTATCATATCCGATGACCTGATATCAGCCAAAAAATGTGAAAAAGCAGTGGAGAAGACAAACAGAATGCTGGGGTACATAGGAAGGGGCATAACCAGCAGGAGGAATGAAGTGGTGATGAAACTGTAAAGATCACTGGTGAGGCCTCATCTGAAATACTGTGTCCAATTCTGGAGAACACATCTCAGGAAGGACACAGACAGAATGGAAGCAGTCCAGAGAAGAGCAACAAAAATTATACATGGACTGCACCACAAGCCTTATGATGAAAGACTCTAGGAACTATACATCTATTCACTGGAAGAGAGAAGGGAGAGGGGGATATGATTGAGACTTTCAAATGCATTAGAGGAATAAACATTTGTTTAAACTTTGTTTAATATTTTTATCAGCGATATGGTAATCCAGTCGACAAATCTACTGATTAAATTTGTGGATGATACTAAACTCGGTGGAGCAGTAAATAATGTTAAGAACAGACAAACTTTAATCAATGACCTTTCAAAAATTGAGCAATGGGCGCGTACAAATAAAATGGAGTTTAATACATCCAAATGTGCCGTTTTACACTTTGGTAGAAATAACCCTCAACAAGAATATTCATTGAATAACTACCATTAAAACCTCTTGCTTTGAAAAAGACTTGGGGATTTTAGTAAATAACAAGTTGTCTCAAGTTTCTCACTGTAATAAAATTGCAAATCAGGCAAACTCACTTTTTCGTAGAATAAAAAATATTTTCATTTCTAGAACTGAGCAATGTATCATCCCACTTTATAGATCACACATTAGACCATATATGGATTATGGTTCTCCATTTTGGAACCCATATCTTCGTGGTGATGTAGTTAGGTTAGAGAAGATTCAAAAGAAAAGTCACAAAATCTATTCCACACTTAGTTCACTGAAGATTATGACACGAGGCTTCATATAAAACAGGTCTGCACTCGCTTAAATTAAGAAGAACACGGGCGACCTACTTCAACTTTCAAGATTATCCAAACCCTACTTTAATGAAACAATGTGGTATTTCATTTGCGACTAGGAAAACTGGGTCTGACTTAACAATAGACAGCTTAATATTGCAAAATGTAAAACCAGTAATAGACAAAATTTTTTTTCAATAAGAACTCAGAGACTATGGAATACTCTCCCCCAGGACATTGTAGTGTCCCCTTCTTTTTTGATTTTCAAATCTAAACTGGATAAATGGCTGAACGAACAGGGTCATCTTCATTGATCCACTTATGTGGAGGACAATATTTATAGGCAACTGCCTTCTTTTGTCCAACTAACCAAGTAAACAGAGTACAGGAGGGGAGCATATTTCAGAGAAGAAAGTACATAAGGACAAGGGGACAAAACATTAGACTGGTGGGAGGGAGGCTTGGGGGAATGCTAGGAAGTATTTTTTCATAGAGAGGGCGGTGGCTCCATGGAACAACCTACCAGTGGAGGTGGTGGAAGTGAAAACAGTATGGGGATTCAAAAGTGCATGCAATAAACATAAAGGCATCTTGCTGTGCAGCAGAGTGGGGGAAAGGCAGTCCAGATAACAGTAGGGATTTCCAAACTAAGTAGGGAAAATGGGCAGATTAGGTGGGCTGCATGGTCCTTATCTGCCAACAGATTCTCTGTTTCTAAGAAGCAGCTATGTCTGAAGGAGCCACACATGAAGGTGAAGGGACTTGAGTCCCAGATGGACCAGTGTGCCCTGTTCCTGGGTCAGGACGTCTTGGTAGAAGGGTACAGGAACCAGAGGCTCCACCATCAACTGCTGGAGCAGAGGGAACCAAATTTGATGAGGCCAGTAAGGAGCAATCAGGCTCATCCATGCCCCTTCTGCCTGCAACTTGAGGAGGACCCTCTGCAGGAGCCAGAAGGGTTGGAAGGCATACAAGAACCTCCCTGTTCAGCAAAGAGACAGCCCATCTTGTCAAAAAACACCATGTCCAGGAATGACCAAGCAAAACTTGGGTAGTTTTGCACTGAATGGGGAGGCAAACAGATCAGTTTGGTTGCTTACTACCAACTGTCTTAGTTCCCATTTGTGAGCTCAAACTTGGGTGTGGCTGAGACTGTCCACCAGGACATTCTGAACACTGGGGACGTGCACTGCCATGAGCTAGAGACGGTGCTGAATGGCCCAATTCCAGACACGCATTGCTTCCCTGCAGAGGGGGTATGACTGTGTGCCTCTCTACTTGTTGAGATACCAGACCATGCACATATTTTTTGCCTGGACCAGAAGCATCCCTGGGAAGAGCAAGGGCTTGAAGGCTAGAAGGGCATATAGCACTGCTCGCATTTCCAGCATATTTATGTGTAGAGCAGTCTCATTGGCACCCAAAACCCCTGCGTTCTGTGCTCTCTCAGGTGGGCTCCCCAGCCCTGGCCTGATGTGTATGTTGTCAGGATCTGTGTTGGAGATGTAGCCTGGAAGGTGACACTTCATGAAAGGTTGCTGAGATCCTGCCACCAAGGGAGGTCTCTGCACATTGGGTTGGACACAAGGATCTTGTGATCCAAGTCATCCGACTTCTGATCCCACTTAACCCAGAGTGTCCACTGACAGATCCGCATATGCAGTTTGGTCAGAAGAACCATAGAAATAGCCACCACCTTAAGGCCCAGAAGGCGTAAGACCGACTGAGTCATGGTCCAGTGGCTGGAAGCTACCTTCTTGGCCTGCTGCATCAAAGATTCCGCCCTGTCCAAGGGGAGGAAAGGCCTTGTCCTGAGCCATATCCAGCACCGTCCCAATGAACTGTAGGTTCTGGGAAGGAGTGAGGTGAGATTTGGCATAAACTGATACCCACTTGTTGAAAAAGGCTCAGGGTGGAAGACAGGGAAGTGTGGAAGGAATCCCTCGACAGGGCTGCCAGTAGGCAGTCTTTGAGGTACAGGAAACTGTACATCCTCTGATGCCACAAAGCCGCTGCTACCACCGCAAGGCATGTGGTAAAAACCCTGGGTGTCAATGAAAGGCCAAATAGGAGGGCTTTCAACTGGAAATGTTACCGCCAGAAGGAAAAACAGAGGAACCTGTTGTGGGCCAGAAGCTCAGGAATATGCAGGTAGTCGTCCAGCATGTACAATGTGAAGAGTCAATGACCCTGATGAAGCATGGGCAGAAGATCTGGCAGGGTCAAGATGTGAAACCTTTTGTACTCCACAAAAAGGTTGCGCGGGCTTAGGTCTAGGACTGGACAAAGGTCACCTGTCTTTTTGGGACCAGGAAGAAGTAGTAGTAGTAATCCCTTACTTCCTGAGTCTGTATAATGGGTTCTATGGCTGACTTTTGCAGCAGAGCATTGATCTCATCTCTGATGAGTGGAATGTGACCTATTGGATAATGAGAGTTCCCCAGAGGGTTTTCAGGGGACTCTGCACAAACTCCAGAGTGCTATTATCTGAAGAACCCATGAGTCCGTCGTTATTGCCTCCCACCCAGACAGGTGGCTGGCAGATCTGCCCCCTACCGGCTCCCCCAGAACTGCAGGTGGGGGGGGGGGCAGACCATGAGTCAAGAGGCGGAGGGAGTGTGGGGGAGCGCAGCCCTGAGGCTCTCTGGGTCTTGGAAGGAGGAGCGGCGACCACTGAAGTAGCCAGACGGTTGGTCTGACATCAGGTTAGCTGCTGCCTAAATTGTCAATTATGCTGACAATTAAAGGGTTGTTTGGACTTGACCTGGGTACCGTACATAGAATGCTCAGACCATCAAGGCTTTACCACTGTCCTGTAACTCTGTAAAGAGGTCCTTCACATCTCCCCTGAAAAGGACAATGCCTCCGAAGAGGGCATCCAAAATGGCCGACTGGACATCCTGGGAGAAGTCTGAAATTCTCAGCCAGGTGTGGCTCCTCAAACAGACTGCCCAAGCTGAGCCTCTAACAGAAGCATCCACTGCATCGCAAGTGGACTGGAGAGCATGACGGCAGGTGATCTCAGCAGTATGCACCGTCTACTCAATTTTCACCTTGGCTGCTGAGGCAGGGAGGGCATCAAACTGTGCCTTAAGCTGCCCTAGAGTGACCATCTTGTACAAGATCATATGGCTCAAATAATTTAGGGCCCTGATGGTCTGTGTGGAGGACAAATAGATTTTGCATCCCAGCTGGTTGAACTGCCTCGATACTTTATCAGTAAGGGAGGTGCTCATGTGCTTGGGTTTAGCTGAGCAGTCACAGGCCACATTAAGACCATGTAGTCCACTTTGGGCTGGGAGCTCAGATGGTCCTTGCCCTCTGGGGCATGATAGAACCTATTCATCTTCTTAGAAATGGCAGAAATAGAGGCTGGTTGTTGCTAGACTGTGGATGCCAGGTTGGCATGAGGCTCAATCCATGGAGGAATCAGTAGGGGGGGACATCTCAGGCAAATCAAGGTGTTCAGCCAGCCATCTACATTGAGGGTCTTGTTCCTCAGTCTTCCATCCATAGGTCTCTTGAATTTTGTGCAAAATCTCCATGAAGGAGGGATCCTCCGGGGGAGATCTGGGAGTCTCCTTGGGTTTAGGGTCATTGGGTGGGGGTGTTTCATACCCCGATGCTAATAAAGGGAGTCAGACTTAGAGTCCAATGTTGGAAGTCTATCCAGGGAAACTGCCAGAGACTGGACAGACTCTATTTGTATGGCCCCTGTGACCTACCAGAATCTGTCCTGATGATGGAACCATGCATTGTGCCCAATGTTGAGGGACAGGATTACACCAGCGAAAGGGACTGAGGAGTAGGGTCCGAATAGGCTGGCGTAGAGGCGGAGATAGGCTGACAACAATCCAGCTCTGACATCAGCTGAGACTTGGCTTCGGATCCCCATGACTCGATCATGGCCTGAAATTCCACCTGAGGCTAAGGAGCAGGAGGCAGAGGTGGCCGGTATACGGGTGTACAGCCCGGTGACAGGTAACCTGGTGGGAGATAATGTGATGTTGGATAGCCAGGAGAGATGCACCCTGGAAAAGAATAATGAGGGGTATTATATCCTGGCATTGAGTACCCTGGTGTATGGTAGCCTGACTGCGAGTAACTTCGAGATACATAACCAGGAGGCAGGTAATGTGGAATGTAATGAGGTGTCAGGCGACCCAATGGAGGACCCGACAGAGGCACTGAAGGCATGGAAGGGACTGGCGTCAGGTCTAATGGAAGTGCAGATGGTCCTGGCCCTGGTCCTGGTCCTGCCAGAGGAAGAGATGGGCTAGGAACAACTGGGTCTGGGGGCAGGCCACTCGGAGGAGGGGGCGATGGTAGCTCGGAAGGATATGACAGCTCCACAAGGGTCGGGGGCACTAGATCCAGTCTGACAGTGGAGCCCAAGGGTTTGGTGTCAGGTCCATAGGAGCATGCTCAGGCACAGGGCGCTCGGGTGCTGGTACTGTAGTGTCTACAGCAGGTGCTCCTTTCTCTCCAGCTCCAGCTCCTGTGGGAAGCTGGAGTCTGGAGGGGGGCCATTAGATCAGGTGGAGAAGGAGGCTTCTCTGTGGGGGAAACCCTCAGAAGTTTGCATAGGCAGTGGGTGCTGAACATTGTCAGACTAGGTGGGCCAAGCAGTCCTTATCTGCCGTCAAATTCTATGTTCCTAGGCCTGATTTTGGTGCCCAATGTGAGTGCAGCGGCTGGGCAGTCACCGGAAGAGCCAGTGACCTGCTTATCAGCCTGGGCTGTGCAGGCATTGGTAGGACCAGCATCTGGCTTAAAGTCGAGCCACCCAGCTTAGACCTGGAGGTTTGGATGGGCCTAAGGATGGCTGAGACCTCTGAAACCCCAGTGGTGACCACCTGCAGCGTAACCAGTGCTGGCAGAGGGGGCCGAAGGCTGCTCCAGTGTCGAAGCAGGCTTGGCTGGAGGGGCATTTCTCTTGGAGAAGGAAGGCTGCTCCATGGCCACAGGTGGCAAAGGGCGTTGTGGCTGGGAGGAGACTGGTCCCAGTCCTGACTCTTCTCCTTATCCGCCTCCTTCTCCTCCTTCTTCTTGTGCTTCTGACCCTCCAAAACTGGGGAAGGGGAGAACTCTGCATCTGCTGCAGCTGCTTCTCCCTGGAAGCCAGCTGTTTCATCAGAAGATGGGCTTCCAGGACCTGCTGATGGCATTTTCAGGTGGTCTGGCTGAACTTCTGGCAGGCCTCACAGTCCTTTGTCTTGTGCTCCCGTCCCAGGCAGAAGATGCAGAGAGAATGGCTATCCTTATGCTGGAGCTGTATGCCGCAGATTTCGCGCTAGGTTTTACGTAATTGGAATGCATCGGAGAAGACATACGACGAAAATACATTTCAAACAAAAGAGATTCTGTTTTTTCTGCATGATCTAGCTGTTAAAAGTATTGTTTTTTTCTAAATAACTGCTACTATGCTTCTGAAGAAGGACTGGTTGGTCCAAAAGCTAGAGCACTTTGTTCTTGTTGTTACATTTATGTTGGTCTATTAAAAGGTATCAAATCATTTGCTTCTGAAACAAAAGAAATAAAGTGGCAGTCAACTGCAGCAATGTTCTGCGAGGTCTGACATGTGCATGTCAACAGTGGGAAAGAACTAGAGGGTGGGCATGGGGACCACCCCTTATATAGCGTCATGCTGACGTAGGTCACGTAACGTCGGGGGTGGTCCCCTGCCAGACATTGCTAGCTAAAGTTTTCTGTGTGGTCCTGATGCCAGGTGGCTTCAGTTCTACTGCAAGAGCCCTCTTGAAGTAGGATCAGGGCCTTCAGTAAGGCTAAGAGGAAGCTAGGGTGCTTTGGGTGAGGGCTCAACAGTAGGAAGCAGGAGGTACTGCTACCTCTATATAGGTCACTGGTAAGGCCACACCTGGAGTCTCCACCTAAAAAAGGACAGGGACAGGCTAGAGATCATACAACGCAGAGTGACCAAGATGATTTAGGCCCAGGAAGACAGATCCTACAAGGATCAGCTAAAAGCATTGAACATTTACTTAGTCAGAACCAGAGAGAGGAGATACGACTGAGACCCTCAAGTACTTGAAAGGAATAAACTAGTTGACTGTGAAGAACTATTTACCGGGAGCAGAGAAGTTAGGACATGAGTGCAGGTTAATGGGAGAAGGTTTAGCAAGGATGTGACAAAGTATTATTTTATTAGTGTAACCCCTAGGTGGCACTACCCCAAGGGCTACTACCCCTGCCTGCTTGGCTAGTAGGAGGTTAAGAGGCCTGAGTTCTGAAACGGGTGCCTCCACCCGGAGGTCAGGGTTGGTAGTGGTAAAGCTAACCTGGGCACAGCCCTCCAGGACACTGTAACCCCCCCCTTCCCCTCTAGTGGCCTGAACACTGTACAATAATCACTTTCACAATACCCTTGGTATACCACACAAGTACCCACACTGTTTGCACTTACCACCAGGGCTGGTTCCTCTGGCTCGACCCTGGGGACCCCCTGTAAAACAAGGTTATGCACAGCAAATAGCAACAGTACAGTACTTTGAGCACAAACTGGAACCACAGTCAGATTACATGCAGAAAAAGTTAGATCTGATTTATTCAGGGGACTTGAACAAGGGAAGGGCAAAATCAGATCAATTAGTATAAAGGTTATATCAATCAAGCAGTTATGCATGCGCTTTGAGTCCCCCCACACAGTCACACCTCTGGGTACCCAGGTGGAGAAGAGATGGGTTAGCCAGGACTGTTGCCCGGGGTTGGCCAGCGTCGCAGCTGGTTGGGGCCCCTGTGATGGAAAACACAACATGCACAGTACACAATATTTGTTATCTGGAGCCAGAGGGCTCAGTTCGAAAAGGAAACTAAACAACAAGACAATCAGATGACACACTCAGATTAAGCTGTTGTTGCAGGGAGCTACCCTAGTATTTACTCACGATACCCAAGACTGGAAGAAAATCAAGACTGCAGGTGGTTGATCTGGAATGCCAGGAGAAGCAGAGCCCACACGAGTCGCAGAGATGTTGTTCCTGTTCAGGCGTGGAGCCGGGAGCTGATCTCCAGGTAGGTCTCTCATCGATGGCTTCTCTGTGCAGTGGGTAGTCTGCCTGGCCCAGTCTGGCAAGGCCCAGACCGCATGGAGACAAGTTCGGATGCAGTCTATTTTGGGCTGGATACAGCTTCCAGCAAGCAGAACACAGTTCACACAGTGGGGAACTAACTCACGACCCACTAGCAGCTCATAGCACATTTACATGTAAGGGAATTCTACTGTACCAGGCAAAGCACTCCCCGGTCACAAATGCAAAGTCTCTGCACACACCGGGAGCTTAGTGGTAGCTGGAACTTCTGACAGGCTGATCGCATTCAGCAAAATCTTCGGTCTTCTTCAGGTTGAGCCTGGCCCACTTCAGTAGCTTACTTTAGTCACACGAACTTGGATTTAGTCTAAAATAATTCTCTTCTCTCCCTCTCAGGAGCAGCAGGCAGACATGCAGGCCAAAAACTCAGCCTTTTCACAGTTCTCCCATGCAAATCCACTCAGGATTGCTGCTCAGAATCACTTCAGCTCCTTACTCTTCAGCTTCCAGCTTAGGCCTGCCCTAAACAGCAGGTAGCCTGGGGGATTCCCTCAGATCCAAAAGGTTCTGTTGGCTGATTCAGCTGTCAGTCGAAGCAAGAGCTCCCCCTTCACTTGCAAAAAAGGCACAAAAAGATCAAAACTACAGTGCCTACATATTTTGACTTCAGACAGCTCCTGTAGTCCAGCTACATTTTAGGTCCCACCAGTACTGTTTGGTCCAATTTGCAGTCCAGGACCAAGAAGTGGAGACAAACAAAACAGTCCTTGCTACAAAGAGAGCAGGTTAGACAAACTACATTATCATTATCACTCTAAATGATTTTCAGCAAATAGTTACATCTTTCAACAGAGCTCCCTCTCGGATTACTTACGCTGCAATCAGGCAGCTCTTAAAGAGACCATACACAGAGACTATACAGGCTCTGGTACTCGTATTTAAACTGCTAAAGTGCAGGACACCAGCCTGGCAGTGAGCATTTAGGCAAGCTCAAGGAAGACTTTTTGGGAACCCCCATTTGTAGGGGGGATTACATTAGAAAGAATGGTTTATCCATGGAATTTTCTTCTGGTGAAAGTGGTGGGCACCAACACCATAAATGGCTTCAAACACAGAATAGAGATAAGGACATAGTAGTTACTCAGCAGGATGAAGGAGGTGGAAACACAGAGAGCAAAAGGGGGAATAGGGTAAGTGTAGGCCAACAGGATAATATAGGTAGACTAAATGAGCCATCAGCCATTTTCTGCTGTCATCGTCTGCCTCTATAATGCATATTTTCTTATGTAAAAAATAATAAGAGGCAGAGATTGAAGCCCAGAGGGCTGGATGTGTTTGAGCGGTGCTCCTGACACAGATCTATATTTTATGGAATATAACATTTAACTGATCTTTACATTTTAAAGCAGCAGTGCAATGTAAAAAAATTCTGCACTTTTTCAACTGTTTATTTCCTGTGCTCTGCTGAGTATTTCCCTGGAAATCTCTCCCACCGGCATTGTACTATCACCTGGTAATGTGCTCAGTTTTCCTTTGTTTGTGTTCACATTTCTGCCACCCACCATATTGAAAGCTGCAGTACTAGATAGCAGCCGCCATATTTACTGTGGCGCTACAAAAACTGGAAACTAACTACTTCCTGATTAGGGAGTACTGCTGCTTTAAACTTTTGGAGATTATTTAAAAGCACACCGATTTTCTTATCATTTAAAATGCAGTAACGATCCAGGTTGGATAAACTGCGACAAGCAGCTCCACCAGACACTAGGAAAGGAATACCAGCTGAACCACCAGACACCACAGGGGAGGAAGGCTCAGGCACTGAGGCGAGTGGTTAGGCTGAGCCACCACCATGCACTGTGGGGAAGGACGGCTCAGGCAATGAAACAGGTGGTGAGGCGGAGCTACTGGATGCCACATTGCTGCAAGTTACAAGGGAGATAGATTGCAAGGAGACCACCACTAACACTAAATCCCATGATGCCAGAAATGAAACTTGAGTTTTCAGCGATGCAAAAATAATAAACGATTTAGCTAACAGAGTGGTTACCACAGTAACAGGGACCATTAATGAAAATAATGCTTTTTGTTTAAGGCTCAAACTCCTCGAGAATGGCGCTTTCTCTGCTAATGAACTTACAATAACGTGGGGTCTCCAAGGAATCTCCGCATTCCAATCCCAGTAACTACACCTGTGAACTTTTTCAAATGATTGAATGTTGGTCCTGGATGTTTAGGGACTCATCAGTTTAAAGACTTGCTCCTCAGACATGAACAGAGAATTCTGAATGGACCCAAACCAAGCCATACTTACAGTTACTGGAGGGTCACATGTGAGAGCCCACATTGCAAGCAGCATGGATAAAGGGTCAGCTTTTCCTGGAGGACAGAACACAAATCTTCTACTTCCAGAACCTTCATTTTTCCACCAGGCAGAGCCAAGTTCTGAGGGGGTGAGGTCCAAATTTTGAGCTTTAGGATCTTCCCATGCCTTGCAGTTACCAGCTAAACTGTGACTAACATATACTCATAATGTTTATCTATATAGCAATCCTGCTAAGGTAGGGAAATAACAGGAAACCACAAAAAGGACTCTGTCCAATGACTACAGCTACCCGAATCTGGTGGGGAGGATTGAACGGTTGAACTTTTCAATAAAAACATACATATAATTATTGAGTAACTTCTGGGACTAAAATGTTTGACTGAACGTGGGTAGTTCTGTCTACTGACTTAATTGAGGTGGGGGAGGCACTACGGTTATAATAGGACCTGATTGTGCGCGTTTATTTTGTGGGTGCCAAAGGGGCTGATGTAGAGATGAGTGAAAAGTTTCAAATTTAGGTTTCTTTATTTTCAATCTGGATCCTTTTGAGCTGGCCAAGTGGCAAAGAGGGCTGAGGTTCCTCACCTACTGCCGCACTGGTGACTTGAGCTCAGGAATGGACTTGGGTTGCTTGGTTGCTGGACACGAGAGGGAGGACTGAGTGTCCCAAGGGCAGCACTCTTGCTTCAGGGAGGTGGAAACATGTGTTCCACTAATTAACTGCCACTTAGAAGATCTAGGTGGCAGTGCAGATATATGCACGGAATGGGTCCCCAACCACTCGAGACACAGGTGCCTCCACAGAGGTAAAGCTCGTATCACATCACTGTATGTGCAAGTGGGCCCAGGGGCGAAAAAACAGAAAAAAAATCCCAAACTGTGGCCAGATGAGGTCCTGGTCCATCGTAGGCCCAGCACTGGCAACTGAGTATCTCCAAAGTCTTGTGGCAGAAGACCACCAATGAAACACGGCGAGTCCCAGAGAAGCCGAAGACAGGGCTGGGAGGACTAAATCAGATAAGACCAGTCAATAATTGGGTGGACAAACTAATGATAGAAGAAAAAATAAAAGAAGAATCCCTCTGGATAGAGCTCCTTGGTGCCTGTGGGATGTACAGGTGACAAGATGGCTGCTGACACGCTGTCACAGAGGCTGTATGTTGTCTACCTCTGTATGTAGCAAACAGTAAGTCCTCTAATTCCAGAGTATATCTTAAACAAATTTAGGTTATCAATACCTGTCTGAGACAGGGCTAAGACCTTGTCCAATTTGGTATACAGCAAGTGTTAATAGCAAGGATCTGTTCTATCCTTTCCTTTCCTGTTTCTTGTCTGATTGTGCAATCCAATTTTCTTGTGAGACCTAGGAAATGATCACTCTGACAGTCTCATGATTGCCCCCCACTGCTGTCTCCCTGTGTTCACTTGGTGTTTCTACTTTTTCTTTACCCTTGCTTATCTGTGGTTATAAAAACATATGTGAATCTTTGTGTGAAACTAAGATCCTCAGATTTTAAAATGTATATATCGGATGAAACCAAATTCTGCAGCATTTTGCTGCACTCTGCAGAATGCTGCAGCAGACCTATTGAATAAAGCAACGTAATTTCAATGGCAATTAGACCTTGTGTCATTCAGGAAAATGTGACACTGCCAGGATGAAGTGAATGCCAGAGTTTCCTGCATGACAAAAGGGACTAATTGTCATTGAAATTACATTGCTTTATTCAGTAGGTCTGCTGCAACATACTGCAGAGCGGTTTAAAAGTGGGGTTCCTCCTTGGGGATGCCACTGTAGTTATACTCTTAGAAAGACTGCAGACTCAAGGGGTTAGCACTGAGATGCAGTTTTTATTTATATATTTAAAAGTTTGGTAACTGAGACTCATTTCCAGGTGTGACTGGGGGTGGGAGGGTGGGGAGATAGGCGAGACCTCCACAAGCTCATTTGCAGAGTTATCAACAGGAGATTACTTCCGGGACACAATGTTCTATTTTGCTGCAGCTGCAAGGAAAGAAACTAAAAGTTCTGATACATTTTGCGAGAAGCAGGAGGTTTCTTAATGAGCTCAGGATGCAGAAGCTATTGCCAGGAAAAGACATTATATGTATAAAGAAAGCAGTCTTTTGTTGGAGAGATTTAGATTTAGACAAACCCTCAGAGAAAGGACTTTGTTTTGTTTGAACTGCATGTATAAAAGCTATCCTGCACAATTTTAGTTTTTATTTTGTTGTTACTGAATATAATAAAACGCTAATTGCAAATTAAAAAAGTTCTCCAGGTTTGCCTATGCTTTCTGACCTGAGCCTCAAAGACCCTCTCCTTGGCAGGATGTTTTGCCTTGCTAAAGTCGTTTACCACTGTGTTTAAATGCTCGTATCAAAAAGCTCATTTTACAATGCTAATAACGCTCGTTGCACTTATTGCTGACGGTTCTTTTTTAACACTTTCTGCCATTTTGCAAGGTTTAGTTAGATCAGTTTCTATGAAATTACCATTTAATCTTCATTTTTTTTTTTTACTTTCTTTATCTCTGAAACAGACTGGTTCCCTTCTACCAGCCCCATCCCCTCAGCGTCCTCTGGTACTTACCTCTGGTTTAAGGTGCCAGCTACGGTGCCTGCGGGGGGCCAGCATCATCCCACCTGTCGGGGGAAGTTTTCAGCCTCTGTGTTTCTTCCTGTTCTTGAGTGCGGAGCCATGGCGTGGAATGATGCCAATGGCCCAGCCACGCATGCAGCACACTGGGCGTATGCTTGGTTTTCGCTCCATCTTTTTGGAGCTGGTGTGCCAGCCTCCAGCTACCGCTAGGGGCCATGCATGGACCGGTCTCTGGTCCCACCCCTCCACGACCGACTCCCGGCGACCCGCTTGCACTGCGAACATGGGTCACTGGCGTGGCAGGAGGTAAGGCAGTGATGTCTCAGCCTTTCATGCCACTGAGCAGGCACCATTTAATGTTTTATGATCAGATTTGTTAATCTTGTTGGATAGCTAAGCATGCAGGCATTGCAAAGTTTTGAATATTTCTAGACAAGTGTCATTTTAGGTCACAGATTTTAATGCCACTTCTGTACTCCTCAAAGTCAAGTAGTTTTGAATGTATTTTGATACTTTAAAAATGAATATATGTACATTAAAAATAATAATACAACATGTAAAAAGGCTGGAACGGATAGTTCAGGTCCTATTGCATTGCCTTCTGTGTCACATTCGTCAATAGGTCACAAAGGCCCCCCCCATCCAAAAAAAAACATGTCAGACACAGAATGGACACAATAGGTCAAAACAAAAAAAAATTGAAAAAGTACATTTGACCGGCCCGGTGGCACTGAGGGCAGAGGCACTGGATGCCTTACGTATGCCATGCCAGTGACCCGTGTTCAGGAATGAACATGGGCCACCGGGGGTTGACAGGAAAGGAGAAGGATCGAGTATCCGATGGACTACTCTCCTTCTCTGAGGAGGGGGGAGCTTGCCAGTAGTCAGCATCTGACTGGTTCCTAGCGGAGGCTGGGGGACAGTGCGCTGACATTATAGAAAGGGGGAGGAGATGGGGCAGACGCTAGGGAGGAGCATGTGCGGATGTGTGCGTGCTTTCTCCATAGGCACCATTGTATGCCTCATCTCCTGGGGAGAAACCAGGAAAAACGGATGCCACGGCAAATAGTAGAGGGCACCTCGCTGGCTCTGCTCCTGGCTAGCCATGGCACTGGCCACACTGAATCCAGTCACTGGTGGGGATTGGGGAACCCTGCTGGCTCCACCGGGGGGGGGTGGTAAGTCCTGGGGGTATGGGCCAGCACCGGATGGTGGATGCCAGGGGATGGGGATGAGGGCTCCTTCTGGAGGAGGGCAGGCATCAGGAGAAGAAAGAAAATAGCAAAAAAAAAAAAAAAAGTACAATTAAGAGTCAAAATCAGAATCGGCCATTTCATCATTTTATTGACAAGGGGGAGACAATCCGGATACAGTCTCATATTTAAACAGCAAAACGAAATATGTACAATCAGCTGGAATAAATCAGAACCTTTTTAAAACAAAGTCAGAGTCAGAAACAGAACCAGGTGGTGGCCAACCCTCTCATCCCTACCTAATAAGAAGAAAAAATGGACTTCATTCTTGAGCCAGGCATGTTCCAAGCTAGGATGTCAGTACTGGTTTAATCATTTATGCTGCTGTATAAACTCTCCTTAGTACTCGCAGTGTTACTTGTATGCTTCATTCTGTACTGTGCAGTGCCACAGTTACTGGTACTTTATAAAATGGATAACAAAAATGAAACCCAAACCACGCAACTAGTTAGCTGTTCCTCCGAAGTGTATAATCATTCCACCAGAACTGCACACATTAGGACAGAGGCTAGTTAGTCAAGTCACATCACACACTAAGCATATCAGTCCCTTGCACCCAGGAATGACCTGTAATTACAAATGTAGCCACCACCTTTACTCACTAAAAACCTTCAGCTATACCCTTAAAATATAACACCTTAAATGTAATAACCGCGCCTGCAGCTTTAGTCTGCCTCAGCACTTCCAACTCCTGGCCCGCCAGGTTAAGTCTTTGGCCAAGCACTTGCCTTCCACCCCCTTTGCCCTAGCACCTGCCTTCCACCACTACCCTTTGGCTCTTTTCTTTCCCTCTGCCCTCC
Source organism: Neoceratodus forsteri (assembly GCA_016271365.2). Taxonomy (NCBI): domain Eukaryota; kingdom Metazoa; phylum Chordata; order Ceratodontiformes; family Ceratodontidae; genus Neoceratodus; species Neoceratodus forsteri. Next base: position 113,806,512 of record CM057449.1, read on the forward strand.
CTATCCCAGCTCCCACTGCCCCTCCCTGCTCCTGCCTCACCCTAACAGTCTGCCTCTGTTTCTCTCTTCGCAGGACGCTGGCATACCATGTATAATGCCTTAGCACAATGTGTGAACTGTTTGTCATTGCAACCCATGTACTGCTGAGTTTTTTGTACTCTGGGGCCCTGATATTCAGAGGAGTTGTGCACGCGCAACCACAGAAATGTGCCTCAGAGCCATATTCAACCAACGTGAATGCGCAGTGAAAAATCCAATGCACAGATGCGTAACAGTAATGTATGCGGTGCAAGTACAAGGCAGTGTTCCCATGAATAAGCTGTGCAATGGTATATTCAGCCGAAAAGCATGGCACAAGTCAGGAGCAATCCACAGAATGCACCAGAAAGAACTGAGCACATAAAAGGAGGCTCAAACACAAACAGCAGATGCGCAAGCCAGAGAAGGTGACCGCGATGGATGCAGGACCATTTATGATGGAGGCATTAATGAGGGGTGTGAGGAGGAGGGAGGAACATCAACGTGGCTGAGCACAGGCCCATAGGCTGTACGTCCAATACAGATGGTACCATGCCCACCTCACCTTTGAGGACTACAGGGATGTGGAGATCGTGGGCCGATACCAGCTGAACAGGGCAATTCTGAGGCAACTCTGTGAGCTGTGCCATGATGAGTTGCAGGCATCCACCAGAAGGAGCCACGCCATGATGGTGGAGACCAAAGTAACATCAGCAATGTGCCTGCTCACCACAGGCACGTTCCAGAAACCAGCAGGAGCAACCACTGGTATAACCCAGTCAGCCACGTCCTGCCTCCTCACACAGTTCCTCAATGCCCTGCTGCCACATGCTTCGGAGTTCATACGGTTCCCAAGCACACAGGCAGAGCATACAGCAAACATGCAGGACGTCCACAGGGTGGCATGCATGCCAGGCATGATCGGGGCCATAGACTGCACCCACGTGGCCATACACACACCACCTGGCCCAGAGGGGGCCACCTATATGAATAGAAAGGGGTACCCATCCATCAACTGCCAGGTGGTGTATAATGCCATGGGGAGCATCACCAATGTCTGCACCACCCGCCTTGGGAGTGCACTTGATGCATTTATCTGGCGCTGCTCCATCCTGTGCCAGAGGTTCGAGAGTGGGGAGAACCCCACAGGTCACCCAATAGGTGAGCATGGCATGGGACAGGTTGCATGGGCAGCCGTGCAGGGAGCAGAGGCCCATGCCACACATGGCGGGAGCTGAGAGGGTGACCATAGGTGGCAGGGGTGAGGGAAGGGGAACAAGCTATGCCATGTGCTAACCTGCATGTCTTACCCACACAGGTAGCAGTGCCTACCCTCTGCACCCCTGGCTGCTCACTCCCATCCAGCACCCATTCATTGCTGCAGAGGAGAGGTACAACAAGGCACACATCGCTACACACAACATCATTGAGCGAGTCTTTGGCATGCTCAAGATGTGATTCCGTTGCCTAGACAGGTCAGGTGGTGCCCTACAGAACAGCCCTGCGAAAACCTGTGGCCTATTCCTGACCCGCTGCATGCTGCACAACATGGCCACTGACCACTGGATAGCTGTCCAGGTGGAGGAGGGCAACAGCAGTGATGAGGATGGGGATGACGGGCTGGATGAGGGTGTGCAGCCACCCATGCAGAGGAAGGACAGCTGCATGGGCAAGGATGCACCAGGCCACAACTGTACTGGAGCACTACAGGAATAGCAGGTGAGTACCAGCTGTGCATGCACGGAACACCACACACACACACACAGGTGCACAGCCACACAGGGAGGCATTCAGGGACACCAGCACACACACAGCATGCACAGGGACTGCACAAGCACACAGCCACATGCCCACATCACAGTGCACAGGCATGGGCACAAGCACACAGATGGGCCCTGCACTGAACACAGAGCTGCCTGCAACATGACCTGCACAAGCAACACCAGCACCATCATGTGGCACACAGCCGGGCACAGTGGGGCACATTCAGGAGCCGTGGGCGTTGTGGCAGCATGCACACACACACACACACACACATATATGCAGCTGGACGTGGCATGGATCAGAGTGAATGCACTGACACACAGGCAAGGCCGGCACAGTGCTGCCCTCATCATGCCCACACCACAAGGCCCAGCAGCACAGCATGCACACATGGTGGATGTGCCACATGCCACACATACATGCCACCACATGCACATGGGCGTGCCCAGCCAAGTGCACCCCAGCCAACAGCAGTGGGCAGCAGGATGGGACAGCACACCCAGCAGGCCTACCATGCGGTGCCACAGCTGCCATGGCCACGTGTGCAGCCATGCCCAGGCTGTGTGGCAGCCACAGGCTGCTCAACAGCCACTGTGACCAACACACTCGCAGGGGCAGAGGCCTGAGAACCCGACCAGGTCCTCACATGGGCATGAAAAGACCAGCAAAGAGAGTACTGCCAGGTGTGCAAGGGATGGCCATGTCAGAGCCCGGCATCAGGTGTGCTGGGGTCGCCAGAGGCTGGGTCCATGGTGTCGATGTTGCACTACGGGGAGTTTTACGTGCCCTGCTGTGCCAAGTGGATGCCAGCAATGCAAATCCATCAGCAATGGTATCAGCAATGTGGTCCAGCAATGTGGTCGTGGCCTCCCGCAGCTGTCGGAGCTCACCAATCAGCTGGGCACATCTTATGTCCCCACCCTCGGATAGTTGATGCAACTCTACCCGCAGTACACGTATCTCAGCCCTGAGTGTTGCCTGGTTGTCCATAGATGACCACAGAAGCCTGGTGTGCTCGTCCAGCCTTGCACATCCTGGGGCTGATGCTGTGGTGGTATGCTGTACAACATTCCTCATCTGGGGATGCTGCACAGGGGACCGTGCAGGGGGTGGGGATTGTGTGGGTGCCCTGTCGGCTGCCCCTGTAGTGTGCTGAACGGTGGTCACTACAGCTTGCTGCTGCCCAACTGCCTGCTGGGCCATCTCCATGGCACTGACATCCATGGCAGCACCCCCCATGGCCGGTGACAGCAGTGGCACCACACGCCACTCTGCGGCCATGGTCAGGGGGCAGCTGCATGGGTGTCATACTGCCACCAGTGGCAACTGCTGCTTGTGTACAGCCCTATACACTGGGTGGCATTTCCAGGACTGTGTCACCCAGGGTCAGTGTAATGTCATCATCTGTGTCTGATGACACACCCTCCTGTGCCCCCGGTACAAGTATGGGTAGGGCCTCAGTGAGCAGGAGGTCCGACAGGGAGTCATCATCGCCCAGGCACAGGATGTCCAGCAGCCCCACACTGCCCTGTTGCTGACAGTCAGTGGCCCTGATGCCTGTGGACGTGGATGGCTCCACCTCTTTGGGTCCAACATTTTTGGTGGTGTCCTGCAGCTCACCCCTGAGGCATGATGGTGCTGGGAGACAGAAGAGTGGTATCAGTGTTGAAGATGACAATGTACATGCAGAGCCATGGCCAGTGCAATGGGGGCATGCACACCAACACCGTGCCAGCATGCAACAGGGTACACCCATGCAGCACTGCACATCAGGGTGGGCATGCCACTGACGGTGCTTATGCCAGGCCTGCCAAGGTGGGTGGCTGAAGCACATGGTGTTGCAGCAACACACAGCTGGCATGCAAGTCCTCCATCAAAGGCTACACCACCAGTTCCATGCTGTGTAACTGCCTGTGCTTCTGTGGACCATGCTGTGCCACTGGCGCACTGGGCAAGCAGCACTGTGGGGCTGGCCAGCAGTGCTGCACACCCTCGAGCAGGTGCCATGGTCACAGTACAGTGCCCATGCTGCTGTCCCACTGCACACAGGTGGACGATGCCATGCACGGTTGCCCCATGTGTGCCACGCACTGCTGCATGCCACATGTGCAAGGGGAATGTAGCACTGTAGCTGTCATGCCGGGAAGCACACTCTCCCACACCTACATATGACACCCACTGACACTCTGCTGTGAGGGGCTGCCACCCATCTGAAATCCTCCTTCTGGTACGCCCTCAATGGCAGCATGGGTGATGGTCACCACCACCATCTCCTCACCGCAGTCAGAACAGGGGCGGTGCCAGGACCCCCACCCATCCTGCTGCTGGACACCCTAATGGTGGCCACCTTCTCTTTGATGTGCCTATGGGCCATCCCCATCTTTTTCCTGCACTCCTGTGCACACCTATTATGTCTTCTGTGGACATTGACATTGGTTACCACCTCCTCCTTCCACCAGGTGGCACGTTCCTGTGGGGTGCCAGTGGCCCCACTCAGCAGTTGCTCCCTGTCAAGGTAGGCCTCGAACAGGGCCTGCTGCTCGTCCTTCATTTAAGTTGGGCCTGTGCCTCCGTGCAGGCCCCTGCTCCTCAGTTCCCTCCATCTCAGACATGTTGCTACCTGTGGACAGTCAGACAATGGCCAGTCAGCAGCTTGGCAGCCCAGCCTGGATCAGTGCAGCACTGACAACATGCCCAGCTATTTCACAACGTGTGTTGGTCCTTCCCTCAATGGCTGCAATACCTGTCAGTGTCCAGTGCTGTGCTGTATTGTGGTGCTTTTATGGCACAACGCATGCAAATGAGCACCAGTGCAATTGTAATGTGATGCTAATGAGCCCGACTGTGCCTGGCATTGGCTCACGAGGCTATTTGCATACGCCAGCTGAATACTGCAAAACTGCATCTTGTGCAATACAAATGCACTGAAGCAACTGACTGGCGCATTGTACTGCTGTGTGGTGCGCATGTGCCCTATGGGCAGTGCCTCCTCTTGTGGCCTATCATGCAGCTGTGTGCCCTGTGTGACGTTCTCCTATTGCGCATACGGCACTGTGCACATGCTGCGCATCTGGAGCCACTGCACTGCTTGGCCCCATTGCGCAACTGTGCAAGTTGTGCAATGCTACCCCCCCATGCATTGCTGGACACTGTGCGACTCGTGCATACACAACGTTGCGCAGGGTCACACAGGGCACGTACATGGGTCATGGGTGTGACACCTACTCCTGCCTTGCCGTGTTGTGGTGCGCATGTGTGGTACTGTGTAATAGGACACTACTGCACATGTCTATCGCACATCTCCATGATGCGCAGCCGTGGTCCATAGCCCCCTACTGCGCATCATATGTGCGCAGTTCCATGTGCATGCTTTGTAGGCCACAGTGGTCGCAGTACTGCAGTTTCTACTGGCAAACAAGTATGTCGGGTTCCGGGTACCATTTGTGCCATGCACACAACTGGAGCGAGGTTGAAATGTGCTATCTGGTGGCCCTGGTGGAGCCCGTGGCAGCCCAGCTGTTTGGGGCAACTGATCTCCAGATGCCACAGTCCCAAGTGTGGGACAGGGTGGCGGCAGGGCTGGAGTGGTGTATGGGTGTTCCGTGCATGAATGAGCAGTGCCGCCACCATTATGGTGACCTCTGCTGGTGGGATCCAGCGTGCCTCTGATGGTTGCAGGCTAGGGCACAATAGGTGGCTGTGCCACAGCCAAGTCAGTGTCCATATGCACTGTGCATGCTCACATTGTCCAATAACTGTGCTGACAAGTGCACTGCGTGTGCGGCTGGAGGGGGGCCAGTGCTGGTGGGTGCTATGTGTCTTATGGTGCTGCACTGCGCACCTGTGCAGTGCATGGTACTGTGGGCCAGGCTCCAGCACCCACACACGGGTCGGTGTACCTGCCAGTGCTGTGACAGTGGTGTGCATGGTGTTGATGATGGGGGGTGGGGAGGCTGTGCAAGGCATGCCACTCATGTCTGTGTCTGTATCTCTGTTCCAACCACAGGACCGGAGGACCACAATAGGGCCAGGACGGCTGCAGGCTGGGCCAGACAGCAGCATGATGGTGGTGCTGCAGCTGCACTGGCATCTGGACAGGCAGGTGAGTGTGTGCAGCATGGTGTATGGGGCGTGTGTGGGGCTGGGTTGGGTGGTGTGGTCCAGCAATGGGCACTGCCAACATGTGTGGTCACTGCTTGGGGAGGTGCCTGCCTCCGCCGCCTGTGCCATGTTGTGCAGTGTGCAGTGGCTCTGTACACGTGACCTCATTGTGGTGGCACCCCAGTGCTGACCCTGGTGGGGTGGGTCTGTGCACGCGTCCCCCACGGTGTTTGACTGCTACTGGGGATTTACCGACCTGCCCAGGGGGGCCTTGCACCAGAACTGTGGGGTACACTGTGGAGGTGTGGGTGCATGTTGCCCCTTGGGCGCCTGGCAGTCTGGCTGTGGGGTGTGTCACGGTTGTCTGTTTCTATCCACCGTGCATGTGTCGTTGTGGGTTCCATCCACTGGTGGCTGCATCAGCTGTCCAATGCACACACCTGGGGGGGCTTGGCCTCCTTGACGCACATCATTTATTGCCTGTTCTGTCCCTTCTACTAGGTCAGGCTGGGCCATGGGCCCAAAGACGGAGGCCAGGGCTCATGAGGGGCCTGCTAATCCTCCAAAAGCTTGAGCGGAGGGGCATTGGCCACACCAATATGCTGCTCCGCATGGGACAGCACCAGTGCCATAGAGACCCTGGTGCAGAAGGTGCACTGCATGAGGTCCATGCTGCAGTGACAGCGCCACCGATTCTGTCCCCCATCCCTGCAGTTCCCTGCCCTCCTCCACTTTTGGTTGTTCCATGTTCCCCACCTATGCATTTCCTCCCGATCCCATTCCCCTTGTGTCCCGCTTTGCCACTCCCTACATTTGCTCCTACCTGTTTCCACCTGCGTGCCCTGTTGGCACACCACTGTTGATATATGTTACAATAAAGCTTTATTTTCCTATCACATCTGTGTCTGCGTCTCCTTCGCAGGCAACCTGTTGCATTGTGCTGCAGTTTTTGTGTCATGCCCTTGGACATGTCCCCAGCTGTTCCAGTGCTGTGCCCTTTGGGTTGTGCTGCTGTGTGTGCTGGGTCCTGTATGCTATGTCCCTGTGTCTCACATGCCCATGGACACTGGATCTCCCCCTGCCTTGTGCACGGGTCCACTGCCTTCTGTCCCTGTCTGCCTGTGCTTCCCCTGCCGTCCACTTGCCATGCTGTCATTGCCGGTGCTGGTGTGCAGTGCAGTGCAGTGCCCTGTGTCCCTGCCTGTTGGCATGCCATTTGTCCTTTGTTCCCCTGTGCATCACTGTCTCCTTTACTTCAGTCCACTGTGCGTGCTTGGTGACCTTGCACCATGGCTGTGACACTGTCCCATATAGTGCTGCCTGTCAGGGTTGTGGTGGTGGTGCACTGCCATAGGCCTGCCAGCGGACATGACTGGGTTGGTGTGCTCTGTGGCATGTGTTGGTGTTGGCCGACTGGCATACTCTGTTGCCCTCTTGCCTGGTGCATCTGTCGTGCATCCTGGCTAGTGTACCCTTCAAGGAGGCAGTATAGCACAGTGTGTTAAGGCTCTGAGCTGCAGATTTGGAGACCTGGGTTTGAATCCCACAGCTGCCTAGGTGCATACTGTGTGATCCTGAGCAAGTCACTTAACTTCCTTGTGCTCCCATGTCGCATCTGGAAACAAGCTTTGGCTTAGTGTGCTACTCCTGGTTAAACAATGTTCCCTTTCCCTTGTGGTTTGGGTCTGCCACTGCTGGCTTGGCACTCTACTCCTGTGCTGCCCTGCCTGTGGTCCCCTTTGCCTGTTGTGCTTGCTCAGCCTGCTGGCTACTGCATACTTGCAAGCACGTACGCAATCCTGGTTGCTCCAGCGCATGTCTGTTTGGGCGGTGGTGCATCTTTGCTATATTCAGTGTGCTTTGCACCAGTGCATGTCAGTGGCACATCTTTTGAATATGGTGCCCGTTTCCTATGGCGCATCTGCACTGTGCTGCACAATACAATGCGCACATACTGCATGCACTTTTGAATATCTGGGCCTGTATGTATAATTCCCTGTATTTATATTGCGTCTTCTTGTGTTACTGTATCTGACGTGGAACCTCTCAACGAGCATCCACTCACAGGTGTCATCCACGAGTTCAATAAACCTAAATTAAAAAAAAATTAAATGTCTCCCTCTTTACCAAACTCTTTACAAGAATAAATAACAAAATGAAGTACTACCAACAAAAATGAATTAAAAAAATGAAGTTACTATCCACATTTTTAATTTCTAGTATTTGTTTGCCGACTATCAAAAATCCTCCTCCTACCTTTGCCTGCTTACCAGAGAATTCTCCATTGCTCACCCTGCCACAGATAAAACTGAAGGTCTGGCTCTAAATGAGGTCTCTTGCTGTGTGTGTCTATCATCCTATCAGCGGAATTGTGCATCATTTTGAATTCCTTTATTCCTTGGTAGATATTTGCTCCGTTGAATCTGCGGAAGGACAGACCGGAAACGGAGTGAGCAAGGGAGGCAATAATATACACAAAGGTTAGCGGAACTAAAGGAGGCAGGCACAAACTGCTTAAAAAAATACTAATGTCCTTAACAGCACATCTATACCTGTTCAGAAGATATATGCACCCCCAACACAAACAGAAAACAGGTACGTGCAACAGTTTTGAACATATTTCTATTAAAAATACGTGTGCTGGTTTGAAATGCAATTGAGGTAACTAATTTTTTTATGCATAAAAATGTGTGTCACTCAGGATTTTTAAGGTATTTGTTTTTAGCTACTCCCTTTATAGTTACCAAAACATGGACTATTTTTGTCTTTAGAGTTAAAATGGAAATATATTCATTCTACTTGAAAATTAGCCACAGAAAAAGGCGCACTGCACTGGAACTTGTTTCCAAATTTCAGGTGTGAGCTGGGGGAGGGGAAACAAGAGAGCAAACAGTGCAAGCTGTTGAGACTATAAACAATGACAGTACGTACAAACACAATGTGACAGCAGAAAGCTACGAAATGACAACACTGGAAGGGCAACAAATTATAAACAAGACTGCAACGTAACAGCTAGTGGTAGGGACACAACATGTACAATAAAATAATACTGTCATTTGATGGCAACAGTTCTATGGAACACAATTCATTCTATGGAATGTCTGTGTATCTTTTTGAACGAGGCAGTATGGTGTAGTGGTTAAGGGCACTCAGCTTCAAACCCGGAGACCTAGGTTTGAATCCCACTAGGTCTCACTTATTTATTTATTGAAAGAGATTTACCATGAAATACATACTTAGCCATAAAGCTTGTTTCCAGATGTTTCCTGTGGGAATGGGGGTGGGAATAAACACATAGTATAAGCAAAGCACAATGACAGTAATTTGTTTGATAGGCAAAAGGCACAGCTACATACAGTATATACAGCTGTAATATCCAAGTTAGGGTTCCTCAATATTCTCCAGCAGTGCCAGAGGTCCCCAGTACACTAGTATAGGTACCACAGTGGTTAGGTGTCAGGCTGGGGCTTAAATTTGCAGAAGCCCCTGAAAAGAAACTGCATCCTTGCAGTTTAAAAAAAAAATATATATATATATATATATTTTCTCTGTCTGCAACCTGCTCAGCACTGGCACGAGCGTGTGCCACCTCCCTCCAGCTCACACTGGGCAGCTGCTTGCCACCCTGGCTGCTAGGGACTTGGTGTCCCAGGCATGGGGAGGGTTCACTGGCTGAAAGCGGCCATTGTTTTAAAAAAAAATTGTGGCAGAGGAGTTAGTCTGTTGGTGGCCATCGGTAGCAGTGGTTGGGCGAGTGCTCTCAGGCACCCTGACGAAGATCAAAAGAAAAGCTGGCCAGAGTGCAAGGGAGAGAGGGGGACACAGGTTAAGAAACATTGCCAGGGAGCTTACCTGTGGTCCGCAACTCGTCCCTCCATGCAGATTCAGTTCCGTGGTGCTCCGTGAGTGTGCAGCAAATCCGGTGGCTCCAGTCCCTCCCCTCCTTAGTGCGGCGTGGGCTCTGTTCAGCCCAATTTTTTATTTTATTAAAAAGAAAAACGTTTCGGTCCCTCGACAGCACCCATAAGCGGGGCCGCATCTCCGAGTTAGCCTCGGGCATCACAAGGCCCCCAGTCACCCAAGTCCTGCCTGCAGAAAAGTCCCTCCCTCCCTCTTCCAGCAAGCCTCCTGCCTCCCACAGCAGCTTCCTTCTCCCCAGGTCGGTGCAGTGAGTCAGTGACAGCACCACTGGACAAGTGCTGACTGCCAGAGTTGGTTTTTTTTTTAAATAAAGAAAACAATTTTGTTTAAACGTCCAAGGCGCCTAGAAAATGACAGAGCGTCGTGAAGGGGCGGTCCAAAAGGGGGCTCCTAATTTAAACATTCATCAGGTGTGGCAACACACAGAGGCGATGGTCTCAGCATAAAGGACCATTGGGGATAAAACTGAATATTCATTAGTGGCGGAACAAGGTGGGACCAGAAGGAAAGAGTGATAGCAAGGCCCCAGTCGGGCCTATGATTTAAAGGCGCCCAATCACAGAACGGCCCAGATTATTTAAAAGGGCAACTAGGCTCACAGGTTTCCCAGGTCTAGTAAAGGCCCAGCATTTAAAGGAGTAACAGACCCCCAGATTTAAGGGGGCCTACTCAAGGGCCCAGTACTAAAAAGGGAGCCCAAGCCATATAGGCCCACAATTGTTAAAGGGGCCCAGTCACATAGGCCCACAGTTGTTAATGGGGCCCTGCCATTTAGGCCCACCAGTGCTGTTAAAAAGAGGGTGACTAGGCCCAGATCTTAAGGGGTAACACAAGGTCCAGGACCCATAGCTAGCCATTTAGGCCCACAGGTGTTACAGGGACCCAGTAGCAGAATAGATCCCAGGTATTATAAAATCCTAGCTTGCCATTCAGGTCCACAAGTGTTAAAGGGGCCTAGTCAGACATTAGAGTCTATAGCCTTTCCAGAATGCCTATTCCCAACTGCAGTAAATCCACAGTAACAGGAAAACCCAATTTAGCTAGAGGGACCCCTTGTTAGTTAGGTCCACTGAAAGCTAGGGCTCACCCAGAACAGTAGAGTGCCAGTTTATTTACTGTGGTCTGGACACTGAGACTGTGCAGTTGACCACTACAGTAGGAACTGTGACATTTATTGCATTGCTATTCATTCTATGGGGCAGAGCAGGCAGAGGCACTGAATGAGCACTTCTGCTCTGTGTTCACGCAGGAGAAGGGGGGGGAGGGAAATGCCTCAGGCAAGTGGGGGGCGGGTAAGGCAGGGAGAGAACAACAGATGTAAGGATTGCAGAGGGCAGAGAACTAGAGGGGTTGAGGGCACTAAGAGTGGACAAAGCACCTGGGCCAGATGGCACTCACCCTAGAGTACCAAGCTAGCTGGCAGAGGTCTTTGCAGGGCCACTGGAAGACCTGTTCAATACCACCCTGGACACAGGATGTGTGCTACAGGACTGGATGATGGTCCACATGGTGTCCATCCATAAAAGTGGGCCAAAGGATGAACCAGGGAACTAAAGGCCAGTGAGCCTCACCTCGATCATGGGCAAACTCATGGAGACCATCCTAAGGGAGAGGCTTGGGAGCTTCTTGGAGGCAAATGATATCCAGGACAACCAGCAACATGGGTCTGTCATGGGCAGATTGTGCCAGGCAAACCTGGTAGGAGTTCTATGACTGAGTGATATGGGAACTGGACAAGGGCCATACTGTGGACGTGCTGTACCTGGACTTCGGTAAGGTCTTTGATTCAGTGCCACATGGGAGATTGGTGGGGGTGGGGGAGCTGGAGTATGTGGGGGGCAGGACCAAAAATGGTGACCTGGATCAGAAACTGGCTGTAGGGGAGACAGCAAAGGGTGGTGGCAGGGGGTGAACTCACATCACTGAGAGCCATGATGAGCATGGTACCACAGGGATCCGTGCTGGGACCAGCACTGTTTGGGATTTTTATTGCAGATATCTCGAATGGGATCCGGAGCAAAATCAGTCTCTTCGCAGATGACACCAAGATGGGAGATGTGGTAGATGACACAGAGAGGGGAAAGGGTTGCCAGAGGACCTGAATAAGCTACAGGAGTGGGCAGATAAATGGCAGCTGGGTTCAATGACAAGAAGTGCAAGGTTCTGCACTTCGGAGCCCTGAACCAGGGAAGGGATGATCACTTAAATGGGATTCAGTTAAGTAGCTCTACAGAAGAGAAGGACCTGGGGTGATCATAACAGGGAGCATGAACAACTCCATTCAATACAGAAGGGTGGCGGCAAAAGCCAACAAAATGCTGGGGCGTAAAGCTAGAGGGATCTCCTCCAGAAGTAGGGAGGTTATTGCGCCCCTGTACAGGTCACCGGTCAGGCCCTATCTGGAGTACAGCATGCAATACTGGTGCCCGTTCCTGAAGAAGGACATCAAATTGTTGGAGGGACCACAGTGTAGAGCTGCAAAGATGATCCAGGGATTGGCGGGCAAGCCATATGAGGAAAGGCTGGGGGAGCTGAATATGTACTCTCTGAATGAGAGGAGGGACAGGGGAGATATGATTGAGACTTTTAAGTACCTGAAGGGAATAAACAAGACTAATACAGAGAGGATTTTCCAGAGGGGAAAGGGGAGGGACACAAGAAGACACCAACTGAGACTGGAGAGGGGTAGATTCAAGAAAGAGAGATAGGGAGTCATTTTTTCACAGAAAGAGTGGTGGAAAAGTGGAACTCCTTGCCATGTGAAGTAGTGGCCTGCAAGATGACAGACAGCTTCAAGATGAGTTGAGACAGGGGAAGGGGTAATAGGATGGGGGGGAATGGAGGGGCAGCAGCGTTATAAGTGCTAGCTGCATACTTGAGCAGACTCCATAGACCATAAGGCTCTTTTCTGCTGGCATTTCATATGTTCGTATGTTCGAACAGTATAAGTGCCAGAACTGTCTTTGCATTGTTATGTGCCAGCATTTCAGAGTTGAGAAAGTACCCAAATCAGTCTTCAGCAATCTCCAGTCACTTCACCCATGTGCATCCCTATCAGTCTTCATCAGTTCTTCAGGAATCATCTTCCAGTGTATCACGGAAGCAGCCAACAGCAACTCCATGAAGAACTGTTCTGTAGTTGTCTCAAGTTGCGACACCCTGTTTATTGTTTTCCTTTGACAGTTCCCCAAGTATGGCTTGGCCCAGTGCAAAATCTGCTGCCCGTTTTCTTATTTTGATGTCTAGATCAGAGTAGCATCTGAATCGTCAGTTCCAGTTCTCCGAGTGACGCACAGTTAGTTATTTCACGCATGCCCTTGGCTTGTCCAGCCTTGGAGCCCCAGACTTTGTTGCATTTCAACGCACATTTTATGTTTTACGTGTGCCACTGGCTCGTCCAGCCTTGGAGCCCAGAAGACCATCATACTCCGACGTCCAGAAACTTCCTTATCTGGACTTCTGTATCCAGTGGAGTCTGCATCATCTTATCTGACAGTCCAGAAGCAGGCTGTGGTAGGGTGATCTTTGTCGTCTTCATCCGGCAGTCCAGAGGCAGGCTGTGGCAGGGTGATTTGCATTGAATTCTTCACCTGGCAGTCCAGAAGTGGACAGTGGCAGGGTAGTTTGCATCATTTCCCCTTTCCAGGAAGTCCAGAAATGAATTGTGGCTGGATTTTGTGTGTTTCTATTCCAGCGGTGCTCAGTGGGTTTTTAGCCAAAGAAATCTTGGTATCATGGTAGCCACAGAAACATGGTACAGAGAGAACCATGACTGGGATGTCAACATACCAAGGTACACAAGCTACAGAAGGGATGGGGAGGGAAAAAGAGGAGGAGGAACAGCTCTCTATGTAAAGGAAGGGATCAAAGCAACGGAATTAAAGGGTAAACAGGGAGTAAAGGAGGCACTGTGGGTCACCATGGAGACAGAAAATGGCACCACAATCCGCACGGGGGTTGTATACAGAACCCCATCTCAGGAAGAGGCAATGGACAAGGAAATGATAGAAGGCATCCTTAGAATGGCAGAAAAAGGGGAGTAATTGTTCATGAGGGACCTGAATATGCCAGATGTTAACTGGAGCACCTTTGCTGTAGCCACATCTGAGAGCAGGGTTATTCTTGATGCCCTACGGGGGCATGCCTCAGACAACTAGTGTTGGAACCCACCTGGGAGGGAGCAATCTTAGACCTGGTACTGTCAAATGGGGACGGAGAAAGGATCTCGGATTTATAAGTGGGAAGCCATCTGGGGACAAGCGACCACCAAACAGTGTGGTTCACGATAAACCCAGCCACAGAGTCAAGCCATACAAAGGCAAGAGTACTGGACTTCAGGAGGGCTGACTTTGGGAAAATGGGAGAGTGCCTCAGAAAAGCACTAGCAAATGGGCAAGAAGGAAGGTGGAGGAACAATGGGGAAAAATCAAAGCAGCCATCACAGAGGCAACAAGCCTTTGTGTGAAGCAAATCAACAAAACAAAAAGAAGGAAAAAAACACAATGGTGGTCAAAAGAAGTGGCTGGGAAGGTTAAGGAGAAAAAGGTAGCATTCAGGAAGTATAAGGAAACACAAAAGGAGCAGGACAGAGAACTGTACCAGTTAAAGCAGAAGGAAGCAGGGAAGACAGTCAGAATAGCAAAGGCCCAAACTGAGGAAAAGATAGCAAACTCGGTTAAGAAGGGAGATAAAACTTTTACAGGTACATTAGGGAGCAAAGAAAGATCAAGGGAGGGATAATGAGGCTTAATAAAGAGAAGGGAGGGTGGGGTGAGGGTGACAGTGAAAAAGCAGGGATACAGAACGAATACGTCTGCTCAGTATTCACAAAAGAAGAGGAGGGGGAGGTACCTAAATCAAAGAATAGAAGCACTCTGGATAGGGAGGTAGATACCAGTCCATTCACAGAAGAAAGGGTTCTGAAAGAACCCTTAAAACGGAAGATGGACAAAGCAATGGGGCCTGATGGGATTCACCCAAGAATTCTAAAAGAACTAAGAGAAGAACTCATGACACCACTGACTATCCTTTTTAACAAATCATGGGAGGATGGTGTGGTACCTGAGGACTGGGGGAGGGCAGATGTGATTCCCGTTCACAAAAGTGGGAGCAAAACAGAGGCAGGAAACTACAGACCTGTTAGTTTGACCTCAGTGGTAGGGAAAATGATGGAATCACTTCTGCAGAAAAGAAATGTTTAGTTCCTAGAAGGGGGACAGCTCAGCGGTACTGTGAGGAAGTATTTTTTCATGAAAAGAGTTGTGGATACATGGAACAGCCTTCCTGAGGAGATAGTGGAGTCAAAAACAGTGGGGGAATTCAAGAATGCATGGGACAGACATAAGGCAATTATGGTGGGGGATAGGAAGAAATAGGCTGTTGGTTATCTAAGATCTGCAGCTTATCCATTAGGTAGGGAAATGGGCAAACTAGGTGGGCCATGCGGTCCTTATCTGCCATCAAATTCTATGTTTCTATGCTTGTATTCTGGTGATCCTAGAGAGGTGGGGTGTGGCCAAGAACTTATAGTCTGTTAAAAATCCTCTCTGCATTCCCCTAGTTTCAAAAAAATAGGTTCTCAGAATTGCAGTGGACAGCCAGTTGAGTTGCTTTCCATTTTCTTCTCGACGACAAAGAAAATCCGATCATGCACTAACTGACACTGCTGCACGTATAGACTCATCTTAAAGTATGTAGAGTGATTGACAAGGTGGAGTACTCCAGGTGACAAAGGTGCATCTTGGAGTTTACTTAGAAACTCTGAACGGGGATTAGAAATAGGGTGCTCTTACTGTTTAGCTGTTACAGCCAGTTGATCATTTTGCTAAATCTTGTTATAGAACCACCCCCTTACAGGGAGTTGAAATGGGACATTATTGTAGCGTAGCTGTTACAGCCAATTTCTTTTTACAGTTCTCCTTGTACAGGAGGTTAGATTATTGGTATAAGGCCTCAGGGTACTAGTAAGGTATCAGAAGTGATATTTAATGCACAGGAAAAGTGGGCAAGCATTAAGAATGCAACACTTGAAGCAACATCCCATTGTGTTAGGGAGAAAAGCAAGAACAAAAGAAGGAGGAAATCACTTTGGTTCTCAAAAACAGTAGCCGGAAAGGTCAGAGCCAAAAGGCTGTCCTTCAGGAAATATAACGGAATGCAGCAGGACAAAGATAGGGAGGCATACCAAACTTCTCTAAAGTACGCAGGGAAGGCAGTAAGGCATGCAAAGGCCCAAACCGAGGAAACACTAGTAGGAAAGTACAGTTATGTAAGAACTTACTGTAACAGTAGAACTTAGAGAGGAGCTCTTGCAGCAGGCTACAGTATAACTATTAGGACTTATGCCGCAGGTCTTAGGACCCACCAGAAAAAACTTAGCTAGCACTACCCAGTTGGGACCGCCCCCCCCCGATGTAAGCTCCACCTCAACGTCGGGCACACTATGTAAGGAGGCGGACCCTGGCTCCACCTCAGTTCCCCCACCAAAGACCCACAAATGGATCCTAGCAAGTGAACTGGATGAAGCCCACTCTAGACATGCTGAAAAAATTCTCCTGGAGAATGAAGGGTGGGAAGCAGTGCCTGCTGCAAGAGCTCCTCTTGAAGATCTACTGTTACAGTAAGTTCTTACATAACTGTACTATCTTACTTCAAGGGGGAGCTCTTGCAGCAGGAATCCCAAGCAGTCCCACACCAAGGAGGTGACTAGCCCTGAGAGGTAGGATAGTAGAAACTGTAGAGATGATAAAGCCTAAGGCTGGTATCAGCACACTAGGACAAGAGTCCCTGAAGGACCGCCAGGCCAAAACCAGCTCGGCGCCTGGAAGTAATGTCCAGACTGTAATACCTGATGAAAGTGTGCACTGAATTCCAAGTAGCAGCTGCACAGATGTCTCAAAGCGAGATATTTTTCAAGGAGGCAAAGGAGGTAGAGACTCCTCTAGTGGAATGATCTCTGACGGTGCCCAGCAGAGGTTTGTTATATTTGTTGTAGCAGTACAGTGTACAAGCCACCAGGAAACAGTCTGGTTAGACACTGGTTTGCCCAGGTGTTGAGGCGCAAAAGCCACAAACTATTGCTCAGATTTGCGGTATGCCGCTGTCCGCTTAAGGTAATACCTCAGTGCCCTGTGGACATCCAGTGTGTGTAGGACAGACTCTCCCCTATTGGTAGGGGTAGGATAATAGACGTGAAGGTCAACTGACTGGTTGAGGGTCAATTCCGAGACCACTTTTGGTGAGAACTTATGATTTGCTCTAAGGGAAACTCTTTCCCGGTGATGGGGGGACCTAAATATGGCAGATGTTAACTTGAGCACTTTTGCTGCAGCCACATCCAAGAGTAGGACCATTCTCGATGCACTACAGGGGGCATGCCTCAGACAGCTAGTTTTGGAACCCACTCGTGAGGGAGCAATCTTAGACCTCAAACGGAGACAGTGAGAGGATCTCAGATCTAGAAGTGAGTAGCCATCTGGGAACAAGTGACCACCGAACAGTGTGGTTCACGATAAACTCTGCTACTGAGTCAAGCCATACAAAAGTGAGGGTACCGGACTTCAGGAGGGCTGACTTTGGCAAGATGGGAGAGTGCCTTAGAAAAGCACTAGCAAACAGGCTACAAGGAGGGGTGGAGAAACATCAAAACTGCCATTGCAGAGGCAACAAGCCTTTGTGTGAAGCAAATAAACAAATCAAAATGAAAGAAAAAGCTACTATGGTTCTCAAAAGAGGAGGCGGGGAAAGTTAGTGAGAAAATGATATAATTTAGGAAGTATAAGGCAACACAGAAGGAGCAGGGCAGCGAACTATACCAGTTAAGGGAGAAGGACGCAGGGAGGGAAGTCAGAATAGCAAAGGTCCAAACTGAGGAAAAGATAACCAACTCAGTTAAGAAGGGAGATAAAACCTTTTATAGGTATATCAGGGAGCATAGAAAGATAAAGGGAGGGATAGTGAGGCTGAATAGAATGGATGGTGGGTGGGCAGAGACTGGGACAGTGAAAAAGCAGGGATACTGAACGAATACTTCTGCTCAGTATTCGCAAAAGAGGAAGGGGGGGTACCTAATCCAATTAACAGAAGCACTCTGGATAGGGGGGTCGATCCCAGTCCTTTCACAGAAGTAAGGGTTCTGAAAGAACTCCTAAAACTGAAGGTGGACAAAGCTATGGGGCCTGATGAGATTCACCCCAGAATTCTAAAAGAATTAAGGGGAGAACTCATGACACCACTGACTACCCTTTTTAACAAATCATGGGAGGATGGTGTGGTACCAGAGGACTGGAGGAAGGTGGATGTGATTCCCCTTCATAAAAGTGGGAGCAAGACGGAGGCAGGAAACTACAGACCTGTCAGTTTGACCTCTGTGATAGGGAAAGTGATGGAATCACTTCTGAAGGAAATAACTGTTGAGTACCTAGAGGTCAGCAGGGCACAGGACCCACGGCAGCATGGATTCACAGCAGGAAGGTCATGTCAGACAAATCTAATTGATTTCTTTGACTGGGTGACCAAAGTAGTAGACCAGGGAGGGGCTGTGGACATGGCCTACCTAGACTTTAGCAAGGCATTTGACACAGTCCCACACAAATGATTAATAATCAAATTAACCAGCCTGGGAGTGGGTCCCAGGGTGGTAGCCTGGGTAAAACATTGGCTGGACAACAGGACACAGAAGGTAATTGTAAATGGAGTCCACTCTGAAAAAAGGGGGTTACTAGTGGGGTACCACAGGGTTCAGTACTGGGTCCAGTCCTTTTAATTGTCTTTATAAGTAACATTGCAGAGGGACTGGAAGGAAAAATGACACAAAGATCTGCAACAGGGTTGATACACAAGGAGGCGTGGAAAGGATGAGAAGGGACTTGGCAAGGTTGAAGGAATGGTTAGAAGTATGGCAGCTTGGATTCAATGCAAAGAAGTGCAAAATAATACACCTGGAAAACAAAAAACAAGGGGAAGATTACACAGTGGGGGGGGGGGTTAGTAACAACATAACAAAAATGGAAAGGGACCTGGGGGTAATCATATTGTAGTGCTGAGTTCACCGGGCAGGAAATGGGGTCCAGATGGTGGGACAAAGCCCATAAGTAAAAATGTTTCCACTTCATAGCATAAGTGGATCACGTAAAAGGCTTCATCGCTGAAATGAGGACATCTGCCACCTCTTGGGAATCCCCATACCTGGACTTGACTATGTCTGCAGGAGCCAAGCATGAAGGTGTAGGGATCTGAGATCTGGATGAACCAGCCTGCCCCAATCCTGGGACAGCAACTGCGAGCATATTGGCAGTGGGATTGGAGGTTCTGAGCACAACCGCTGAAGTAGCGGGAACCAAATCTGCCGAGGCCACAGTGGGCCGATTAGAATCATCTGAGCCCCCTCTGCCTGTGCCTTCAACAATACTATCTGAATGAGAGGGAACTCATTAAGAAACCTCCCTGCCCAACAAAGGGACAACGCGTCTGGCCAGAAAACACCAGACGTGTGCTCTCGCGAGCAGAAAACTGGCAGTTTGCCATTGTGTGGAGAAGCAAAGAGGTCCAGCTCTGTCTGGACAACCCCTAGTACCAAAGAGCTGGTCCACTACTGACTTGAGTAGCTCCCACTTGTGTGTCTTGGACTGAGACCTGCTTAGGCTGTCTGCCAAGTCATTTTGGGTACCTGGGACATGAGCGGCGGACAGCGAAATGTGATGCCCCAGCGCCCTATACCAGACTCATTGCCTCCCTGCACAGGGGGTAGAATTGAGTTCCCCCTTGCTTGTTGATGTAAAAAACAACCGCCATATTGTCTGTCTGAACAAGAAGAGAGCCTGGTACGAGGTCCTCTTGAAAGGTCATTAGAGCATTGAGGACCGCTCGCATTTCCAGAACATTGATATGGAGTGTGAGTTCCTCTGGGGTCCAGACATCTTGAGTCCGGCGATCTCCGAGGTGCGCCCCCCCAACCCAAGTTGGAGGCATCTGATGTCAGAGTGTGGCTTGGGGACTCCTTTCTCCAAATTCAGGGGGTCCAACTACCAAGACAGAGTCCTCCTGACTGGCTCCGAGATCCTGACCATATGGTCAAGACCATCGGAGCTCTGATCCCACTGCACCCTAAGCATCCATTGTGGGATCCTCACGTGGAGGCGGGCCAATGGAACTACAGGGATAGCTGCCGCCATATGCCCCAGAAGTCTGAGGAAGGTCCTGGCTGGGACCTGTGGGGTTACAAGGACCAAACGGGCCACCTCTCTCAGGCGATCTCCTCTCTCTTGAGGAATAAAGGCCATGCCCTGGATTGAATCCAGGACCGCACCTATAAAGGTGAGTCTTTGGCTGGGCTCTGGGGAAGACTGTTAGGTTCAGAGTGATCCCCACCTCTCGGAATAAGGTATAAGTGTCTCCGAGAGCTTGAAGCAGGCACTCTCTCGATGGGGCCGCTAGAAGCCAATCGTTGAGGTAAGGAAAGATGTAGTGTCCCCTGCGCCTTAGAGCCACAGCTACCACTGCTAGGCATTTGGTGAAGACTTGAGGAGTGGAGGAGAGGGCGACTGGAAGAACCCAGAACTGATTATGCTCCCCCCAGAAGTTGAACCTCAGGAACTTCCTGTGAGGGGAAAGACCCCAATGTGCATGTATGCATCCTGCATGTCCAGGGAACAGAGCCAATCTTCCAGGTGCAGCAGAGGAATGGGACCTGGAAGGGTCACCATCCTGAACCTTCTGTATTCTATATAATAGTATAGGGAGCTGAGGTCCAGGATGGGCTGAAGATCTTGAGTCTTCTTTGGGACCAGGAAGAAATGGGAGTAATACCCTTTTCCCCGCTATAGCGGGGGAACTGGCTCTATTGCCCTTTTCCGCAACAGGGCCTCAATGTCTCCTTCTATGAGAGAAATGCGAGAAGGAGGATATCTTGAGGACTTTGGTGGAGTTTCTGGAAGGATCTGGGTGAACTCCAGCATGTGCCCTCGCCTTAAGATATCTAGGACCCAATGGTCCAATGAGATAGAGCTCCAGCCCTCCGGATGGAGGGAGAAGTGACCCCCTACTGCCTCCCCTGAAGCCTCCTCCAGAGGAGAGGGGTCAGTAACAAGTCACTGGGCAGAGCCGGGGGTGGGGAGAGAGGTGTGGGAGGACTTGGGGCCTCAAAAAGGTGCGCCTCCAGGCTGCTGGTTGCTGGCCTTCCTTCTGAAGCTACCTCTCTGACCTTGGTTGTTACCACGGGATTGCTGGCCTGAGGAATTTCAAAAGGGCCATTTTCGGAAACGTCTCTGGTCCCCTTTATACATTTGATGGACGGACCAGATGGACTTGTCTGACTCTTGGAGACGAGAGATCAGACCCTTGGTCTCCTGCCCAAAGAGAATGGAACCATTAAATGGAAGGTCCCTGATTCCGGTCTGCAGATCGTTCTGAAATCCAGAGCTTCTCAGCCACAAGTGGCGCCAAAGGCAGACACCCGACGCTGATGCCCTAGCTGCCACATCTGCATTATTATACGAGGCACGCAAGACATGCATGCCCACATCCAAGCCCAATTTCAAGACATCCAGAAGGTCCGTCTTCTGTGCAGAGTCTGGCAAGGCATTGGCAAGCTCCTGTCCCTTTTCCCAAAGTGCATTCTGGTACTGGACCATGTGCGTAGGGAAATTAAGGGAATGAATGGAGCAGGTGGATGCAGAATACACTTTCTTGCCCACCTGATCCAAGAAACGGGACTCCCGGCTGGGAGGCTGGGAGTTTAAATGCTTTGGCTGCTTAGATTTCTCATGAGTAGCTGCAATTACTGTAGAGTCCACCTGAGTATTCTCTGCCACAAAAGGCTCATCCTTCGGGGCCCTGTATAGCCTGTCTGACTTCTTGGGAACCACCAGGACAGAGGCTGGATGCTTCCAAGTTGTCCTGGTGAGGTCTTGGAAAGTGTCGACCAGAGAAGGCACCACCAAGGGTTTGGGCTCTTGCTGTCTCAGGTAACGAACCAGTCTCTAGCATTCTGGATCCAGGTCCTATGTCTCCCATTCGTTAGAGGCCTGGATGTGCCTCATGACATCCACGAAAGTGGGACAGTATGGAGGTGAACGGGGTAGATCCTCATCATGAGGAGAACCCCCAACTCCTGAAAAAGACAAAGAAAAGGAGGAAGACCTGCTCCTAGACTGTGAAGTGTCTGAGCTGTGTCTCAAAGGACTACCCTCCCTAAAACATCGGCGACTCACAGACTGATGCTGGTCCTGAGACTGACGCTGGCTCCTGGACAGATGATGAAGCAGGGACCAACACCTGTCCTTGGACCAGCGCTGGCTAGGGGGAGTTAGCCCTCCTAGAGGAAGACCTGTGGTGGCTGTGGGACCTGCTCCTGGGCTTAGACCGATGATGGCTGTCCAACCTGGAGCAGCACCGTCTATGGTCCCTGGACCATGACTGGGAATGTACAGCCGAGAGGGAGTGAGACTTAGGGACTGTATGGTGCTCCTCGGGGGTCTTAACCAGTGAACCAATGAGGTTGTCCTCAAGCTCTTGGTTGTCCGGTCAGTCTGGAACCTGTGTCAGTTCCAGCTGTGGTGAAGCGTCGTCTTAATGGACCTGGCTCCACCAAAAGGGAAAAAAGCTCCTTCAGCTCCTCCTTGTTGAAGAGAGCCACTACTTTGGGGGATTGTAGCCAGATCTGTAGGCTTTCAGGGAGAAGCCTGAAGAGTCCTCCAGAGTCAAGATCTCGGACTGGCATCAGTATCTTTACTGGCACAGCTCACCGGTAGTCCCACCGCCTTAGGCACTTTGACCGCGCTGGTGTCTTGACGGTGCTGGGTCCGACTTGGCCGGTTTCGAGGCGGACCCTGAAGGGGCTTTGGGGTCCTGGTCCTTGTCGGACGGCTCACCAGCATCCAGTAAGATCATAGTCTGGGCCTTCTTCGGCAAGGCCAAGGCACTGACCGAAGTAGAGGCCTTGCTCGTCTCTGCCGGAACAGAGGTTAACGCGCAATGGCGTAACCTTCTCCTTGAAAGGCTTGCTGGTAGAAGCTCCAGACAGGACTGATGTTGGTAACTTGGAGGGAGCTTCCAGTCTCAACTTCTCCTCATGCCTAGAGCGTTTGAGCAGCCAGACCCGCTCGAGTCAGAGGAGGAGGCCTTTTTGTGGGGAGAGCAGGATCTGGAACGATGATGGGACCAGCTACAGTCCTTGTCCTGGGACTTGTCCCAGCACTTGCCCTTTTCCCCAGGAGAAGATTGCAGGATGTCCATCTTTTGTTCTAGCAGGTGAGCTTTCAAGGCCTTCAGGTGTCTGATTTAAGTCCTGCTAGTGAAGCCCTTGCAGATCTTGCAGGATTTTAGGTCGTGGTCAGGTCCTAAGCAGAAGACACACTGATCGTGGCCGTCCTTAGATGGTATTTGGCAGCCACAGGTACGCTTCATATTCTTGGGACCAGAGTAGGAGAACAACAATGGGGACGACATGCGACAGTAGCGAGGTCAGGTCGAAGAAGTACGAACCAGAAGAAACAATGGAGAAAAAACGGAGAAACTTGAAGATAGAAATTCAAATTTGCTGTAACTGCTGAAAAGCATGCTAAGAACTTCCCAATGAGAGCAGGTCTGCAGTGGGATAGAACTGAGGTGGAGCCAGGGTCCACCCTCTTATATAGCGTGACTGACGTGGGGTGGGGCAGACATCAGGGAGGCAGTCCCCGCTGGGTACTGCCAGCTAAGTTTTTTCTGGTCGGTCCTAAGGCCTGCGGCACAAGTCCTAATAGTTATAGTCTGCTGCAAGAGCTCTCCCTCAAAGTAAGATCAGTAAAAGAAGGGGACAAGACTTTCTATACATACATTAGTGAAAAGAGAAAGTCCAGAGGGGGTATTGCTAAGATCAAAGGGGATAAGGGGGAGTGTGTGGAGGAGGACCACAGAAAAGCATCTATTCTAAAAATATACTTCTGCTCAGTATTTACTGAGGAGAAGGTAGGGCAGGGCTCACAGCTCAGCACCATGGAGACGGGGGGAAGGAGGTGTGCACAAGTCCCATCACAAAAGAAAGGGTCCTGCAAGAGCTCGCTAACCTCAGGGTGGACAAGGCAATAGGACCTGAAGGCATACATCTGAGGGTACTAAAGGAGCCAAGGGTGGAACTAGCAGAGCATTAGCAGAACTGTTTAGTGAGTCTCCGAGCACAGGAGAGGTCCCAGAACACTGGAGAAGAGCTCAAGTGATCCCGCTCCACAAGAGTGGTAGCAGAAAGGAGGCAGGGAACTACAGACCAATCAGTCTTACCTCAGTAGTGGGCAAGATTTTGGAGGCACTCCATAAGGAAAGGATAGTGCAACACCTGGAATCCATAGCTGCACAGGATCCAAGACAGTATGGGTTTACAACAGGAAGGTCCTGCCAAACGAATCTCTCAGATTTCTCTGACTGGGTAACCAGAGTGGTGGACCAAGGGGTGCAGTTGATATCACCGACCTTGACTTTAGCAAAGCTTACGATACTGTTCCACATAAAGGACTGATTAATAAGCTGGGTAGGCTCAGGGTGAGTCAGACATCAGTCAACTGGGTTGCAAACTGGTTGGTGGGCAGAAAGAGTGTGGTGGTAAATGGTATACAGTCAGAAGAGATGCAAGTCGCAAGTCAGGTACCTCAGGGATCAGTCCTGGGGCCAGTCCTCTTCAATATCTTCATCAGTGACATTGCAGATGGACTGGAGGGTAAGGTTTGTCTGTTTGCAGATGACACCAAGATCTGCAAAAGATTAGATGATCCAGATAGGGTGGGCAGAATGAGAAGAAATCTAGATAAACTGGCAAAATGGTTGGAAGAGTGGTAAATGGGGTTTAGTGCAAAGAAGTGCAAGATGATGCACATAGGGAAGAGAAACCCTGAAGCCACCTATAGTTTGGGAGAGGAGTTGCTGGCAATCACAAAGGAAGAAAGAGACTAGGGCATCATCATCACAGATGACCTGAAATCATCCAAGCAGACCACTAAAGCAGTATGTAAGGCTAGAGGGATGTTGGAGTGTATTAGCAGGGATATCACAAGTCATATGAGGGAGGTAATTATCCCTCTTTACAAGACACTGGTTAGGCCCCATCTGGAGTACTGCATGCAGTACTTGAAGCCACACTTGCACAAGGACATTAACAAAACGGAGGCAGTCCAGAGAAGGGCAAACAAAATGGTGCAGGGACTGCATCAGAAAACATATGAGGACAGATTAACGGAACTCAATATGTATACCTTACAGCAAAGGATGGAGAGAGGTGATATGATTGAAACATTCAAACATCTTAAGGGCATTAACAAGGTGAAAGAAAATTTTTGTGGGAGAAGTGTGGGGTGGTGCAGAGACGCATGACACCTCATCACCCGAAGGCCAATGGGCTTCTGGAAAGATTTAATGGTACCCTGTAGTCAATGCTCCAAGCGTCTGCCAAACAGCATGGGAGGGACTGGGAAAAATACCTTCCCCACCTGTTTGCATACAGGGAGGTGCCCCAAGAGTCAACAGGGTTTTCCCCCTTCGAGCTCTTATATGGACGCCAGGTACGTGGGCCCCTAGACTTAATCCAGGAGGACTGGGAAGGCAAGCATGCCACCCAGCTCACTCCCAAGGTGGATTATGTCTTTAGGTTTAAGGAAAGGCTGAAGGAGCTTATGGGAACAGCCCAGAGCAACCTGGCAGCTTCCCAACAAAAACAAAAAGTATGGTATGACCGCAGAGCCAGAGCTCGCTCGTACACAGTGGGTCAGGAAGTCATGGTCCTCATCCCAGTTCAGAAAGACAAGCTGCAGGCTGAGTGGGCAGGACCGTACAAAGTTGTCAGAAAGGTAAATGACGTGAACTATATCATAGAGTTACCTGACAGACATAGAGAAAGAATGTACCATGTCAACATGATGAAGCCATATGCTAACAGGGCTGACATGGTGTTTGCAGTGTGTAGTCTTGGGGAGGGGACGGACAAAGGAGACCCCCTTCTGGACTTGCTGGAAGAAAGCAAGCAGGAGTCCTCTGTGGAGGCAGTTAAATTGTCACCCCGGCTGGCCCTGGACAAGATCCAGGAAGTAAGGGAGGTTTTAGCAGACTTTGCCCCCAATCTTTAGCGCCAAGTCTAGACTAACCCCCTTTGCGACACATGATGTGGAGACAGGGACACAGATGCCCATACGGTGGACAGCATATCGGGTGTCAGAGGCTGTTCAAAAGGACATTAGGAGGGAGGTGGAGGAAATGCTGGATTTAGAGGTAATCCAGAAATCCCACAGTCCATGGGTCTCACCTGTAGTCCTTGTTCCCAAGCCAGATGGCTCTATTTGTTTCTGTGTGGACTAGTGTGGCTTGAATGCAGTCATGAAATCAGATGCCCACCTGACAAGTTGGGAGGATGACCTACCTTATGACTATTGACCTGACAAAGGGGTATTGGCAGGTAGAGTTAACTGATAGAGCTAAGGAGAGGTCGGCCTTCATCACTCCAATAGGGTTATTTGAATTTAAAGTAATGCCTTTCGGAATGAAGAACGCCCCGGCCACTTTCCAAAGGTTGGTGAACCAGGTGTTAAATGGTGCTGAGGAGTACACTGTGGTGTACCTGGATGACACTGCCATCTTTAGTGCCAGCTGGGAGGAACACCTGTCCCACCTTAGAGAAGTGCTGGGCAGGATACAGAGGGCCAGGCTCACTGTCAAAGCTGAGAAGTGCCAGGTGGCCATAGCTGAAGTGGCATACCTCGGGCATGTTGTAGGCTGGTGACAGTTCTGTCCTAACCAAATGAAAATAAGAGGCGATCAAGGCATGGCCCAGACCAGAAACACAGAAGCAGGTCAGGAGTTTTCTAGGGACAGCAGGGTACTATAGAAAATTTGTACCCAATTACAGTGCACTGGCTGCTCTCCTATCTGACTTGGTAAAGAAAAGGATGCTTAAGAAAATTACCTGTGAACCAGCCTGTGAAAAAGCCATTACCAGAATGAACGAGGCACTGTGCAGTGCTCCTCTACTAACAAGTCCAGACTGCAGCAGACCCTATATAGTCCAGACTGACGCCTCAGATGTGGGTGTTGGGGCAGTGCTAAGCCAGACATCCAACCAAAGGAAAGATCACCCCATTGTGTACCTAAGTAAAAAGTTACTTCCCAGGGAGCAGGCTTACTGTACTGTGGAAAAAGTGTCTTGCCATGGTGTGGGCAATAAAGAAGTTAGAGCCATACTTATACAGGCAGCATTTTGAGGTACAAACTGACCACAACCCCCTGGTTTGGATGGCACAAATGGGTAAGATGAATGGTAGACTATTAAGATGGAGTCTTGCCTTGCAAGGGTATGACCTGACTATCTCACATAGGGCTGGTGCAGCGAACGTAAATGCAGATGGTTGGTCCAGTTGTTTTGAGGTCTAAACTGAATTTGTGGAACTCAGCCCATGTTGGAATAGAGCCCCCAAAATTCAGTCTAAGGAGGGAGGGGTGTCACGGGAAAACCCCTCTCCTATGATTATTGGATGATGTCTGTAAAATAAATACAGGGTCTGTGCATGAATTTTCAGTGTGTGAGGAATTTGGCCTGCATCTTCAAGGTGGCAGGGGTTAAAAATCACAGGATGTATTACACTGACCAGGAGATCCCTTTAATTAACTTCCTTGTAAAATGGCATGTTATTACCTTTTTATGATATACTCAGGCTTTTGAAGTTGAAACCAAATATGAGTTTATGACATCAGGAAAGGATGTCATTTAGCTGATTCCTGTTGGCTATCTCACACCTGGGTGACAGACTGCAGGGTTGTAAACTTTAAAGAGAGATGTTTAAATAATGATCGTCATAATTTGGGAAATGGTTTCTGCTGATGTTCACATTATTTAAAATACCTCTTGGTAGGAAATTATGTTTGTAAGAATTAATTCTGAGGGACGGTCTAGCTGACCTCATACAAAAGGGGGTTGGGAAGACAGAAAAAACATGTAACATTGTGCATGAGGGGCATATCATTTTTATCTCTTAAGAAACAAAGATTTCTTTAACTTAAAAGCACACTTACAGAGGTAAACATTTGATAGCAAAGATCTAAACGTACTGCGATAGGAGTTTTGTTCTGTAGTTTTCCCTTTTTTTTCCTTTTATGTGACTGTGATGCTCTTTGATATTTGTTCTGCATTTTATCTTATTTATTTTTACAATTTTTAGTAAACAACATTTTCTTTAAGATACTGCCTGGGTCTCTTCAGTCATTTTTTGCATGTTATTGATGAACTGATATTAAGTTTGACAACTGTTCAAGGGCTTGATGGTGTTACTAAGCTTTGAAAAGGTAAGAATATACCTAAGGTCTCTTACAGAGTTTTAAGGGTTCATTTTGGGAGACCTGGCGTGGTGCCCCAGCGAAGGACTGTACCGCATTCCCTGAAGAGGGTATGTACAGACCAGTGAGCCTCACATCCATCGTGGGTAAACTAATGGAGATTATCCTGAAGGAGAGGCTGGTGGCCCTTCTAGAGGCCAAAGGACTACAGGACAGCAGACAGCATGGCTTCATATGATGCAGATCCTGCCAAACCAACCTGGTCGAGTTCTATGAATGGGTAACTAGGCAACTGGACAGGGGCCATGCAGTGGATGTCCTGTATCTGGACTTCAGTAAGGCATTCAACTCAGTGCCACATGGAAGGCTGGGAAGGAAGTTAGTAGGCACAGGGGCAGGTGCAAAGCTGGTGAGATGGGTAGTAAACTGGCTGCAGGGAAGGCAACAGAGGGTGGTGGTGGGTGGGGAGCTCTCACACCCAAGGGCAGTGACAAGCAGTGTTCCACAGGGCTCAGTGTTGGGACCAGTGTTGTTTGGGATATTCATTGCTGACATATCATGGGACATCAAGAGCAAGATCAGTCTGTTTGCTGATGATACCAAGGTAGGCGCGGTGGTGGATGACCTGGGGGATGGCAGGGGTTGCAGGATGATCTGGCAAAGCTTGAAACCTGGTCAGACACCTGGCAACTGGCTTTAATGCCAAAAGTGCAAGGTGATGCATTTTGGGATGAAGAACCCAAGGAGGAGTTACCAGCTAGGGGAGTACAGCTAGCCCAGACAGAGAAGGAGAAGGATCTGGGTGTGTTCATTATAGGGTCAATGAACAACTCGGCACAATGTAGGAAGGCAGCTGCAAAGGCCAACAAAATGCTGAGTTGTATTGCAAGGGGTATATCCTCGAGGAGGGAAGAGGTGATTCTGCCACTGTATAGGTCATTAGTTAGACCACACCTGAGTACTGCATGCAGTACTGGCGTCCGTATCTGAAGAGGGACATTAAGTTACTGGAGGGTGCAGCACAGGGCGACAAAGATGATCAAGGGGCTGGGGGACTTATCATACGAGAGGGGGTTGAAGGAGTTGAACATGTACTCACTGGAGGAGAGGAGAGACAGGGGTGACATGATTGAAACCTTTAAATACATGAAAGGAATAAACAAGACGGGTACAGAGGGGCTGTTCAAAGAGGGGCCATGATATGAGACTGGAGCGAGGAAAGTTCAGGAGGGAGATGAGGAGACACTTTTTTTTTTTTTTTTACAGAGAGGGTGGTGGCTGGGTGGAATGTGTTACCTGCTGAAGTGGTATGCAGTAGAACAGTGGACTGCTTCAAACGAGGATGGGACAGGACAAGGGGGAGGGTTAATGAAGGGGAAGGGTGGGAGGCAGGGGCAGCTGCAGAATAAGGGATGCTAGCTGCACATTCGAGCAGACTTGATAGACCTCTAGGCCTTTATCTGCTGGCAAATTTCGTATGTTCGTATCTCAGCCTGTTAATTGGGTATGCTAGCATTAGGTTCACAGCTTGCGTCCCCCCAGAACTCAAGGCTAAAGTTGATTCAGACCCAAAGCAGACAGGAGGGTTACCCTGTCTGTTACCACTATTGCACTTTGAGGTTGGCACTGTGGGAGCAGAGGGCCTGACCTGCAGAGTGCGTTTGTGTCACTGGGCACCTAGAACATGTATCACTAAAGTTCAAGCCTGTATACCTGAGCCTAGAAGTGAATGCCCATGTGCTGCTATCCTGGACAGATGGGAATGATTCCCTTCCTTGTATTACTCAGTAGGTGTGTTGGTTTGCATCGACATGGATCCCTGGAGCCAGTAGAATACCAGAAGGCAAATTCCCCCCAAAAAGCTTATATGCTGGGAGGCAGAGTGAGTGTTTGGGGTGGGGGTGGAACTCATTAATGAAAACTGCAATGACCTAGTACCCATGGGTTCTGCCCAAACAGAATGCAACCAAGACTTTTTGAACTAAGCAGTCTGCCTATTAGAAAAAGGCTTGATAGATGTGCCGGGAGAAGAAGTGTGTGTGTGTGTGTGTGTAGGCGAGTTAATAAATACCCAGCCTAGATCAGTTTTGTGCCAAATTCCCCAAAAGTACCTCTCTGTAATGACAGAACAAAGGGGAAAGGCAGATGACCCCCCCCATTGGCTGAAGTTCAGGCAGAACAAACGGACGCTGCATCATCAGCCATATCACCAAGAGATGGATCTCCCAGGCTACCCGAGACCAGGAGAAGCTCCTGCCCTTTGATTACCATCAGCTGGTGGGCTGGCCTGCCTGCCTACTCCAGCAGGAGGCATCAATGAGGAACTCCTGCCTCTTCTACCTGGGGTAAGCCATGAGGGCCTGCTGAGTCCCATGTGAGCCCCTGAGGAATACAGGCCCTTGAGGACTTCCTCCATGGCATGGCCAAACAGGTTTTGCCCTTTGAATGGAATATTTAGAACCTTTTGCTGCACCTAGGTAGAAAAATCTGTAGTTCGGAGCCAGGCATGATGCTGTAGGCACACTTTCGAGGCTGCAGCTCTGGCTGAGGCATTCAAAACATTATAAACTGACCTGAAAAGGCATTTTCAACTTCCTCAACCACTTCTGTCAAACACTCTGTTGCTGGCATACTACATCCAGCAATTGCAGAGCAGATGTCACATAGATATGTCAGTGCCCTTTTCCAGAATGCATTTTGGCATTTTCCCATATGGCTTGAAGGCTGGCTATATGAAAGCCCAAGGATGCAGAGGCATAGGTATGCTTGCCTGAGGCATCTAGCCTCTACTGGGCTCCTGCCCAGGTGGGCAGGAACTGAGGCAACTGGGCACACTATGTGTGTGATGGACAGCTGTGAGAACAACAGGCTGATAAGAATAACAGGGTTGGTTGATGGAGCAGGGTAGGATCTATCCATCTTCCTAGGCACCACCAGAACAGAACTGGGTATGTACCAAGCAGCATAGGTGGCATCCTCCAGAAATGTGTGGATAGGCAGAACTAAAAGAGACAGGGGTTCTATGATTCTTCCCCACATCCAAGAAATCTATTTTGTATGACTTGTTCCTCTATAGGGAATCCCATCTCTTCCTGAATCTGCTGCAGCATCATAAGAAAAATGGTTCTCAGGAGGAGTCCTCAGGTTATGTACCACCAAGTCCTCACTAGAGGAGGAGGAGGAGGAAGTGGAGTTGCAGCCATGCTCGGTACGCCCCAGATCTCCCTTGCCCTCCACCTCAATGGGAGTAGTAGGAAGCAGTAAACTGGCACTGAGTTCATTGATGACCCTTGCTAGGCAGTGCACGGGCATCACTAGTCATACTAGAGAAGTTATAACCAACAATGAGGTTACAGGCAAAAGAGGTTCCATCAGCAGAGGGCAAGATCACATAAGCAGGCTGGGCAGTGGGGCTTGTGATGTTTTTGACATAGCCCAGAGCACTTCTGCAGTGTCAGCTGCCTTTGAGTGCACAGCAAAAAACTTGATGCTGGGCAAGAGCCCGTCAACATCATTGATGCACCAGGAATAATAGGGGCAGTACAGTCCCTTTATAGATGTCTAAGTACAGGAAGTGCTAAATAAACTAAAAGCAGACAAAGCCAAGGGACCAAACAAGATGCACCCCAGAATCCTTAAAGAACTGGTGGCAGAATTAGCAGCCCCTCTGGCACTTCTATTCATGAAATCCTTGAAGAGCGGTGTGTGGTACCTGAAGACTGGAAAAAGGCAATAGTGGTTCCACTTCACAAATCAGGCAGTTTGCGAAGAGGCTAGTAATTACAGAGCCTCATGTCTATAGTAGGGAAACTAATGGAGACACTACTCAAACAGAGGATCATAGCATTCCTCGAAACTAGCAATCAACAAGACTACAAACAGCATGGTTTCACAGCAGGTAGGTCATGCCAAACAAATCTGTTTGAGTTTTGTTACTACGCTACAAAAATAGTGGACAACAGTGGGGCAGTATATGTGGTCTACCTAGACTTTAGTAAGGCCTTCGACTCAGTTCTACACAGAAGGCGGATAAAGAAGCTTCTCCACATAGGGGTTGGTCCAGAAGTAGTCAGATGGGTACAAAACTGATTTCAATGCGAATGCAGAGGGTACAGGTTAATGGAACGCAATCGACGGAAGGCAGGGTGACCACAGGGGTGCCCCAGGGCTCAGTGCTGGGTTCTCTGCTCTTCAGTGTTTTTATAGCAGACATCACTGATGAACTGGAAGGGAAGGTGTGTCTGTTTGCAGATAACACCAAGATATGCAATAGGGTGGACACCTCAGAAGGAGAGAGCAAGATGGAAGCTGACCTCACTAAATTAGAAGAATGGTCTAGAGTGTGGCAGCTGAGATTTAATGCCAAAAAGTGCAAGATCAAGCACATAGGAAAGAAAAATCCAAGAAAGGAGTATTACCTAGGAGGCAAAAGACTGGTGTCCTTTAACCAGGAATGAGATCTGGGAATCATAATCTCAGATGACTTGAAGGTTAGTAAGCAGTGTAAGAAGGCAAAAATGAATGCCAACAGAATGCTGGGCTGCACTGAGAGGGGAATCACGAGCAGGTGGAGAGAGGTGGTACTACCACTGTATAGATCGCTGGTCAGGCCTCACCCGGAATATGAAGTCCAATTCTGGAGACCTCAGGAAGGACACCGACCAGGTGGAAACAGTACAGAGAAAGGTGACAAAAATGATTCAGGTTCTGCAGTACATGTCCTGCGAGAAAAGACTTAGAGAACTGAATATGTACTCCCTGGATCAGAGAAGAGAGAGAGGGGACATGATTGAAACATTCAATTTCATAAAAGGCATTAACAAGGTACAGGCACAGGAACCTTTGTACTTCAAGAAGGGCTCCAGGACCAGGAGACATGACCGCAGACTGCAAGGAGGGAGATTCTCTATCAACACCAGCAAGTTTTTCTTCACAGAAAGAGTGGTGGATGCTTGGAACTGTCTGCCCCAAGAGGTTGTGGGGGGTCAACACTGTGGTGGGATTCAAGAATGCACGGGATAGACACAACGGAACCCTAACTACAAAGGGCAACTGGAGTGCCAAAATAGGTCTAAAACAAATGGGCAGACTAGATGGACCTAGCAGTCTCCTTCTGCAATCAACTTCTGTTTCTAAGTTTTAGTATCATTGACTGACTTAGCCCTGTCAACTGCCCTTGGGTTGAAGGCTGGGACAGCAGGGGATCAATGGCAGGTTGAGTCCTAGTGATGATGAGGACCCACCAACCAGAGGAGGTACGAAATCAGCAAAGAATGCAACCCCAGCTCATGGGTTAGGTTGTCAAGCAGGGAAGTTGTCAAGTCGAGGTCGATTCTGCCATGATGGGCTGTGACAGTGACTGGGGTTGACAGTCCAAGAGCCACCAAGGGTGAAGTACCATCTGTAGTGGGTCTGACAGTGTCCAAGCCTTCTTTGGCTAAAAGTTTGGAAGAGCCAACAGTGCCCATGTGGGAAGCTGCATGTGAGTCAGTGTCACCTTTGCCTCAAAGGGCCACAATAGTGGCTTTAGGCAAAGGGTGAAAAGTCACCATTGACAGCCCCCGATGCACCGTAGCAGGCATGGTAGCACTGCAGTCCTGTCCTGATAGAGGGCACTGAGCAACAGTCGAGGAGGCTGAGGTCACAGTCATTGATACAGACTGTGATGGGGACAGAGATGTTGTGGAGAGTTGCCGTAGTGACCGAGATCTAATTGTGGAAGCTTTCTCTCTGTCTCAGTGTTTATGGCTCCCTGGTAAAAACTTCTCTTTGGACATTGAGTTACTTTGTTCAGAGGAAGAGACTGAGTACAGACAATACTTCTTTCTTGTGCAGCTTCTGTTCCGTAGCAGCAAGGGCTTTCTTCAGGAGGAAGGCATCTAAGGCCACAGGCACTCCCCGGATCCTGGGGACAAAACAGACAAAAAGCTGATCTGAGAATCGAAACTCTCTTGTCCTAGAGAGATAGAATTGCAAAATGCGATGAACGTCCAACATGTGGAGAAGAGCCTCACATCTATTCGAGTACTTGGGATAGTATACAGGAAGGTGGATGTCTTAAGGGTCAACTCAGATACCACCTTCGATAAAAACTTAGGATTGGTTTTCAAGGCCACGCGGTCTTTGTGGAAAATCAAATAAGGCTCCTTACACATCAGGGCCTGAAGCTTGGAAATTCTTTGAGCAGAAGTAACAGCAACTAAAAATAACACTTTCCAAGAAAGGAAGCGAAGCTTGCAGTCCATGGCTGGTTCGCAGGGAGGGGTAACTGCAAGCTTTTCCAGCATGAAAAGTAGGTCCCAGGAAGGGATGGGGTCTCTAATAGGGGATTCAAGTGAAGGATACCTCTTAAGAAGGTCTGGGCTACTTCCAGCTGAGCCACAGTTCTGCCCTGGACATAAGTATGATAGGCAGAAATGGTCAACAGATGTACTTTAATGGAGGAGTAGCCCAATCCAGAGTCTGAGAGCGACAAGAGATACTAGAGGATCGAGTTCACCGGACAGGTTAAGGGATCCAGGCAGCAGGCGGAAGACCAGAGGCAGAGGTGCTTCCACTTCATAGCATAAGTGGCTCTGGTGGAAGGCTTTCTAGCTACCACCAGAATAGTGGCCACCCTGTCAGAGACTCCAAAGTGCAATCTGGCTAGGTCCTCAGGAGCCACACATGGAGGTGCAGTGACCAGGGTTCAGGTGGACCAGGGTCTCCTCATCTTGAGAGAGCAGGTGAGTGCTCAGAGGTAGAGGAACTAGTGTTTTGGTTGCCAACTGTTGCAGCAGTAGAAATCAGATCTGTCATGGCCATAATGGGGTCATGAGGATCATCTGTGCCCCTTCCGCTTACAGCTTGAGAAGCACCTTCTGAAGAAGCGGGAAGGGAAGGAATACGTAAAGGAACTTCCCGCTCCAGGAGACGGAAAACACATCTTGCCAGAAAACTCCATACCCTGGATCTAGCAAGAAAAAATTGGGCAATTTTGCATTGCTAGGAGAGGCAAAGAGGTCCAGCTCTGGATTGCCCATCTATTGAATAGATCATTGGTGACTGATTGCAGAAGGGCCCATTCATGTGCTCTGGACCAGGTTCTGCTGATAGAGTCTGCCAGGGTATTCTTTATCCCGGGGACGTGAACCACCAAAATATCCAGGCAGTAAGCAATGGGCCAGTTCCAGACTTGCATGATTCTCGGCAGAGGGGGTAAGAGTGCCCCCTTGCTCACTGATGTAAAAAATCACTGCCATGTAAGAAATTGAAAAAGAGGAGTAAAGCTTAAATGTTTTAAATATGATGTTACGCTTAAAACGACTGCATTTATCTACACATAGTAAACTGATTTTCGGATAGGATCTAAGAGCTTAACTTAAAGTGCTTAAGAAACAAAATTGTGCATAAAAGTCTGTTTGCAGTGTTTTTTAAGTAATCAAGGTGTTGACCTAATAATGTATTCTAAAATTTGCCCAAAAGAAATATCTAAACGTGAAAGCTTTATTCAGGATGTTATTGTACGTTTGGCTGTTTGTGTCTCGTCTGGAAAATTCACAAGTTGCTATTTAACAGAAACTGAGTGCGTTGGCCTTGATAATTAGGCAAACTACCTGCCCTGGAAGAGGATTAATCCTTAAGGAATCTTCCCTTCGATTTAAAAGTAGAACACGTTTTCCAAAATCAAATTGCAGTTAAGTAAGCCCATGATCTCAGTTTCTGCTGAGGGCTACTGCCCATCTAAATTTAAAAATGTCTTAATTAATCATTATTGCTTGGGGGTGATACAGAATTAAATCCAGGCCCCAGAAAAAATGAACTGAAAATTATTGACGATAATGCAAGAAGTTTACAAAATAAAATTAATTTGTTTAGATTTTGGACAGAAACTGACTCTCCAGACATAGTGGCCTTAACCGAAACCTGGTTAAATGAGAAGATAAATACTAAAAGAGGTAGAACTCTCTGATACTGGGAATTATTTATGTCCCTCCAAAAACTACTTCGGGAGAATTTGATAACGTGGCACAAATTATCCAGAATTATTCGATGGGCTGTGACTTGATTACTGATGATTTTAACGCGGCATGGGATAAACCTCATGGCCAAGCTCTGGAAAATAGTTTTAAACCACTAGATGTCACCCAATAAATTTTGTTTCCCACTAGGAAATCAACTCAAGACAGCCCAGGAAGTATACTGGATTTAATATTTGTGACAGGGAAATTTATGTCAGAATGCATAAAAGTAGATCAACCAATTCTGTGGGACCATTGCTCAATTAGTTGTATATTTAAAATAGTAGATAGAGATTTCTAAAGCCCACATTCCAATCAAAATTAAATGTAGAGATTTCAGAAATTATAATAAAGAAGAACTGCTGGCCAAATTGGTTAAAATTAGGTGGAACAGATTGTTTTTAATCCCTTCACTTGATTTAGCGCTCAAAGAATTTACAAAGTGGCTTAAGGAAGTTTGTAATGATTTGGCTCCTTTGAGACCCTGTGTGCAAAAGAAATCCCATGTTCCCTGGATCACCGAAAAGTTAAAGAAGCAAATTTGTCAAAAAATAGACTGTGGAAATTGGCTAGTAAATCTTTAAATTCAACAGATTGGGACAAATTCAAAAAGGCAAGAAAATCCTTAAAATTTCAAATTAGGAAAGCAAAACAAGGGTATTATGAATCAAAAACAACAGAAACAACTTATACAAAAAAATTTTGATCAATGATTAGGTCTTTTGATTCTCGTGTGGCCTAAGGGCCTCCTATATAAATGTTTCATATTGGTGTCCCCCAACCTCTTTTCTCTTTTTCCTAGCAGGACCCTGTCACTATCGGTCAGCACTGGTCATGACCCCTGGAAGCCTCTGCCACTGTCTATGGCTGCCGGGGTCCTCAAGTCACCCCCCCCGGCTTACCCCCAAGAGGGCGGGGCCATGGTCACGTCTTCCGTGATCACGGAACTAGTATCTGGTCGGGGGACCAGCAGTGACAGTGGTTATGCGAGGTCTTCTGGGAGGGCTTCATACAGACAGTGGCCCTCGCCCACCTTTATTTTTTTGTCTTTTCCTCATGGAGGCGGGGACGTGCAATGACGCCAGCGTCTGCCCTGCCTCCCAGAGATTAGCGTCGGCAGCATGAGATCTCCCGGCCTCCGCCAGGAGTCCTCAGTGCTCCGAGTGCTTCCCCCATCCTCCCCCGGAGAAGGAGAGCAGTCCGTAGGACGCTCTATCCTGCTCTCCCCTGCCGGCCCTCGACAACCCAGGTCCATTCCCGAACCCGGGTTGCCAGCGTCGCGAGCGGAAATCCCACTGCTGTGGTGTCCCCCAACCTCTAAAACAATCAGCACACATTCTGAATAAGTATTTTGTAAACTTACCAGGTTTGAAAATCCCAAATCCAGCTTACAGAGATCCAAACTCAAAAAATAAGAATTTAGGAAGACCAATATTTAGATTTAAATGTATTACCTGTAAACAGGTTAAAGATGCGTCAAAAAAGTTAAAGAAAAAAAGTCCCTGGATTGGACCAGATAGAAAACTGTTTTCTTAAAGATTCTACTCAGGTGATTGCTCCAGTGTTAACAAAACTATTTAATTGGAGCTTGATGGAAGGTACATAGTCCCACCTAGTTGGAGAAATGCAAAAGTTATTCCAGTCTATAAAGGATGGGGGCCTTCGGACCCTTCAAACTATAGGCCAATTGCTTTGTTGTCCATGGTGTCAAAGGTCTTTGAAAGACTGGTTCAAGATCAGATTATTAATTTTTTGGAGAGGTATTCCGTATTATCGGTGTTCCAGTCCAGTTTTCTCAAAGGATATTCCACGGACACCACGCTCACCAACATGGAGGATATTATAGGCTCTAAATTAAAGGATGGTTCAGTTGGTGGGCGTGGTGTTCGTGGATTTATTAAAGGCCTTTGGACCATGGGCTATTGAGTAAACCTCTGGCTGATACAGGCTTGGGTAGGGAACCATGTAACTGTTTTGCTTGTTATCTACAAAACAGGATTCAACAGGTATCTGTAGCTGGTCAACTATCTGAAAAAATACTGGTCCAACGAGGGGTCCCCCAAGGCTCCATATTAGGGCCCACATTATTTTTAATATACATAAACCAATTGGTTGATTCAGTAGGATATTCATCTATGCGACTGTACGCAGATGATACCCTACTGATTGCGAGTGGTAAAACCCCTGAAATAATGGAAGCTAAATTACAAGCTGATTTTTTAGGGATGTGTTCATGGCTATCTGATTCTGGCTTGATATTACATAGTAAGAAAACAAAATTAAAATTTAATAAAGGTGGGAAAAAGCCAGAAAATAGTAATTATGTAGTGAACATAAAAACAACAAAAAATGTAGTCTTAGAATAGGTTACAGAATATAAATATCTTGGAGTATGGATAGAGGATAGATTAAAATGTGATTACCATACAACTGATACTATCTTTAAAATTAATAAAAGACTAGGGGCATTTAGTCGGTCTAGGTTCTGTATGAATAAACACATAAGGAAAACAATAATAACTCGGCTCCTTCTCCCAGTCCTCGAATATGGCAGTCATGTGTATGGTTTTGCTTCCAAGAGTATGTTAATTAAAACTGACAAAATTTATAATCGCATGGCAAGATTCATCTTACTGAAGGATGAAAATACCCATCACTGTGACCTTTATGAGGAGCCAGGATGGTTGTCTTTGGAAAACAAAAGAAAGATTTCCTGGGCTACTCAGATTTACAAAGTAGTAAATGCAAATAAACCTTCTTATTTGGACTCCAAATTGGGAAAAAAGTCATATCAACTAAACTTAAGAGCTACGATCTTCAGGACATTCATATTTCTGAGATTTAAAAATAAATTCAGTAAGCTGAGATTTCCCCATAATTGTAAATTTAATATGGAACTCTATAGGTTCTGTTGCGAATAAAGCTTCAGGAGATATAAAATCCTTTGTAACTGACTTAACAGCAGAACTAAGTGTGCGATGTAAATGCTATAATTAGTAAATCCTGATAACACCCAAGATATGATTGATTAATGTGAAAGTTTTGGGCATTTGTAAATGTGGTCAACCTTTTTTAGTGTATAATGAGTATTATATAGTATTGTTTGTATCTACATTCATTGGTTGTTGTAAATCAACCAATTTGTTGAATTGCATTTTATCTTGAATCATAAATTAACAGGAACATCTTGAAAATAGGCCTTTATCCTAATGATGTAAACATTCCATCCATCTCCTGCATAAAAATAAAGATTTTTACTACTACTACTACTGCCATGTTGTCTGACTGAATCAAAAGGTGTCCCAGGCAGAGTGCCAAGCTCAGAGCCTGTAAGGCATACAGAACCACCCTCATCTCCAAGATACTGATGTGGAGAATTTCCCATGTCCGGTGAATGTCCAGATGTGCCCCCCAACCTATGCCCAAGGCATCTGACATCAGGACTTGGGTTAGAGTTGGTCTCTGAAAGGGCATCTTCTCCGATAAGGAAGGGGACATTATCCACCAGCCAAGCTCTTGGCAAACCAGTTCTGAAATGGAAAGTGGAAGATCCATGTTGTCCCAACATTGGTCCTACTGGACTCTGACAGTCCACTGAATTGTTCTCATATGCAATCTGGCTAGTGGGACTATGACAATGGAGGCGGCCATATGGCCTAGGAGCCAGAGAATCAATCTGGCTGGGACCCTTGGGAGGGAGCAGACCTGATGGGCCAATCCTCAGAGACTGAGAGCCCTGTCTTTTGGGAAGAAGGCCTTCCCTCTGTAAGCAAGTAAGTAAAAGTTTATTTAAAGGCACCCTTCCCAAGCTCAGGGCACTTTTACAGTACTTCAAACACTAAGTACAAATCAGATAAAAACAGTACATACAAAAACCATAAAACCCATAATTATCAAGTCCCCACAAATGCTTGGTTAAAGATAAATGTGTTTAACTGTTTTTTAAAACTTTCCACAGTCAGGCAATCTCATATCTGATGAGGCAGAGAATTCCACAGGGTAGGTGCCATATAGGCAAATGATCTTTCTCCAGATGTTTTTAAATATACCCTGGGTATCTCTAGCAATCCCTCGTCAGAGGATCGTAGTGAGCGGACAGGGCAGTGAGGTACCAGGAGCTCTTTCAGGTAGCGAGGTCCCAAATTGTGTAGGGCCTTATAGGTCAGCAATGAGACCTTGAAGGTGATCCGTCACTGTATAGGCAGCCAGTGCAGTTCATGCAGCACATGTGTTATATGACTAGATCTAGAAACTCCCATCAACAACCTGGCCATCGTGTTCTGCACTAGACGCAAGCGGCGGATGTCCACCCCCGGCAGCCCTAAATAGAGGGCAATGCAGTAATCAAAACGGCTGGTGACAAAGGTGTGGACCAGGGTAGGAAGATCTTCGGGCGGGACCAAGTGTTTCACTCAGGCTATATGCCTTAAGTGGAAAAAGTCAGACTTGACTACAGCCGACACCTGCACCCTCAGGGTCAGGCCCTCATCAAAAACCATGCCGAGGTTACACACTTGGCCAGAGGCCATAAGTGGGGTTCCCCAAAGATATAAACCTGAGGGTTTCCCAGCCCAAACTCCTGCTGTCCTCACTCCAGGGTCCGCCACCAATGCCTCAGTTTTTCCTGAATTCAACCAAAGCCAACTAGTACTCATCCACTCCTGAATCTCCAGCAGGCAGTTATTAAACACTGTGATGGAATCAGACTCCTGATCAGGCACAAAAGACAGGTAGCGCTGAGAGTCATCAGCATAACAATGAAAGCTCAACCCATACCGCCTTATAATGTCCCCCAATGGAAGCATATACACCGCAAATGACATGGGGAACAGCACTGACCCCTGCGGAACCCCACAGAGTAGCCAGTGAGGGGCCAAAAAATAAATTCCCGACACCACTTTCTGTGATCTGCCCTCAAGGAAAGATCTAAACCAACTGTGGACTGCCCCCCTCAGTCCACAGAAAAACCACAGACGGTTGAGCAGCACCCTATGATCTACGTTGTCAAATGCTGCTGAGAGATCCAAGAGAACCAAGATGGAATGGGTTCTCCGATTTCTCGCCATAAGGAGATCATTTAGAACTCAAACAAGAGCCGTCTCCATGCTATGCCTTTTCCTGAAGCCAGACTGGAGAGGGTCATAGATATTGTGGCTGGACAAATGATCCTCCAGCTGCAGAGCGATCACCTTCTCAATAACATTTCCCACAAAGGGCAAGTTAGAGACTGGTCTGTAATTTGCCAGGCAGTCGGGGTCAAGAGAGGGTTTTTTCAAAAGGGCGTTCCTTATCGGA
Source organism: Neoceratodus forsteri (assembly GCA_016271365.2). Classification (NCBI taxonomy): domain Eukaryota; kingdom Metazoa; phylum Chordata; order Ceratodontiformes; family Ceratodontidae; genus Neoceratodus; species Neoceratodus forsteri. The sequence goes on from CM057449.1 coordinate 113,847,896, forward strand.
GAGGATGCCCTTTCAGAGACCAACTCTACGATGTACCACCGCCTCCCTTAAGGGATCCAGAAAGATCCCTCTCTCTAATGAAACCACCACTATCCCAGCCAGGACTGGGCCGATGACATCTACACACCCCACTAGCAGGCGAGTAGGGCCTGGGTCCAACTTACAGTAGGTAGGACACAGAGTCTGGATGATCCTCACTATATCCATGACTACTGGTTGGCTAAAGGTGAACCAAGACAACTGGTGGTATCGAGCAGTGCTCCAATAAACTGGAGGGACTGAGATGGAATCAAGGAGGACTTTGCCACACTGATTGTGATCCCTAGTTCTCTGAAGAGAGAACATGTGGCCTGAATCGAGTACTGTGGCTGTCCTCTAGATGGGGCTGTTAGTAGCCAACTGTCCAGATAAGGAAAAACATAATGCCCCTTCTCCTTTGGAGGGCAGCTGCAACCACTGCCAGGCACTTGGTAAATACATTTGGTGCCAAGGATAGGCCAAAAGGTAGCACTCTGAACTGGTAATGTCTTCCCTGAAACTCGAATCGCAGAAGCCTCCTGTGCAGTTTTGCCACCATTATGTGGAGATACGCATCCTGCATGTCTAGAGACATGAACCTGTCCCCTTGATGGATTGAGGGCACGATCCCATGAAAGGTGACCACCCAGAATCGTTTGTGTTCCACAAACTGGCTTGAGGTCACTGAGGTCCACAATAGGGCACAAGTCCCCAGTCTTTTTGGGGACCAAGAAGAAGTGAGAATAGCAGCTTGTGCGCCTCTGAGATGGGGGCACTGGTTCTATGGCCCTTTTTGTCAGAAGCACCTAGATCTCTGCTCGAATGAGCTCTACATGTGCCTGGGAGCCATAGAAGGGGGGGCCTGTCCAGTGGCTTTTGAAGAAATTTGATCGAGTGTCCCTTGTTGACGAGCTGAAGGACCCACTGGTCAGAGGTGATTGCCCATCACCCTCTAGTGTAGAGAAAAACAGCCTCCGACCACTTCTTCAGTTTCTGTGAAGAGAGGGAGTGGGTCCTGCAAGAAGTCAGGCAGTTGGGGGAGGGTGGCCTGGGCTGATTTAGCTACCCTGGAGGTGAAATGTGAGGGGGCCTTTGGCGGTATCGTGCTGACTATAATTTCCTCGCTGCTGCTGAAAATGAGGCTACTGTCCCCCTCTTCCTCGAAAGCGAGGTTTACGAAAGGGCCTCCGCTTTGGTTTGTACACAGAATGCACCAACCTAATGGCTTTGCCAGAGTTCTGCAATTTGGTGATTTTCTGTTCTGAATCCTCATCAAAGAAGATGAAGCCATGGAACAGTGCATCCAGGATATCTGTCTGTATGTCCTGGGCGAAAACTGAGACCATAAGCCATGAGTGCCACTGGACACACACCCCTGTGGCCGCAACCCATGTTGCCATGTCTGCTGAGTCGAACACTGAGAGGAGGACGTGTGTACCTATGTCTAAGCCCATCTGCATCAACTTTTCATGGGCAGTCCGGAGCGCCTTAATTAAGTCAAGTCCCTGCTACCAAAGAGCGTACTGAAATTGCACCACGTGGGTCAGAAAATTCAGACTTCTTATGGTGCAGGTGGAGGAAGAATAGACCTTCCGCACTATGGAAACTGGGTACTAAGGTGCCTCGGCTGCTGTCACCTGCCGTGGGCAGCTGAAATGACCACTGAATCGGCCAGTGGTTGCTTCCCCAAAAAAGGTTCTTTTGAGGCCCTATAAAGGCAGTCTGACTTTTTGGGTATGGCCAGGGATGAATGGGGGCATATCCAGGTCGCCTTGATGACATCTGCGAAGGTGTCAACCAGGGCAGAATGACCACTGGTTTAGGGTCTTTCCGACATAGGTATTTCGCCAGTCAGTCTTTCTGGGTCCAGGTCCTCTGTTTCCCAACCCATATTTTCTTGGTTGTGTCGCATGATCTCGATAAAGGAGGGATCATTGGGTGGCGACTTAGAGGTATCTCTGGGGTCTAGGAGGGAAAGGTCCCTGATAAACTAACAGTCAGAGGAAGATGGGTCAGAGGACTGGTCTGACTCCACTGATGAAGGGGAGGACTTGGATCTGGTACGTTTGAATTTTGGTCTATCACAGTCAGGGAAGCCTGAAGAGCCTGGGCTCCTTGATCTGAAGCTGAGCTTGCAGTGAGCTATGCCTTTGCTTTACCAGATGAAGGGGTAGGCTCCTTTCCTGTGTCCTTGACTGAAGTGGGGGATGGGAGAAGAAGGCAGAGGGGCCCCTGCACCAGGTCCTCAGTCCACGGGAGTTTCAGTGGCAACAATTCCAAGCATATTGTCTCCCACCAGTACTCAAACAGGTCTTTTACCAGGGACAGGTGGAGCCTAGGATCTGTGTCCAGTGTTAGGCCTGACATCCGACCAGAGCTTTGGTCCAGCTGAGAGTCATCTGGCAATGGCAAGTGGACAGGAGGCAACGGGTCAGTGGCATTAGACCCAACATTAGTGGTCGACGCCTGGTTTGAGGCTATTGTTTGATGGCCCTCAGGAGGGCTGAGTCCTGACTGTTTGTCAGCCGGTGGTGGAGTCGAGACCAGTGATGCTGGGGACAGTTTCACTGGTGCCGAAGGATGGGTCACTGGCAGGGCAATGGTCACCTGTCTTTGGTGGGAGTCCCCACCCAAAAGATCGGCGATGAACGTTCGTCCAATGACTGTTTGGTCGTTGCCGACAAACATTTGCCTGAAGACAGTTTTTACATCCTACGGGGCTAAAAGGCTGACCTCCCAGAGGAGTGCCCCAAAGACTTGTGACTATCCTGGAAGTCGGCGCCTGACACGGATGCCAACTGGGAGTGGCTTGATGTCAGCTCAGAAAGCTCTGGATGCTGGCTTATAGTCTGAGCTGGTGGGTGGATCTTAAGAGGCTGCAGGGTGGAGCCTGAGCCATGTCCTCTCTCCCCTGACGCCCGTACCAGGGCGGGAGTTTTAAGAACCATTCGCCGGGAGGGCGAATGGGTCACCTGGAAGCCAAAGTCTGAACTTCCCCGGGAGGCACAGCAGGTGTCGGGCGAATTAGATTTGGAGGAAGATCTCTCCTGTTCCCTCTCCTTCCTTTTCTCCTTATACTTCCCAGAGGACTTGTGGTGGGAAGAACATCTCCCAAGAAAGGTCTCCCTACATGGCTGCCAGGTGTTGTTCGGTTACGTAGGTCCGAAGAGTCTTCTGGCAGTAGATCCAAGTCCTGCTGTTAAATTTCTGGCAGTGTTGGTGGACCAGAGTGTCATGGTCTGGGCCTAGACACAGCAAGCAGACTGAATGGCCGTCCCTGGAAGGGATCTTTCTGCTGCAGGCACACTTGAAAGAGTGCCTTTCTATAGAAGATGTTGCCGAAAACTACATACAGGAAACTGAACCTGAGAAATAGCAAACTTTTTCAGAGGAAAAACTAAAATTGCCCAAAGGGCAGATACAATATGGTGGTCGAATTAGCGAGAGGTGATCTGTGGAGCCGATGAACATGAATCAACAGCGGGAAAAGAACTGAGGGATGCTGGGGACCACCCTCCCTTTATACCATATGTAACAGTGGGGTGGGCTGACGTCAGGGGGCGGTAACCGCTGAAGACTGCTAGCTATAAGTTTTCTGTGGGGTCCTGCAAACTGCTGGCATTAGTCCTTATTGTGTTACCTGCTGCAACAGCTGACTCTTAAAGTAAGATCTTGTGTTCTGGATACTAGCTCTGCTTGCCTCCTGAGTGATTTCGCTAATTTGGTGATGGAGGTATTCCAGGTCTAGTTATTTTGCTAATAACAAGAATTTGTTAGGGTCCTGCGATGCCACTGTGTTTGATTGGAGCTCCACAACTGTAGACTTGCAGTCAGTCTCGACAAGCCTTGAGACAGCTCAAATGGATTTCTGACATGTGTGGATCCACTGGCATTTAGGAAGACACATTTTAGTGGTGAAATTCTACAAAAAATCACTATATGTACAGTGTAGTATATAGACTCACAGACCAGTGTCAGTGACTCAGCAGGTAGCACACTCGCCTCTGAGGCCAGGAGATCAGAAGGCTGTGGGTTCTATCCCCACACCTGGCACTTGGGTTAAATCCCAATACTGACACTGTAGTGCAGGATGGGGGGGGGGGGGGGGTGCTGCACTCCCGAGGTGCTGTCTTTCGGAAGAGACATTAAACCGAGGTCCATCTGCCTGTTGTGGTGGTAGTTTAGATGGATGTTAAAGATCCCATGGCACTTCTTGAAAGTAGTACGGGAATTTTTTATTTGAAAAGAACATTTATAACATAAATACAGTGTTATCAAATATACTTCAACCATTTGTCTGGTTTACAAAATCAAAAACATGTTCTTATATACAATTTATATATCAAAACAAAATAGAGGGAAAAGACACCAAACGAATCCCCAAGGAAAAGAACATAACAGAAATTAGGGAGAAAAAATTATACCAAAACCATATACCTGTCTTACAAGAAACAAAGTATAGTGTCTCCAAAGTTTGGCGAACCTTGATTTGGGTACTTCGTTTAGTTCCTCCTGATATATTGACTTAAGGCTGGAAGCTCCTTGAGCAATACTTTGGTCTGGGATTTATTATTTTCTGCTGTAGCAGAAATGCACAGCGTGCCTGCCAGAGATAAAATCTGCAGAAAGCAAAAATCAATCTTACTGTACTAGGATGTAAATCTATAGTACCCAGTGAAAATGAACCATATATCAATATTTCATAGGCGATAGTCGGACTAATTGGATATCTCCATGTTCCCTGAAAGGAAGTCCAAAATGCACGTGAAAAAGGACATTGAATATAGAAGTGTTCTAAAGTTTCTAAGACATCAGGGCAAGAGGGTCTGGGGCATAATCTTTCCTCTAGGGCTTTGTGTTTATGTGTATTTCTAACACCTAACCTTCCATAACACGAAAGCCAGGTAACATCCCAGCATTTCTGGGGAATTCTTTTGTCTGTTAGCTGTAAAAAGAGATTATCAGGGGATAGTCCTTGAAAGCTAGGTAGCATTGGAAGTTGACAGAAATGTGTGGCAATAATGCCAGCGTACAACTGTTTTCTAGGTAGGTAACATATGGAACAGGAGGTCAAAGACCATGCCCTAATTTTGTAAAAAGTAGGAATTAATGTTACAGGAATTTTATGTGACCTAAAACTTTTTGGCCCCAAAAAAGGCATTTTTCCCCATATATTTATTAAGCTCTCAAGGAAAAATTTAACAAGGGAAACCCAGATTGCAAATTTGCCTATTAGTATTATCATATTCCATTGTATAAAGGTAGTATGGAAAAAACAAGGGGATTAATCATTCCTACTCCTCCATAATTATAATCGTGATAGGTGTGCAGTCCTTTAATAGGGTTCAACCAGCTTCCCCCAAAATCTTGAAAAAATTGATTATTAACTTTAGTTTCTATAATTGGTGGAAGAGGAAAGATGCGAGCCACATGTAAAAATAAAGGTAAAAATCAAGGTTTTTAGCAAAAAACACTTTCTTTTTTGCTATGATTCTTGCGTTCCATGAGTGTACTAATCCCACAGCTTTCCTTACTGCAATGTCCCAGTTTAGAATTACATCATCTGAGCTACTAAAGGTAAGCCCTAGAATTTTAATTGGGGTCGAAGAGATATTAATGTTCGCTAGCTGAGATTAAGGACGTTGTTGTCCATTCAGACATATAGGGAATCCTATACTCTCTGTAATTTAATTTAGCACCAGAAAGTTTTTCAAAAGAAGTTATGACCTCTATCATCGCTGCCGATTTAGCTTGTGTAGTGGTACAGAGGCATAAATCGTCAGCATACGCACTTACTAGGGGCATCTGATGTTTAGAATTAAAAGTTATTCTAAGAATGCTGGGATGATTTAACAGATGTCTCAGAAGGGGGTCAATCTGCAAAACATAAAGGAAGGGGCTTAGGGTGCATCCCTGATGGACCCCAATGGTTCCTCTGAAACATTTACCAAGTACTCCATTTATGTAAGGCTGTATCCAAGCACTGTCATACAAGGGTTGAATCCATATGACAAAAGCAGGGGGAGACCATATTTGAGAAGCACTTTAAACAGGTACTTTTAAACGACATGATCAAAAGCTTTCTCCAGATCTAGGGAAAGAAGGATACCTGAAGATGTCATATTATCCTTATTTGCAAAAAGATCACGGAGAAGCATTAGGTTATGAAATAGAGACCTATCAGGAATTGTGCAAGTTTGTGCGGGGCATATTAGGGTCTGAGAGATTATGGATACTCTCGGCAATAAAATCGTGATAAATAATTTGTAGTCTGCCGTCAGCAGGCCAATAGGCCTCCAGTTCTTTAAATTTGATCTGCCTCCGTTTTTGAACATTAGAGTCATTATGGCCTTAGTAAAAGAAGCTGGTATATTGTTTGAATATAACATAGCATTAAATATTTCCACAAAAATAGGGATAAATAATTTTTGAAAAGTTAAACAGAATTCCACAGGTAGGCCATTATGGCCAGCGAAAACATTTTTATGTAGCTTATTTAAAGCCTGCTGTACTTCCTCACTAGTGATAGGCTGAGTTAAGATTGTTTTCTCATTGGGTAATAAGAGGATGTCTAAAGTATCAAAAAAAAGTTTCATCCTTTTGTGTTTGGGAAGCCGAAGAAAAGAGATCTCGTAGATATTCCTGTAGAAAGTTAAGCAGTTCTCCTGGATCTTTGGATTTCTGTGCCGAATACATGTTCTGCACAGAATCCAAGGTAGTATTATCAATCCTTTCTTTACAGCCTTTAAAAATGTCCAGTCCAGGTTTTTTCCTTGAGTCCCATACTGGGCCTCAATTTTAAGGGATTCTGCCCCTTTGTACTGAAAACGTGCAATTTCCTATTTTGTACATGCTATTTCTTGTGAGAGATCAAGTTTACATTCAAAAGCCTGAGAAATCAGCTTAGATAATTTTTCTCTCAGGGTAAGATATTTAAAATATGTAGACTTTGATTTATATTGGGCCTGTCTTATGAAAAAGGATCTAAAATATTTTTTTGAATCTATCCACCAGGAGAGAATGTCTTCATATGCATCAAATATGGAGATATTTGCTTTTACGAGCTCCTCACAGTGGCTTAAAATCTTGGGGTCTTCTAACAAGGATTTATTCAGCTTCCAACGGGATTTGACCCTAGAGGAGCTATCTTTACAATCAGTGCTAAAATATACCAAGGTTGCTAAATGGTCTGAAGATGCGCATGGGATAATTTTTGCTCTTACTGTTTTTAAATGCTAGGAGAAGAAAACAATCAATCCGAGTAGCAATAGTGCCTCTCATATATGTTTTAGGGTCATCAGTATTGACGGATTTATAACCATTACACAAGCAGGCAGTTTTTAGAATATTAGTGAGGCAATTTACATCTCCAAAGGTTTTTTTTGTTGTGCCTCCTCGATCTTCTGGTGTGAGTCTCACATTAAAGTCCCCCCCCCCCCCGAATAACATGTCTGCTTGTATGAAGAAAAGGCTGAATGGATTTAAAGACGTCTGACCTTGCAGCAATGCTCTGAGGGCACAGACATTGATCAATCTAAATGTTGTTTTTGTGGGTAATATCTAACATCAGGGCCTGATGTGGGGCAGTTTCAACCAAGCAATTTACCGTGAAACAGTAGCCCTTAAATAAAATTCCAACCCCATCACAAAGGTCCTCTCCCTGAGACCAGAAGGAAGGCCCCATTGTCCAAATTCGTTTTGTATGAGAAACCTTGTAAGATGTTTCAATGCGGGTATCTTGAATAAATATAATGTCATCTGCAATGTCTTGGAGAAACTGCAGGGTGACTAATCACTTTTTATATGATTTCAGGCTACTCACATTTAAAGTGAGAAAAGAGAAATATCCCGCAATTATAAAATTGATGTTTCAAGTCACCATCTCAGAGATCTTTGTAGCCTTTTTCTGACGGTTTTTGCTACACGAATCTGGCTGAGAGTCAGACAAGAAATCCATTCTTGAAGAGGCCACAGAAGAGTCTTCATCTTCTCCCTTAGTGTCACCCCATTGTCTCCGCTTGGCTAAGGCTTGAAATTTGTTACAGTTGACCACCTGTTGTCTTGTGGGGGTGATCTCAGCCTTCCTTTTCCCTTTGTTATTCCTAGAGGACCTAACAGGTTTGGATTTTGGAAGTGTTGGTGTTGGGTGGGGGGGCGCGCAGCACTGTTTGTTCTGGGTCTAGTGCTGCTGTCTTCTGTGGAAGTTGCCGTGCTGCTGAAGGGTTGTCAGCCCCAAGGGGAATCTGTTCTGTCGTGGTATTGTGACTAGGTACCTCAACAGTTTCTCCAGGTGATCGCATGGTGGTGGTGCTGCTGGACCATGCTAACCTCTGTGTTTTCCATGGGGTGGGACCATGATGGGCTATTCTAGTATTCAAGAGGCGGACTTGGGAGTTTGTAATTATTCTTTCCTGGTTTTGTGGTGCCTTGTCTAACCTGTTGTGATCCACCCAAGGGCATTGTTTGTAAGAATGTCCTGACTTATCACAAAGATTATATTTAATTGGGTTTGGACACCCTAAGCTGACATGGCCATATTCAAAGAACAGGTTGCATCTAGGTTGGGAGCATAAGGAGCTTAGGTGTGTTCTGGCCCCATACTTGTGACATGTTCTGGACTGGCCGAGGTAGAAGCACAGCCTTCTGTCTCTACCAATGTAACAATTCTCAGGTAAATGCTGAATGCCAGAGTCTGTGTGTTTTAATTGCACCTTAATTTTCCAACCCCCCTGTCCACACTAAATCATCATCCAAAATGGGATTTGGGCAGTCAAGAATATCACAGCGCTACCTGAGCCAGCACTGCACATCTGCAGTACTCACACCCTCATTCTTAAATAGCAGTGTGGTATTCTTGACCGTCAGTTTTGTCAAGGGTATTAGAAAAAATGGTGACCAGTGAGGAGAATCCTTAACCAGAGGATACTTCTGCCAAAAACTTTCTAAAGTGCTTGCTGTCTTAAAGCTAATATTATAAACTGGTTCACCTTTGACATGAATGAAGGCAAAAAGTTCCTGTGCTCTTATCCCCATAGCATCCTGAAGCATGTTATGCAGTACAGTTTTCCTGTCTGGAGCTAAATTAATATCCCCATTATACTTTACACGTATCGCGTTTCTACGCTGTGCAGGATAACTTCATTGTTCAAACAAATCAGACATAAACAAAGGTTTAGTATTAACAGTTTCTAAAATCTCAGCAACCTGATTCAGGTCTGTCTGTGAAAGATTCTCCGCTGAGACGCCAGGAGCTTGCTGCAAGTTGGGGTGATCATCCGTATGTGTTGCTGTGTCCATGGAAACATTTGAGGCTGATGCCAAGTCCAAAACAAGAACGTCCTGTGTTCCAACATTGGGAGTAGAAGTTTGTACAGATGTCCGAGGATTTGTTTTTGAGAAGGCAGCGATAGCATGCTGCGAAGAAGCCTGAATGATCTCTGCCGCCGAGACCGGGCCAGGGGAAGTCCAACTACCTCCATCTGTGCGCTCCCAACCCACTGCTCGCAAAGCCACATCAGGGCTCCAGGATGAACTTAAGGTAGACTGATCAGCTGAGTGACCATTTCTAAGCTGTAGCGCTGATGGAGTCAAAACCTGGGCACTCTCAGGTGTAGAAATTTGTGCTGTTGTCTCAGTCATTGTATTCCTGAGTTTGTAGTCCACAGTGAGGGAGTAGAAAAATTGTTTGTACTTGGGGGAAGAAATAAAGGTGCATTTGCCGAGGTTTCTGCATCTTCTTGCAGCAGCTTCAATAGAAAGGATTTATGAGTATTCACGGCTTGTCTCAGTAGATCTTAATGAGAGACAAAGCTAGATACAGTTTCTGCAGGGCCAGATACAGTTTCTGCAGGGCCTTCCATAATCTGTGCACTAGATTTACCACTTAATGCAGTATTAGATATATTAGCATCAGAAAATTCCATAGTTGTAGGCATACCTTTACCATTCTTTTCTTTTTATGGTATGCGCAACAGAAGAATCCATTTCAACAGCAAATTTCCCACAACAAGATCAGGATCAGCGCCACCACCTTCCTCCTCCTGGTCGTTGGCCATCTTGGGAGAGATGGACAAGGGTTCCCCCTACTGGCGAGAGTAGGGGAATTTCCCTGGTGTCTTGGCCAAATTTCCCCCCATTCACAAAAAATACCACCAACAGCTTAATCTGGTGCAAGGTCAGTTGGCATTCATCTGTATCCCCCCTCTCCTGGGTCGTGCCTGAAAATAGGCAGGATTTGTCCAGTGCACTTACTCGGTCAACAAAAACTAAATAAATACATTTTTTAATGAAGCCTCGGGTGTGCAAATGATTTGATCCCTGGCTGAAATGGTTTCCAAAGTTAGTAAATGATATATATTTCTGTCTGTTTTCAATGGTCTCCCAATTGAACTGACAGGCTCACTCTATTCTTTGACTGTGTTTAAGTCTAATTTAAAGAAATGGTTAGCTACTACAAATGTTTGTGAATGCAATCTTGGATGATTTTTTTTTTATTTAACAATTTCTAGAAATAGTTACTACAAATGTTTGTGAATGTAATTTTGTATGACGTTTTACTGATTTGTATGTTTATACCCATTTACCTCTTTTTCTGTACAGTTGTCTGGTCACCCATGCAAATGGGTCTTTGGCCCATGGACTTTTCCACATTTTAAATAAACAAACAAATGCAAAAGGATCCTTTTAAGGGTACTGTCCCTCCCAAAACTAAGGTTTACTAATATCATGACAAAAACTAACCCCACTCTTAAAGGAAAACTACGTTGAGAGGTGAAGCCCCAACCGCTGCACAGAGCGGGGCTTCACCTCATCCCCCCTGCAAACGGCAGAAACGATTCATAATTTAATTACATCACTGCTCCTAAACTTCTATAAAAGTTCCGGTGGAGCTTGCATTTTGAACATGGTGCTCTGGGAAACTACAGGATCTCGCCGAGAGTACCGTGAGATGATGACACATCATTCCCCTACCCATTATAGTGTCCTTATGTACAAAAGTAAAACTACATATAATTTTTTATATTTTTATATTTTATTATACATATCGTAATTACAACCCTTTGAGTCAAGGACTCATTTCCAAAGGCTCCACGTCAGTTCCAGTGGATTCAACACATAGACAGCAACACAAATGCAATATGATAGACAGGAGGATACAGATGTTTTTTGTTACATACCAAACAGCAAGTAGCAAACAGTATTCATATATTTGCAGGTGTCAGAACAAACACATAGAATCCCGAGCTATCCAGTGCCCAGATAAGAGTTACAGTTTACAATAGCAGTACAGAGGTCTATACAGTGCGAAAGCTAGGCTCCAGGGACAAATACAGTAAATTCAGAATTGCAGCGTGAGATAAGGTGATTGTCATCAAGAGTCTAGGAAGGAGGCCAGGGAGGGAGCGGGGCACCTATGGGCTAGGATCCCACTTGTGGAGCGCATTCGCAGCTGCGGGTGGAGAAAATGAGGCTCTTGAGAGCTGCCTTAAAAGGACCTATTTTAGTGAGTGAGGAGGGGAGGATGTTGAACCAGTGCAGTGCCCTGCAACAACAGGATCTCTGGGCAAGTGATGTCCACACCCTAGAGACTCTGACAGTGGCCTTAGTGGAGCCACGGGCAGAGGGGGAAGCAGGGCGGAGGGAGGCGGACACCCCTAGGGAGGAAGAGACCTAGAAGTATTTTTTTTTTTTATCAGAAGGCAGGTCTGATATTGTAACCGCTCATTTAGATTGAGTATGTTGGCCAGCGAGTATAGAGTGCATACATGAGTCTATTTGTCTGCACCAGTGAGGAGCCTACAGGCCTTATTTAGGGATAACTGGATTCTCCTGAGGGCGGTGACATCAGCAGCAGCGTAGACAGGGAGGCTGTAGTCTATGAGAGACAGGACAAAGGAGGAGACAGCCAATCTGAGGGCATCCGGTGACAGGCAGTCCTTATGACTGTAGAGAAGGCCTATGCGCATGTTAATTGCTGAGCTGAGCAGGTTGATATGCGAGTGAAAGGAGAGGGCAGAGTCAAAGGTAATGCTCAGGTATTTGCAGCTGCTAACTTGTTCTAGTGGGTGGAGTGAACTGGATAGCATATGGAGGGGTGAGTTTTTTGCCTTATTTTGATGATGGGCAAACAACATGGCTTTAGTTTTTTTAATGTTAATGACCAGCACGCGGTCATTGAACCAGCTTCTAATTTGACTGAAAGAGTGCTGGAGGGAGGTCTGAAGAGAGGAGGGGTCAGGGTGGGAGAAGAGGAGAACCGCATCATCTGCATATAGCAGGACCTTGCTGGAGCAGGAGTTGGGTAGGGCATTTACATAGAGACTAAAAAGAAGAGGGCTCAGGATGGAGCTCTGTCAGACCCCGGAGTGGACGGGGCAGGTGCTGGAGAGGGTGCTGTTTATTTTGACACACTGGGACCTTGGAGAGATAGCTGGAGAACCAGTCCAGTGGGCCTTGGGAAAAACCTAGTTGAAGGAGAGTGTCCAGTAGGAGTGGGTGACAGACAGTATCAAAGGACTTGGAGAGTGGAACATATTTACTGATGCCTGGTGCTGTTTTTACTGAATTTGCCTAAATCCTATGGGCATGGCTGGCATACCCACGGAATTTAGGCAAATTCAGTAAAAACCGCGCAAGGCATCAGTAAATTATATACAGTTTTACTTCCGTACATAAGGACACTATAATGGCTAGGGGAATGATGCGTCATCATCTTGCGGTACTCTCAGCGAGACCCCGTGGCTTCCCAGAGCTCCAGGTTCAAAATGCCAGCTCCACCGGAGCTTTTATAGAAGTTTACGAGCAGTGATGTAATTAAATTATGAATCGTATCTGCCATTTGCAGGGGGGGGATCGGAGAGGCGAAGCCCCAATCTGTGCAGCGGTCATGTCTTCACCCCTCAACATAGTTCTCCTTTAAGCCAGGGTAGGTTTAAAATATGTTCCACTGTATGCCTCTGTCGGTGGTAAGGTCCATTTTACCTGTGAAACTCTTCACACAATCAATACATGTACAGTATGTAGTTTCTTTCCTGAATGTATCGACTGATGTACAGTAAGATCTGTTTGAAGGCTGAAACTCTTCTCATGCTAAGTGTATTTAACGGGTCTCTCCCCTGTGTGAGACTGCTGAGGGCTAATAAACCTTGTACCAGTTGTGAATCTCTTTCCACAGTTATGACATTTAAAATGGATTTTTTTCTGAGTGAACCCACTGGTATTTAGTAAGATTTACTTGATAATGTAAACCCTTTCCACACACAGTACATTTTGAAACAGTTTATAGTAAGGCATGGTTTAGTCATGAAACTTGTTCCATAAAGACTGCACGTACTTTCCTCAAGTGCATCCTCAGGTGTATATTAAGATCTGCTGTCTGTCTGAAACTCTCCCCACACTCAGTACATTTAAAGCGCATCTCCCCTGCGTGAATCTGTTGGTGGGAATTGAGACTACGTTTGAATCTGAAGCTTCTCTCACACTTAGTGCATTTAAATGGTCTTTCCTGTATGTGGATCTGTTGGTGGTCAATAAGTTCAGTTTTACTTGCAAAATGCTTGCCACAATCATGACATGTATATGAATACTTTTTTGAGTGAATCTTTTGGTGCTTTATAAGATTTCTTTGATATCTGAAACTGCTCCCACACTCAGTACATTTAAAGAATTTCTCCCCTATATGGATTCGCTGGTGGTCAGTAAGCTGTGCCTTACTTTTGAAACTCTTGCCACAGTCACCACATGAAAATGTATTCTTGTCTGAGTGAATCCACTGGTGTCTAATAACATTTTTTTCATGTTCAAAACTTTTCCCACACAGAGTACATACAAAATAAGTTGTTTCTGTATTGTTCTGTCCTTCACCAAAGAGATTACCCAGCTGTTTGAAATTCTTCCCATTGGTGGTAGACTGAAAAAGCTTCTGTGTTATATTAGATCTTTGGTGACTCTTTGGTATGTTATTTTGTTCATGAACTAGAACCATGTGTTGAGACAAAATCCAGAGGTTTGGAAAATGTGTCTGGCACATCACACATGTCAAGCTCCTCTTTTCTGGGAAGCTTTGCTGGTGTGCAGGATGTTCCGATTGTTGATTCATCTCACAATCAGCAAACTTAAGGGCTAGAATTACAAGGAAAAGAGATACTTTATTACTTGACTTTAAGAGTACGATAATACAATACAATGTATATAACACACATTACCTGTAACAAATAATAGCTAGAAATATAACACAAAGAAACTGATGTTAAGGGCATCACTGATAAAAAGGGCTTCATCCAAGAATTCAAAACACTAGGCACATGAGTCAGGAGCACCTCTTGTAATACTATTCAATGAGTCAGTTAGAACAGGGGTGTATCTAATGGCCAAATGTACTACAGGTCTAAGCAGCACCACTATTTTAGAAAAGGTTCAGAATCAAATCTAGGAAACTACAGCCCAGTATGCCAAACATCAGGAAACTTACCAAGCACCTATAGGGCTTACGACATAAGACATACAAAACTCCAATACCTTAACATTATGTTCCTGGCCACCTGTCACCTTAGAAGGGATAAATTATTTTTATTCAGTATAATTCAAGACCCTTCTCTGATGACTGAGCTTGGTTTTGAATTCAGAAATAACACTCACAATATTAGATGTCACCCATTACAACTGGCTGGTAAACCTCTGAACTACTTAAGTAGAAAGTTCTTTTACACACTAAGGACTGTTAATCCTTGGAACAGACTACCTACTGAAGTTGTCATCAGCGAAACCAAAAGCTTATTCAAACATTGTCTCAACAATCTAATTACCTCTGGGTATAGTCTTTCCTATTATACTCCGTGATTAGCATAGGAGCACCGATGCCCTCCCCTTCCCTTGCTTCTCAAAACACTTTAGTAGTATGAAGTTCTGTAGTATCAGTACTAGGGAACCTGATGGAAACTATAACCAGAGACAGCACTTTTCCTCCTCTGAAGAAACTTAGGATCCGAGTCAAAATGCAGATTCAGTGACATTTGTTTATTGAAACCTTTTGTATGGGAAGGCAAAGACTTACTTCCGGGTGTGCTGGGGAGTGGAGAGGGGTTAGAAGACAGTATGAGAGGTAGTATCAAAACACTTCTTACAAACTGCATTCAAGTCACAATGTTGCATGCAAGATTAACTAGGACCATTAGAGGCAGTGCACAAAGTCAATACAGTGCCTGGATACAAATTAGACACAAAATAGAAACAGTAACGGGCAGTTCAAGGTGCATCTAAAAAGGTAAACAACCTCAGCATGATAGAGCTCTGGCAAGGGTTACTCACAAGGGTCGCTGGAAACAAAGTCAGGTTTAAAAAAAAAATATGGCAAAGCATCATGAGATGTATATGTAAATCATCATGAACAAAGTTAGACTGGTTCAACTTTAAAGGGACACTGTCAACTCCTTTTGCATCATATTTCTAGTTGAAACCTCACATGTTAGGATTGCTTACTTTCTCAAAAACTCACTGAAGTACCTGTAGTTGGTTGTTTGATCTGCTTCCATTCTTAGTAGAACCGAAATGTATGGGAATGAAGCAATTATACCCAACTTTGTTTTGCCTCTGATCCTTAATCTACTCCTGGAAAGTAGGAACACCCCTCACAAAGTGCAGAACTCATTGTGTGATAGTCTTCACTCCTCCTGCAGCACTATGAGTGGTTAGACTGTGCTCTCTACTCCTCCCACAGCACTATGAGTGGCTAGACTGTGTTAGGGGCATTTCAAAGTCAAGAAAAGATGCAGTGACGTTGAGCAAAGAACATAAACAAACACATTTTTGTACGGTAACACCAGTATGGTGGGCCATCTTTTTTTCTTTTAACTTTTAAAACATATAAAAGGAAACAGAATCAAACTACCAGCTACTGTATACTGGCAATCTGTACAGTATGTGTGCCATCAAAAAATGTATTTTTTTAAATCTAGAGATAATTTGAGGCCTGAGGGGTTGACAGTGCCTCTTTAAACAGCAGTGCACAGTGCCAAGTAGCCTCTCCCACAAACTGAAAAGGTTTAAAACAAACTTGTTTTCAACCTTAACAGTGTGTGAGAAAGGCCATTTGGCACCATGCTCTTGGCTTAAACAGAACCAGCCTAAATTTTTCCATGATTATTTGCATATATATATATATACATACCATGATGCTTTATATTATATAGGTATGTGTGTTTTTTGTAGTTTAATATATTTAAATATACTTGCATACATAGTCACACGCATGGAATGGGGTGACAGCAACATCTGACAATGCCAATGCACAACCTGACACCTCTTGAGGTGTAACACCACACTTCCATACTTCTGATGCATTAGTAAGAACCTAACTGATGCATTAATGTAGCTTTTTGCAATGAATCTCCTTTCTTTTTGAGGTAGTCCCACCCTCCATAACCAACTTTATGTCACAGTGGAGTGCAGGCTCCTTTGCCTTGCGTTTCCCATCAGACATAAGGCCAGTTATGGAGGGTGGGAGCACAGGGCCCTCCCACCATCCATAAATGTCCTTCTGTCACAGTGAGAGTGCAGGACCCTTTGGGCCCTGGCTCCCATGCTCTGTGATTGTCTGTTTTACTGTGGGACAGCAGGGTCCTTGGAGCCTACACACCCATCCCTCAATAGATGTGTGACCCAGTTATAAGCATAGCTACCTTATTATGCCAGCACATGTACCCAGCAAGGAAAAATTTCAAATCCCTGCCAAAATGTAATTCTGCGCAACTGCAACGCCATTCTGCACCAGAGGTGTGAAAATCCATTTTGGCTAGGATTTGAAAAATGACAGCAGTGACATATATGAGGTGGAGTAATATGAAGACTATGTTGCAAATCTGTAGTCAAAATATTTAAAATTACAAAGTTACGAGTGAGCGTAGCGAAATTCCAAGTAATGGGTATAACTTCGCCATTTTTAAAGATTTTGACACCAAATTTTCAACAAAGCATTCTAATTACCCCACCTAATGAACAACATGTCTGTCATTATGCTACTCCTGCCTGAAAGGTAAATTAGCCAAACAACCATGAACTCACATTTTGGGTGGGAGTTGTGGAACAACAGTCACATTGGTCATGCGGTGGGGTCCCTAAGACCCTGGACACACTACAGAACTGTTTTTGAAAAACACTTTTGAAACCAGTGTAGCTAAACCATTTCAGTGTAGCCACACTACTCAGTAACCATTTTTCATAACGGTTTAGTGTGGCCACACTGCTAGTGTTAAACCTGTTCGCCTTGTAACTATTTTGTGTTAAGTCCAACACATAGAACTGTGCTTGCCTGGACACACTGCAGTTAGAACTGTTTTAGTTAAACTATTACAGCTTAAAACATTTTTACTCCTGGAAAGACCTGCGAGTAAAACCATGCTAGTGCCAAAACATTTTTAAAAATGGTTTTAAGACTAGGTATCTAGCAGGGTTTAACAACACTTTTGTTAAACTGTTTCAAGGGGCATGAAGTCTGTCTCAAACAGTGCTAGGGGGATTTAAAATGTTTTAAGGCACTTAAACCATTTTAAATGCCCCAGTGTGTCCAGGGCCTAGAAGGACATGTTTAAAATTTGGCCGCAAAATCTTAAAAATAGGAAAGTTATGCACAAGGTGAAACCCTGATTGAAATACATTAAACTGCATTTACCTTAGTTTCTCATTGTGGTGGAGTTAGGCTACATCCTCCACCATGACTGACAGACCACTTTTCTATCTCCTTATTTCCGAGCAACAGTGAACGCTTTTCTTCTTTTCCCCCTTACCCTAGGTCAGCCACCTAGCGTAGCTCTTTACTATCCCTACTAAATTTCCAACTAGTTCTCTCTTTCTATTCTTTTTCCATTTGCATCCATCTAGTCCCTAGAATGATGCCAAACACCAGAAGAAGTGTTGTATAGAGTTCATTTTGTGTACAAAAAAAAAAGAAGGCTAGTTTAAATAAGAATACATACAGTTAAAGCCTTTTTAAATAAAAGGGATTCAGAAGTCATATAAAACAATACTAATTTCATGATTAGTACAGTTATAAGAAATCCTTCGGGTATTTTCATAAATTCACACTATAAACCTGTTACTGTATAAGGTTCTAAGTATGAGAATGTGGTATACTTTATAAAAGTGCTTAGTCATTATGGATCAGAGATATAAATTCAATATCTGTGGAGATACACACTGTACCTTTGACCAAACCAGAAAATCCCCTGAAACAACCCCCCCCCCACCCTTTTTGGTTTTGAAACAACATGCTCAGACATGAAACAGCACGTTGAGACATGAAAACAGAAAAGGGCTTAGTCAGGTAACCCCACCAAAAGATTTAAAAACCTCTTCACTGAGTTCACTTCAGTGCAGTCCAGTGGGGCTTAGCCCTGATGGAGAAGAGAGGCAGACAAGCTGTTAAATGCAGATGAGAAGGGTCTTAGGCACTCTAAGATCCACAACTGTATTATTAGAGCAACTATTGCAATTGTTTTGTTTTCATTTATTATTTTTTGAACTTTTGGAAAATAAATATCACACCATGGTGTGTTTTAAACCTGTAAATTTGCCTTGTCTGAAGTTTATTCCCACATGCTGTGACCAATTTGGTGTCAACAGTGGGATAGTACTGGTTGTCCAGAGAAATGAGGGGAAGACCAGTACCCAGATACCAGCCCTGGTATCCAGACATGGGGGCAAAGAGCAGGATGAAGTACCTCCAGGATCTTGTTGATGCCAAGGATCTGTTGAAGGGGGAGGGGCTTTCCGGTGTGCATACCACAGCTCAGGTGAGGAAAACCGGGGGGAATTACTAACCAGATTGGAGTTTGATGGAATGTGGAGGTGGACCGGTGATAGAGAGAGGCACAGCATCGCTGCCCGATGCTGATGGAGGGTTCCTACCCAGAGGATTTTGTGGTGGAAGCAGAAGACCAGGATCCATGTGTTCTAGAGGAGGAGTACCCCCTGATGGAACCTTTGTTGCCAGTCACTTCTGAAAACCTGTTGTTACCCCACTTTCTGGGCTGCTGCTACTTGGAGGACGATGAGATGAAAGCCCCAGGTAAGACTGTTTCTGGACATTTGCATACTGGGTGAAGACTACAAGCAACAGGAAAAACACCATGGTAGTTGAATGGACTTGCCCATGTTTTGGACACCCTGTGATATGGTATGACATGTATGAAACATGTAATGTTTAAAATGAATATAGCATTAAGGCTGGTGCTGAGTACAGTCAATTGAAGGTACGACAGTGGATGCACAGGGCTAAAACAATACCAAGTGATGGGCATGGAGGAACCTCAAAGTCAGCATGAAACTCCTGTGTATTACTTCCTCTTTTTTAATATAATGATGAAGGTACGATAGTGGGTGCTCAGGGCTGAAACAATGCTAAGTGATAGGTATGGAGGAAGCTCGAAGTCAGCATAAAACTACTGTTTATTGCTTCCTTTTTTAATATACTGATGAAGGTACAATAGTTGGTGCACAGGGGTTTGAAACGATGTCAAGTGATGGGTGCTGAAATGATGCCAAGTGATGGATTCTGAAACAATATTAAGTGATGGGTACTGAAACTATGCCTATTGATGGGTGCTGATATTACACATGAAATGTCTGAGTTGTAGTAATGAGAGTAAAATAGTTAGGAGATAGCAAGTCACTACAGACTGAAGTCCTCCGAGAGCATAGATGGGTACTGTGCTAAACTGTATGACAGCCCCAGGATAATGTTTTGAAAGTATTGTTGTATTGCAGTAACTTGGTATGGTGGACAAGACTAAAAATAGTTGAATTAAGGGACCCTGGGGTGAAGCTTTCATAGTGGGTGAGAGAAAGTTTCAACCAACCCCCATTCTGCTGTTTTGGCAGAATATTTATGACTGAGAGGGGTTTTCAGAACTGTTTTTTTCTTAAGGAGGGAGGTGTGTGGCGGAGTTAGGCTACACCCTCAGCTGTGACTGATGGACTATTCCATCTCCTTATTTCCTAGCAACAGTTAACGCTTTTCTCTGTTTTTCTTCTTTTTCCCCCTACCCTAGGTCAGCCACTTAGTGTAGCTTTTTGCTATCCCTACTAAATTTCCTACTAGTTCTCTCTTTTCATTCTTTTTCCATTTCCATCCATCCAGTCCCTGGAATGATGCTAAACACCCGGAGAGGTGTTGTGTAAAGTGCATGAGTGCATTTTGTGTACAAAAAAAATATGAAGGCTATTTTAAATAGGAATATATGCAGTTAAAAAAGCCCTTTTAAATAAAAAGGATTCAGAAGTCATAAAACCATAAGAATTTCATGATTAGTACAGTTATAAGAAATCCTTAAAGTATTTTCATAAATTCACACTATAAACCTGTTACTGTATAAGGTTCTATGTATGAGAATGTGGTATACTTTATAAAAGTGCTTAGTCATTATGGAACAGAGATCTAGAGAATCAATATCTGTGGAGCTATACATTGTACCTTTAACTGAACCAGGAAATCCCCAGAAACAACCCCCCCTTTGGTTTTGAAACATGTTCAGACATGAAAATAGAAAAGGGCTTAGTCAGGTGACCCCACAAAAAAGATACAAAAACCTCTTTACTGAGTTCACTTCAGTGAAGTCCAGTGGGGCTCAGCCCTGATGGAGAAGAGAGGCAGACAAGCTGTTGAATGCAGATGAGAAGGGTCTTAGGAGCTCTACGATCCACGACTGTATTATGGAAGAAACTACTGATGTTAAGTAGTGATTTTCTTTGCAATTATTTAGTTTTTATTTATTATTTTTTTAACTTTTGAAAAATAAATATCACACCACGGTGTGTTTTAAACATGTAAATTTGCCTCATCTGAAGTTTATTACTGCACGCTGTGACACTCATATTGCAGTTGCCGGTTCCAGCAGCAAAATGTGTCTTCCATCACAAACGCTGTTCTCAAACCTAGGACCTCTTCAAGTGAATGAGGGTGTGTGAAGGTGGTTGCACAGTGGGTGCGGATCTGACTGGTGATGGATTTCTTTTTAAGGAAGAATTTTTACAGAAAAGTACATCTAGGGATGGATTTCTTTATTTTAAGAGTTAAAAAAGAACTACACATATGGGGAAAGACTTTGGGTGGTGGTGGACAGGTGAGCATGCAGAGGGAGGAAGCAGGAGGGTTTATTTTTTGACAATTGGGACCAGGGAACGAGGGTGTTGGGTGGGAGACCACACAGAGGGAGGGAGCAAGAGGATTTCTTTTATTGACAATGGGGACCAAGGAATGAGGGTGGTGGGTGGAAGACCAGGGAGTGGGAAGGAGCAGGAGGGTTAATCATTTGACAGTGGGGACACTGGAAGGAGAGTGGCTGGTGGGAAAGCATGCAGAGGAAGGGAGGGTTAATCATTTGACAGTGGGGACCAGGGAACAAGGGTGGCGCATGGGACAGCAAGCAGAGGGAGGAAGCGTGAGGGTTGATCTTTTGATAATGGTGACTGGGGAATGAGGGTGGCATGGGAATTACATGCACAGGGACAGAGTGGGAGGGATTTCTTTACCATCAGAATAGAGACCAGGGAACAAGGGGGGCAGATGGGACTGCACACAGAGGGAGGGAGCAGGAGGGATTTCTTTCTTATTTCAAGTGGACTGGGGAATGAAGATGGCGGGTGGGACTGCACAGATGGATATAGCGGGAGGGATTTGTTTTTTTATTTTGGGAGGGGCAAATTCAATGCTTTGTTTTTGTAGGATGCCCAGATATACGGTTTTTAAGCCTAGCCAGTTTAACTGTTTAAATTTGTGACAGTACTGTTGCAAGTCTTTGTGAAATCTTTGTGGATCTTGGGGTTATCATCTCTGATGACCTCAAGGTAGGGAAACAGTGTGACAAGGCAGCAGGTAAAGCAAATAGAATGCTGGGATGTATAGGCAGGGGCATTACCAGCAGGAAAAGGGAGGTCATAATTCCGCTATACAAGACACTAGTGAGGCCCCACCTGGAGTACAGTGTACAGTTCTGGAGACCATACCTACGTAAGAACATAGACAGGTAGAGAAGGTTCAGAGGAGGGCAACAAAGATGGTGCATGGATTG
Organism: Neoceratodus forsteri; assembly: GCA_016271365.2. NCBI lineage: Eukaryota > Metazoa > Chordata > Ceratodontiformes > Ceratodontidae > Neoceratodus > Neoceratodus forsteri. Next base: position 113,869,975 of record CM057449.1, read on the forward strand.
CATCACAAGTCCTATGAAGACAGGTTGAAGGAACTGAACATGTACTCCCTGGAGGAGAGGAGGGAGAGAGGGATATGATAGAGACATATAAGTATCTTACAGGAGGAACAGGGTGCAGGAAAACACTATTTTAAGCGAAAAGATGTTCCAGGACTAGAGGGCAGGGATGAAGCTGGAGGGAGGACGATTCAGAGGAAACATGAGAAAGAATTTCTTCACAGAACGGGTGGTGGACAAGTGGAACACCCTGCCACAGGAAGTGGTGGGGGCTGAAACAATCACGGGATTTAAGAATGCATGGGATAGACATAAAGGAATTCTGGAGGTCAGGGGTAAGGTGCAACAGACTTCTAGGAAAACAAACTGAACTTACAAGCTCAAATGGGCAGACAGGGTGGGCCATAGGCCCTTATCTGCCGACACTGTCTATGTATCTATGAAAGTATGTTGTATTTTCAAGAAAGTATAAATAATTTCCCAAAAGTACAAACAATTTCCCAAAAGTACAACATACTTTCCCGATAGTACAAGTAGTCTCGAAAAAATACAGGTTACTCACCTGTAACAGGAGTTCTAGGAATGGTATATGTTGTTCATCCACACTCATTGGCAGTATCCTTGCCGCTTTAAATCTTGCCGGAAGGTCTTCAAGCTTGCTCCTCCCACCCACCCGGGTGGTATAACTCTCGGCTCCGCCCCATGACGCCAGATCTGGCCCGCTGGAAGCCCAGGTTGTGCGTCAAGCCGGGAGGTCGGGAGTCTAGGATGAACAACATATACCATTCCTAGAACTCCTGTTACAGGTGAGTAACCTGTATTCTAGGACATGGATATGTTGTTCATCCACACTCATTGGCAGACTCCTAGCAGCTCTCCGGGAGGGAGGCAAGACGCACACCCCATATACTTACTTGGGAAGAGAGACTGAGAACCGAGGCCCCAAAACCAGCATCCCGGCGTGACTCAAGGTCGATGTGGTAGTGGGTAATGAAGGTGTTTGCTGACTTCCAGGTAGCAGCCCTGCAGATTTCCTGGATAGGGACATCCCTGGAAGCAGCCACCGCAGCAGCAGTATGGCGGGTAGAATGAGCTCTTATCCTCTGGAGGCTCCATGCCCCTAACTTATAGCAGAGATCTATGCAGGAGGTTACCCACCTGCTTATCGTCCGCTGGCTGCAGGTCTGCCAGATGCGGCTTCAGCGTAGGTGACAAACAGCTGGCGAACCTCTCGAATTTCAGCCGCAGGCCCCTTAATAAGCGAGCGCCTTCTAGGGGTCCAGAGTATGGAGCCTATATTCGGCCCGAGGGTGTGGATTGGGGTAGAACACCGCAGAGTCAACACCTGGTTAAGGTGAAACTCCGACACCACCTTCGAAGGAATTTCGGTGGGGCGCAGGACAACCTTGTCCCTGTGGAAGACCAGGTAAGGAGACTCGATGGAAAGCGCCTGAGCTCTCCCATCCTTCTGGCTGACGGATAGCCACCAAGAAGGCGGTCTTCCACGACAGGTGAGAGAGAGCACACCTGTGCATAGGTTCGAATGGCTGCCCATGAGCTTTGCCAGTACCAGCAGTAGATCCCACGGAGGTGGGGTTCCCGCACTGGAGGAAATGTGATCAAGGCCTTTGAAAGCGCCAGACCACCTTCTCCTCGCCACGACTGCTTCCGGCCCGCGCCTGCAAGCAGAGATGGCTGCCAGTGCACCCTTAGGGTCGCCGACCTAAGCCTTGACTGAAAGGGACCATAATAGTCCAAGATGCTTGCCAAGGAACAGGAGGAAGGGTCCAAGCCCTTGCTCTGACACCAAATGGAAAACCTTTTCCATTTGAAGGCATAGCATTTTCTGGTCGACTCCACGGACGCCTCAACTACATTGAGGACCCGTCGGAAAGACCCAAGGCCTGGAACTCTAGCCGCTCAGGAACCAGGCCGTCAGGTGCAGGGATTGAAGGTCCGGATGGAACACCTTCCCCTGATTGACTGAGAGCAGGTCCGGGCGAGCTGGAAGCTGCCGCGGAGTCCTGGAGCTGAGACTGAGGAGATCTGGGTACCAGAACTGGCGAGGCCAGTCTGGGGCTATCAGAATCACCTGCGCCTTGTCCCTCCTCGCCTTGAGAAGCACCTTGTGGATCAAGGGAAATGGGGGAAAGGCGTAAAAGAGGCCCGGGGTCCATTGCCTCGAGAAGGCATCCCCCTGCAGCGAGCCCTGCTGAGGGGGCGGCATGGAACAGACTCAGCCGTGCTCTCCATGGAGGCAAACAGGTCCACCTGAGGTGTGCCCCAAAGGGAGAACAGATGCTGTACTACTCCGCAGGAGAGACCACTGTGGGATGCAGCCCCTATCTGGCTCAGGGCATCGGCCAGGGTGTTGGAGGCTCCTGCCACGTGAATGGCTAGGAGATCCGCCTCCAGGCTGCGCACGAGTGACCAAATGCGGAGAGCTTCCTTGCATAGAAGCATGGGCGCTCCGCCTGGCGGTTTAGATAGTACATGGTCGTGGTATTGTCCGCCTGACTCGACCACTGACCCCGGAGGAACGGAGCAAAGGCGGTGAGAGCTAGGCGGACCGGAGCTCCAGCAGGTTGATGTGGCATCGACTCCAGCTGGGACCAGAGGCCATGAGCCCGGTGTTCCCCAGATGGGCACCCCAACCCATCAGAGAGGCATCGGTCGACAGAGAGACCGTCGGCTCGGGCGGACGGAACGGATGCCCTCCTGCAAATGATCTGGAACGGTCCACCACTGGAGAGCTGCCCACATCCCCTGTGTCACCGATCAAGCTGGTCAAGGGATGCAGCGTTGTGACCACTGGCTGGCCAGTCCCACTGAAGGGGACGTGATGTTCCAGCCGGGCCCAACGGACCACGCTGGTACAGGCCGCCATGAGACCCAGGAGGCGCAGGAAGTCCCGGGCAGGCGCAATTGCCCAACCAGAAATGATCGGGCAAAGGAGGAAAGAACCTCGGCCCTGTCCGCCGGGAGCCGCTCTGGCTCAAGAGAGTCGAGCTGCGCCCGATGAATAGAATCACCTGCTTCGCTCGAAGTTCGACTTGGCCTCGTTGATAAGGAGGCCCAGTTGAGAGCAGACCTGGAGGGCCAGATCTCTGGACCACCGCCTCCTTCCTGGAGGGAGCTGCTATCAGCCAGTCGTCCAGGTAAGGGTACACCGGACCCCGGGCGCGCAGAGAATGCTGTCACCACTGCCATGCATTTGGTGAAGACCCTGGGAGCTGAGACAAGCCGAAGGGCATGGCTTGAACTCAAGAGAGATCCTTCCTGAAGCCGGGCGGGAATCTCTGGTGAGACGGACGGATAGGGACGGAAAAACGCTGCCCTGCAAGTCCAGAGAGCAGAACCACTCGCAGCGTTCCAAGGATGGTATTATCTGAGCCAGAGTGACCATCCTGAAGGTTCGAGACCTTAGGAACTTGTTTAGGGTCGTAGGTCGAGAATGGGCGCCAGCCCCGTCCGCTTCGGAACCAGGAAGTACCTGGACACAAACCCTGGGTCTGAAGGAGGTCCACCACCTCTCTACCACCTCCTTCTGGAGGAGGAGAGTGGCGTCGGCTCGACGAGCCGCCAGTGAGGCTGGGATCCCGAAGCTCCCGAGGCGGCAGGCTCTGAAGGTGGTGCCTGCTCATCCACAGAGGCAGGCCTCTTCCACCACCTTCAAGACCCACCTGTCCGTGGTAACAGCGGACCAGGTGGAACGGAAGTGCGGAGCCGTCTCCACGGGGGACCCAGGGTAGGTAGACGGGGATGGGGCGACACCCCTCAGCCCGTCACTGGGCAGGCTTGGAGGAGGACCGCCGAGGGACCTCCTGGGCCCTTTCCTCCTGCCTCCTGTTAGAGGAAGCCGCGGCTTGGGTTTGGGATGCCAAGGCTCGAGCCTGCTGGTCCTGACGTTGCTGGGCACGGGCGCCGAGGCACAGAAGGACGAAAGGGCTTAGGCTGTGGTTTATGGCCTTGTCCTTCTGAGCGGAAGAGACCGAGTCCAAGGTGGCATTGGACTTCTCGATCCTCTGCAGGTGACCTTCCACCCCAGGGTCAAGAGGTCAGTCCCAAAAGGAACATCCGCCAACTTGTGCTGGGTATCCGGCGAAAGGTGGATATCCTCAGCCAAGCCCTGCCGACGATAGCCACTGCGTGCCGCGCCACCGATCTGGCACATGAGTCCCCATATCCAAAGCAGTCTGGAGCTGCTGTTTGGCCACTGCCCTGCCCTGGTCCCGCACTCGCTTAACCGTAGTCTGCAGATCGGGCGGGAAGATGAGGATGACCTCATCCAGGAGCCCAACAGGGCATGAGAAAATGTGCCATGAGGACGGCCGAACTGGCCTGACGAAGGCCGAGAGAGGACGCAGCGAGACTTTTCGCCCGGACATAGTCCAATTTCTTGACCTTGTCAGGAGGTTTGTCCACATCCCATGCGCAGCCGGGCGCGCTGAAAACGCTTGTCGGTAACCAACCCCTCAGCAGAGGGTGTTCAAAACCGGACAAGGAACCGTAGGGACCGATATTCCTGGCCATCCTGGCCGGGCGCAGGGCAGGAAGCAGGGCGCCAAAGTTCCAGTGCCGACCCACTATGGCCTCGCCACCGGAAAGGCTCGTCCGGAGAATCCTCGTCCAGAATCTCCGTGAGGGGTACCTGGCCCGCTTGGAACGGGTTCGAGCTCCATCCCGTAGACTCCGAGATGAGCCAAGCAGTCCCTAGGAAGGACGACGGGCTATCGCCCATTGACTGACCTCCTGAAGACTCCAAGTCCAGTCGCTTGAGAAGAAGGAGGAATCATCTTCGACTCGGAAGAGTCCTCTAAGAGCTGCTCTGGCCTGAGCCACCTCTTCACCCGCCGAGGTCGGTCGGGAGTGAGGGTAACTGACAGCCGATGGGTAAACCCTTAGCCGACCGAGAATCCTGGTCGGAGCCCCAATTGGTGGCTGTGGAGGCGGAGGTTCCACCGAATCGGTGGAGCAGCTGGTTTTGGCCGAACAACCGCCTGGTATAGGCCTCGGATGTCAGGGTTGTGTCGGTTGCCCGTGACAGTTGATTTAATGGCCGGGAAGGCGCCGGAGTCGGCTTATTCCCGCCAGGAGGAGTTGTTGCAACATAAGGTCTCGCATCGCCGACGTACTTACGCCAGCCTCCTCATCCGGAGGAGGAGGACGAGACGCTGCCACGCCGCTTTACCGCGTGCCGACCAGACCGCTTTATGACGGTGGGAACGGGTTGACCGCCAAGAGGTCCGCGACCGAGACCGGGAGTCCCGGAATTTCCGGGTCGGTGCGGGAGGTGTCGGCCGAACCGCACTCCTTCCGCTCGGAAGGTCCATCCGAGGGCTCCGGAACCGGAGGCACAGGCGAGCCCACGGATCCTCAACTCTCCCGGGGAACCGGGAGAGGGAATCTCGGCTGCTAAAGGCGACAGTTCGTCAATGGGTCGAGAAAATCTCGACTTCATCAGTGGGAGTCTCGGTCAACTGACCTGACGGGGACCTGGAGGCCAGTGGCCGGCCGAGCGATCACCGCCGACGGACGACGGCCCGGGAGAGGGACCTTCCCGCCTCCCAAGAGCGCCGACGGAGGGACTTACCCTGTCCTCTTTTGGACCGAGAATAAGGTCCAGCAGACGCAGGCCCTTCTCCTTTAGTGGAGAGGGACAGACAAAGCTCCTTAAAAGAAGCCGTGTAGGAAGAACCCAGAGAGCGGATAAATGTCACGTGCCGAGAAGATATACCGCGCCTTCTCGAGGGCGACCATCCGCCCGAGCTGATCCGCCGAGCGCCCGCCGCGGATACCGCCAACCGGCCTCCTTGACTTCACCGAGGGAAACGCCTCGGACGCCCAGTTGCAATCGGCAGCACGGTCTTCGAGGACGAGGCCGAGAAAGATGAGCACAGGTCGCAAGCTCGCGGGTCGTGCTCAGGGCCTACAGTAGACACACGGAGTGTGGATCCGCCCTCGAGACATCTTCGCCCGCATGGGCATCTCCAAACTGGAGTCGATTTGTCCATCGCAGCAGAGGATCAAGACTGAAGTCTTTTGCAAATTTTTATTTTAAAATCCGCAAACGGAGAAATAGGAACCAGTCGCAAACGCAGAGCGTTAAGGAGGGAACCTGAGCTTCCAAGCGGTAAGGAAGATGGCGTCATGGGGCGGAGCCGAGAGTTATACCACCCGGGTGGGTGGGAGGAGCAAGCTTGAAGACCTTCCGGCAAGATTTAAAGCGGCAAGGATACTGCCAATGAGTGTGGATGAACAACATATCCATGTCCCTAGAACTATTACATACTTTAGCAAAACTGCTCTTACGGCTTGCACAACTCTGTCATAAATTGAAACAGTTAAAACAGCTAGGTTTAAAAAACATATTTCCAGGCATCCTACACAAAAACTAACAGAATTAGATTAATTGGCCCCCGATTAAGTAAACCCAACTATTGGTTCTCCCCCAAGACCCTGATTTTTTCAGATTTTTAACTTTGTATCCCCACTAAGAAAAAACAATGGTGGATTTATAAAAAGAAATCAGGCCATCTGCGAAAGTACCACATGCACCTGTGACACTTCCGCACTTAACATCTATTTTTGTCCCATAGAGAATAATGGGAAAACTTTACATTTGAATAACTTTTGAACAGTTTGATATTTTTTTCACCAAACCTTCAAAAGGCACATCTGTGACTCAACCCCACATACCCTACAATTTTTAGACCAAACCTACAAACTATTTCAGAGAAACGCGATGACAAAGAAATTGTGCAAAACTTTGTAATTTTGGATATTTTGATGTTTTGTATGTCTGCAACCGTACACGCGACTGCAACTAAACTGCGGACGTTCAGTAATCTATCATAGCATACAGTGCATGCAAAATTTCAGGCCAATCGTTAAATGGCTGCGAAGTTATTCAAGTGCAAAGTTTTGAATTTAACACAGAAGTGCATGCTAAACTTTAACAATAAGGGCACGACTGTGGTCGCACCTTTATTATATTTCATATGGTTGAGTAGGCAGTTTAATATTAAACTTCAAATTTGCACGTTAATAACTTTGCAACCGTTCAACAAATTTTCACAAAATTTGGAACGTGTGGTTTCGGATGGCAGATCTTTTGATATGCCAAGCTGCATTTCAATTGGATTTGCGGTTTCGTGAAGTGAAGCATCAAAAACTTATTTTTCACTCTTTTTTTGTAAATGTCAGAGTAATTGTTTGACATTGCACTGCACCCTCACTGTTTGGTATTTTGGCCTGAAACTTTCAGGATAGAAAGATGTTATCCCATGGGACGATCCAGCGCTGGTTTGGTGAAAAAATATTAATCTGTTCCAAAGTTACTCAATTTTGAAAATTCGGGTTCAGAACATGCTCAGTTCAGTCTTTGGGACAGACTCACAGTTTCGATCAAAGATTCCTTGTCATGAATGGCTCGCAAAAAGGGATTGCAAAAAGGGATCCCTTTTCACAAGAAAATCCCTGTTCATCACCTGCCATTTTGTTTCTTGCTTAGCGAGAAGAGAAAACAATCTTATAACTTGCCCCAGGGAAGTATTTTGTAAAACCAAGACATGGGTTTTGGTGGGGGAAACGTCCTATACCCACCCATGCCTTTTTTTTTTTGGTAGTTATTTAAAAAATGGCAGTTTTTCACCTCATAAAAAGGGATAGCGAAAAAGGATCAGCTCGCAAAAAAGGATCATAAAGGGATTTTTAAAGACCATCGCAAAGAAACAATTTGGAATTTTGGGCTGAAATTTTCAGGGCAGAAAGGGCTTGCCCTAAGGATGTGAAATGTGCTGGTTTGGTGAAACTATTTACATTGGTTCCATAGTTATAGAACTTTATAATCCTTTTTCATGATCCCTTTTCACTAGTCGATCTGTTTTAGCAATCCCTGTTCATGAGCTGTCAAAATCCCTTTTCGTGAGGAGGAGGGTCACATGACCACACCTCACGAACAGGGATTGGCTCGCGAAAAGTGACTGCGAAAAGGTAATTTAAAAGAGCACTGCAAACAAACGGCTTGCAATTTTGGGCTGAAAATTTCAGGTTAGAATGGGTTTGCCCTTAAGATGTGACTTTTGTTGATTTGGTGATGACATTTACATTACCTCCACAATTATAAGATTTTGACATTTGGAAATTTCCCATTACTGAGTGACGGAAGTGTGGTGGGCTGGGCCCTGCACTCCCAGAGGGAGATACAGCTGCTACAGGGAGGCAGATACTATTATGCAGTTATGTGGCTTCAGTGTCCTTTATGCAGCAGTGGGAGTGCAAGACCTGGAGGGCCTGCGCTCCCTCAAGGAGATGACACTTCATTACAATGTCTGTACTCTTATAGATAGATGGAAGTGCAGGGCCCTTAGGGTCCTGCGCTCCCAAAAACATACAATGGTAAGTTTACACTTTCTCAAAAAGTAAGGATATTTACTGCAAAAAACTTAGTTAATACATCAGTTAGGGTTGAAGCGACAAAGGTAAGGAAATGAGATGTTAGGGTTGACACCCTAACATCTCCATCACCAGACTACCCCATTCTACCCCCACGGCCCACAGACCAACAGGCAATGGGGTGTGCCTTGAGGTCATTCGGCCTAACTCTTGCCCTATTCTCCTATACTGTACAATATCAGCTTTCTTACACATGGAATGGGGTGAGAGTTAGGGCCGATGACCCCAAGGCACACCCCATCACCTATGTTGAAAATTTGACATCAAAAGATTGAAAAGTAGCAAAGTTATGCATTTGTGTAGATTCAATTTAGTGGATACATGTAACTCGGACATTTTCAGGAATTTTTTCACCAGATTTTCAACATGTCCTTTTGGGGACCCTACCTCATTTACAGCAGCACTGTCATTTCATTACTCTGTCCATAAAGTTGTTTCCATACAGCAACTGTGCCATTCAGGGCCACAGGTGCGAAAACACGGTTTTGGCAGGATGTAAAAAATATCAGCGGCGCTGTTCATGAGGAGATATGAGAAAAAGCGAATGTTGAAAATCTGGAGTGAAAATATACAAAATTGGTGAAGTTCGAGTGTGTATAGAAGCTCCGCAACACACGTTCGTAACACGGCATTTTTCCAACATTTTTGCACCAAAGTTTCAACATAAGCTTTTTGGGACCTTCCCTCACGAACACTGGCACCGTCATTTAGTTAACTGGTCCCAAAATGGGATTCCACACAGTGACTGTGCAATCACTATAAAGGTCTGATTAACGAGTAGACAGTGACTGTGTTCATGAGGTGGGGTCCCAAAAAGCCTATGTTGAAAATTTGGTAAACATTTTGAAAAATGCCCAACATAGTAACTCAAGTTCAAAACGCCATAGACTGCCATTATACAATGCTTAGCTTGATCTTTAGTTCACGGTTCGGCTTTGAAGAATACATACATGTCCTGGTCCACTGAAGATGACCATGCCAGACCTCTGAAGTAAGTAGGGCGGGGAGGAGGGGTGGGGGATGGGGATGGGGAGATGGCGAGGGCCAGTTTCTTTTTTACAGGATTAAAAAAATAAAATAAAAAATTGCCAGGGGACTGTTTTCTTTTTTGAAGGTATACAATTATTATGAAACTTTTTTTCTTTTTTTTTTGGACACCGAGAGTGGGCCCCCCAGTGTCCCATCGGGGGGGACTGCCAACTCGGGGACTGAACATCACGTTGTCGGAAATGTAAGAGGGTTTTCTTCTGTAGGAGACACTGGGAGTGGGCTCCCCAGTGTCCCTTACTTGTGTGGGGGCATCTAGTGCTGACACAGGGATTAGACACTCCAATGTCTGCATAAAAATTTAACTTTGGGATTTTTGACTAAGATCCTATTTCGTATCTCGCCATATGAAGTAGAATCCTAGGTTGTACTACACCGATATTAATTAGAATTTTCTTTTTTAAATAAAGAACATTTTAGGGGCATAATTAGTCCAGTAAAGTGCAGTGTGCAGCTAAGGGGCCCCGATAAGCAAGCTACATGTGATGCTTCCTCCCCAGAATATCATTTTGGAAGGTTTCCAATTTTTTTTTTAGGCATACTGTAAATGAGGCAGTATAGTGCAGTGGTTTAAGGCTCTGAGTTGCAAATCTGGTGACATCCAGCAGACCAGACCTGGGTTTGAACCCCACAGCTTCCACTTGCATACTGTGTGACCTCGAGCAAGTCACTTAACTTCCCTGTGCTCCCAAGTCGCACCTGTAAAAAAGCTTTCAGCTTAGTGTGCTAGTCCTGGTTAAATAACTAACAAAAAACAAAACAAAAAAATGATGGTGGCCATACAAAGTGGGAACTTCTCCATATGAAGCAGGATTCCTACTTCGTTTCGTACAGCTATCTTGAAGTGCTTACTGAGCATGCTCAGAATTTTTTTTTTTCTTTCAAATTTTTAAATTGCAATAATTTGAAAACTGCTTAATAATTTTTTCACTAGACTAGCAAAAGGCACATCTATGGGGGTGGTCCCTTTCTACCCTGAAAATTTCATACCCCAAAACTAAACCCTCTGGGCTGTAGGCAAGTTCAAAGAAAAATCCCAGCAAAGTCAATGAGCAAAAACATGTTTTTTTTTTACCTCTCCTTAACTCAAGTCTGCACATCCAACCTGAACACAACTTGCCAAATCAAGAGCTCTATTTCATGGGAAAGCACATACCAAATTTCGTACAAATCCACTGAATGACTGCAAAGTTATTTAAGAGCAAATTTTTCAGTTTAACATTGAACTGCCTACTCAACCCTAATATATATGCATATTCAAACCATTTCTGCATTGCAGAGTGACAAAAACTGCCCAAAGCATGGTAAATTGCACACTATTTTACTCTCTGCATCTCTGCATCCGACCGGAATGAAACTTGCCACATCAAGAGTTCTAGGGTCCCTGATGGCGCATCCATAATTTCATGTGAACTGGTTGAACAATGGTGAAGTTATTAAAGTGCAAAATTCAAGTTTCACATAGAAGTGCCTGTTTAACCCTAGCTACAGGATCTATATAGATATAGACAGGTCAAATAGTACAACAAATGTATTTATTTATTCTAAATTTACATCACATACTTAATAGAATGTCCCCATGCGATACAGCAGCTTGTTTTGAGTGGATCCCTTTGTACAGATTGGTACATGAAGTGATTAGTTTACAGGGCAGTATAATATGATATAGAGGTGCTACTTCAGTTCTTAAAGAATACTCCAATGCAACTTAAAAAGAGCAAAGCTGTTCTCGGCGATACTGGAGAACAATGTGTAACCAGCACAAGAGAGAACACTTCAGATCAAAACAAATACACTACAACAGGACATAAATAAAATCGTGGCTTGGTCAATAACTTCAGAGGTAAGTTTCAGCATACCCCAATGTTTGGTAATACACTTAGGGAGGCAAAATCAAAAATATGTATGTTATAGGAATGGCAGTCCAACTATACAGGTTCAGAGCGATAAGGACTTGGGGTTTATATAGAGATGGAAAACTCAAGACGAAGAAACAATGTAATGCTGTAATCAGTACATGCACCAGGATTATATCATGCAACAGAAGAAAGATTAGCAGTAGATCAAAGGAGGTCACACTTTCCCCGCATACAGCAGGTCACTAGTTAGACCACACGTGGAGTACTCGTTTCAGTTTTGAGAACTATACCAAAAAACTTAGAACTGTTTACCAGCTGAGGTGGTGGGCGCTAAAACCATTAACAGTTCCAAGCACGACTGGGACAGAGTGAAGGGTGACAGAAACTGGGAGGGGAATGGGGGGTGACTGGGGAAGGCTGGGACCCTGCATGGACAATAGGTCCTGGGTGGGATAGGGTACCATGGGCAGACTGAATGACCTTTGCTCATTTTCAGCAGTCACTGTTCAGGTTTCCATGGTTCTAATTTCGGTAGGAAGAATTGGAAAGATACAAAGGAAAATGATGAAGATGCTGAAAAGTGCACAGCATTTAAGTTAGGAGGGAAGACTAGAATGGCTGAATATGTTTACTCTGTAGAGGAGGCGAGTAAGGGAGATTTGATAACAGTATACGTCTTTAATAATGCAGATTTAATAAAAACACTGAATCTGAAAGAAGTCATGCAACTACTAGGGGAATTACTGAGGAGTAATGAGAAAATTCTTCACACAGAAGGTGGTGAATATGTGGAGTGGGTTTCCACAGAAAGTAGTCATGGCTACTACACCCGACACATTTAGAAAAGGTTTGAACAATTTCTAGAGTAGCTGTTATACAAAACTTAATCCATGCAAAGCACATTGAGGAAACTAGAGCAGTGGTTTAGGGGGTGCTAGCTGAGTTTCAGTGCCAAAAAGTGCATGGTTATGCATGTAGGGCTGTAAAACCCAGGAGCTGTGTACAAGATGAGGGAATGGAGCTTAGAGTCACCATGCAAGAAAGACCTAGAGGTCATCATATCTGATAACCTCAAGGTAGCTAGGCAGTGTGACACAGCAGTGGGAAGGACTAGCAGGATGCTGGGTTGCACTGGGAGAAGGATTTCTAGCAGGAGGAAAGAGGTGGTGCCGTCATTGTTTTGTTTACTGTTGAGGCCTCACCTCTGCAAGGACATTGAAAGGGTGGAGGCAGTACAGACGAGGGCAACCAAAATAGTGAGGGGGCTGCACAAGAAGCTATATGAGGAAAGGCTGTAGAAACACAGAAACATAGAATTTGATGGCAGATAAGGACCGCTTGGCCCACCCAGTCTGCCCATTTCCCTACCTACCTACTGGATAAGCTGCAGATCCTAGTTAACCAGCAGCCTACTTCTTCCTACCCCCACCTCCCAGAACTGCCTTATGACTATCCCATGCATGCTTGAATTCCACCACTGATTTTGACTCCACAACCTCCTCCGGAAGGCCGTTCCATGCATCCACAACCCTCTCTGTGAAAAAATACGTAGGAACTCAATATATACTTCTGAAGAGAGGACATGATTGAAGCCTACAAGTCCCTTGCAGGAGTGAAAAAGGTGCACATAGAGGGTCTATTACAGAGAAAGGAAAGCACTAGAACAGGGGGGCATGCAATTATGCTAAGAGGGGAAAAGGTTAGGAGAGATACATGGAAACATTTCATCACAGAAAGGGTGGTGGATGAGTGAAACAGCCTGCCAGAGAAGGTAGTGGGGGCAATGACTGTGGGGAGCTTCAAGCATGTGTAGGACAGGCACAGGGGCATATTAGTTGGAGGAACAGGGGGAGGGAATGACCCCTATGACCAACTAGTGTTAACACTGATGGAACAGGCAGGGACAACAGGCAGACTGGATGGTACAGCAGGGAGCAAAGGAAGACCAAGGGAGGGATAGTGAGGCTTAATAAAGGGGAAGGGAGGTGAGCAGAGGGTGACAGTGAAAAGGCAGAGATACTGAACGAATACTTTTGTTCAGTATTTACAAAAGAAGAGGGGGAGGTACCTAAACCAAACAATAGAAGCACTCTAGTGAGGGGGGTCAACACGGGTCCATTCACAAAATGAAAGGGTCCTGAAGGAACTCTTAAAACTCAAGGTGGACAAACCAACGGGGGCTGATGGGATTTGCCCCAGAATTTTAAAAGAACTAAAAGGAGACATAGTGACACCACTGACTACCCTTTTTAACAAATAATGGGAGGATGGTGAGGTACCTGAGGACTGGAGGGGGGATGTGATTCCCCTTCAGAAAAGTAGGGGCAAGACAGAGGCAGGATACTACAGACCTGTTAGTTTGACCTCAGTGGTAGGGAAAATCATGGAATCACTTCTGAAACAAAGAATGGTTAAGTACCTAGAGGCCAGCGGGGCACAGGACCCAAGGCAACATGGATTCAAAGTGGGAAGGTCATGTCAGATGAATCTAATAAGATTTCTTTGACTGGGCGACCAAACTAGTAGACCAGGGAGGGGCTGTGGATATGGCTTACCTAGACTTTAGCAAGGCATTTGACAAAGTCCCACACAAAAGATTAATAAAAGTTAGCCAATGGAGTACACTTTGAAGAAAGGGTGGTTACTAGTGGGGTACCGCAGGGTTCAGTACCTTACCGGTCCTCTTTATTGTCTTTACAGGAGAGTTTGTAGAGGGGCTGGAAGGAAAAGTATGCCTCTTTGCAGACGACACAAAATCTGCAATAGGTTGATACAAAGGGGAGGATGGAACATGAGAAGGGACTTGGCAAGGTTGGAGGAATGGTCAAAAGTATGGCAGCTAAGAGTTAACGCAAAGAAATGCAAAGTAATGCACCTGGGAAACAAAATCCAGGGTAGTAGTACACAATTTGGGGGGGGGGGTACCAACAACAACAAAAATGGAAAGGGATCTGGAGGTAGTCATATCAGACAACCTTAAGGAAGGCAAGCATTGTGAGAAGGCAGTAAGGGGGGCTTGGGGGATACTGGGATGTATAGGGAGAGGCATCACCAGTAGAAAACAGGAGGTTATTATCCCTCTGTCCAGACAGTTGGTGAGACCCCATCTGGAGTACTGTGTCCAGTTCTGGAGACCCCATCTCCACAAGGACATAGACAGGATGGAGGCAGTCCAGAGGAGGGCAACTAAAATGGTGCAGGGTCTGCGATAAAAGCAATATGAAGACAGACTACAGGAATTCAATATGTATACCCTTGAGGAAAGGGGGAGAGAGGGGACATGATAGAAACTTTCAAGTACCTCAGGGGAATCCACAAAGTCCAAGGGGGTAGCATCTTTCAGAAAAAGAGATGTGCAAGAAAAAGGGGGCACAATTTGAAGATAGAGGGGGGATGGCTCAAGGGCAAAGTGAGGAAATATTTTTTCATGGAGAGTGGTGGACACATGGAACCGCCTTCCTGAGGAAGTCATGGGGTCAAAAACAGTGGGGGAATTCAAGAATGCATGAGACAGACATAAGGCAATTATAGCTGGGGGGTAGGAGGAAGTAGGCTGTTGGTTAACTAGGATCTGCAGCTTATCCAATAGGTAGGGAAATGGACAGACTAGGTAGGCCAAGTGGTCCTTATCTGCCGTCAAAGTCTATGTTTCTAAGACAAAAGATTTGTTTCTATGCTTCTGTTTCAATGAAATAGTGTTGTAATTGGGAGGGGGCATTTAGCTGGGTAATTCACACCTCTTGTCATCTTATCTCCTTATGTTCTTTATGTTCAAGACCCAGAATAAGACCA
Organism: Neoceratodus forsteri; assembly: GCA_016271365.2. Lineage (NCBI taxonomy): Eukaryota > Metazoa > Chordata > Ceratodontiformes > Ceratodontidae > Neoceratodus > Neoceratodus forsteri. The sequence continues at coordinate 113,885,127 of CM057449.1, forward strand.
GGAGAACCAGAACAAAATCAGCTTGGCCGATTCTTCTGCTGAGGGCAGAACATAAAGCTAAAGGGAAGCCTAAAACAATGGGCGAGAAGAAGCCATCAACAACATCACAGCAGCGTGCACAAAATCTAGAAATGAGAGTGCAAGCAGGTTTTCACGAAACCAAAGGAAGCCGACGACACAGAAAGACAGAAACATAGAATGTGACGACAGGTTAGTGCTGCTTGGCTCACCCAGTCTGCCATTTTATTTTAATCTAGTCGCTAGCCAGAGATATAAGTGGAAATAAGACTTTTTTAATGTCTGAATACAGAGTGCCAGTCAATCGTAATGAAGTTAATTTAGTGGAGAAAAGCAGGTACTAGAGCAGTCACGCTGTAAGCCAATGAGGTGGCTGGAAATCAGAGTGCAGTCAATGGTGACTGATCTGGCTGATGATTCAGATTTGCAGCTGGAACGCACACTTTTCAAAGGAGGTTTGCCGCACCAATCTGTGTGCTGGGTGTGGCCATTCTGATAATGCTGTGTAATCAATGTCCCCAGTGTCACTCACTCTGCCACTTCCTTTCCCATTAGCCTTTTCTTCCCCTACTCAGACGGCTGGCTGCCCAACTCTGAGGAAACTTGCTGGGAAGTTACTCCAGTGACCTCGTGTTTCCACTACCATCCTGCTCAAAGACTGACATTGGCTCTGCCAGGGCAATGGTTGCCCCAGCAGGGAAGGGTATTGTTACAATATTTAACGTCCCTGGGTAGGGATGTTAACAGTGAAGCTACACCAGTAAACTACTTGTTTCATGAAACCATTTGTTAGCAGGTCTGAGGCTTCTGACATCACAGTGCAAATAACAGTTTGCACTTGCCCCATCAGCTGTCTGCCATTCTTGGTCAGTAAGTCAGCTGTGGCTGTACTGCCCGGTTTACACTACTGAAAATGTACAGCAGTAAATATAATGAAACCACTGGCAGCTGCATAATGAGAACACAGTTTGAACCGTTAACAGAATATTGGGGGTCGAGGAGTCAAACACTGACAGCAAGCAACAGGATGTCCGTGTTCAGCAGGCAGCTCTACACTGAGAGCAATCTGTGCAAGTGAAAACCAGCTTTGGGAGTAAAACTTTGTTTTGAAGGGTAAAGCTTATAACGCCCCATATTCAGAAAGGAGGACAAGCGCACTGCAAATGTTTGCACTGCGTTTGCCCCGCGCTACCCATGGCTGCTGTGATATTCAGACAGACAGCGAGCAGCACTATCTGACTGAGTATCGGTCCATGTCGGTGCAGCACAAAGTGAACATCGGCCCTGCCTCAACATGGACCAGGGCTGCATACGGCCCAGAGGGACTAGCACGCCAGAAAGAGGATAGCACCAAGTCTCCTGTGGGCCATATTCAGCTCAAGCGTGAAAATAAGCCCATTGGGCATGCAAGATACCAAGGGGCCACTTGCATGCTCACTATGGGCTCATCTGCATGAGACACAGCAGCCCAATAGCACTACTCACACAGATTAAATGAGAGCCCTCGTGATCCAATGATTCCCCCCGATCGCCTGTTGTCTATTCCAATAGTATTCCCTGGTTCTCCACCCAACCCACCCACCCACTGACATCCAGACTCCTGACACCCCTCCTTACCCCAGTGCTGGACGGCTTAACAGCCACATACAGTAACTGTCACAGCCTTCCTCTTACCTACACTGTGCCTATGGAAATGCAGGGGTCCCCTCATGCGTAGCCGCGCAGCAGAATATTCAAAGGTTTGCAGCGATGATAAACATCCCCCCCCCAAGCGGTATTGTTTACCACTGCCAAAAACAGCCTTTAGTTAGACACAACTCCCCCCCCGAAGGCAGCACAGCTGTGCTGCAGCCACCTGCCCCTGTTATCCCATGTTCACTATTATACATCTTCCGTGGTTATCCCAATGTTTGTCTTTCCCCAATCACCTATTTATTATTTCTGTAGTATTCCCTGGTGGTTCAGTGGTCCCCCAGTCACCTGTTGACCATTTCTGTAGTATTCTCTGGTAGTCCAGTGATCCCCCCCATTAACCCACTGTCCGTTTCTGTAGTATTCCCTGGTGGTCTAGTGGCACCATGTGACTGCACGTTGTCTGTTTCTGTAGTAATCCCTGGAGGCCCCCCCCCCCCGAACTGCTCACTGACATCCCATCTCTCTGCAGCTGCAGTACACATGGTTCACAGACAGCTCATACAGCAGGCTGACAACAGAGGGGAGAGGAGGTCTGTTCTGCTTGCTGTATATAGCTGTTAGGTGCACCAGGCACCGACGTAAGGAGGAGGTGCAGGGAGATGGGATGTCAGTTGGTGGGTCAAAGGGAGGGCGATCTGGCTGGGAACTACCAAGGTTTACTACAGAAACAACCTATGGGTGACCAGATTGGGGGGGCGCTGGACCACCAGAGGATACAACAGAAACAGACAACGGGTGATTGGGAGGGGACCACCGGAGTACCAGAGGGTACTACAGAAATAGTCAACAGAGTGATTAGGGAGGGCCACTGGACCACCAGTGAATACTACAGAAATAGTTAACAGGCAACTGGTAGGAGGCAAACAATGGACCACTAAAGAATATGTCTAATATGGAACACTGCATGTTGGGTGCAGGGACTGCAGTACTGCTGCCCTGCCTTCAGGGGTGGGGGGTGGAGCATGGTTAACGCCCAGTTAAGAGTTTGTTTACGGCATTGGCAAACAGTGCTGCTTGGGGGGCAATTTACCATTGCTGCGAACCTTTGAATATTCCACTATTTTGGTATGTATGATGGGACCCCTGTATTTGCATAGGTGATGTGATATTTTAGCTCCTTGGAACTGATGGGTTTGGGGGTGCTCCTAGGACCTCTGAATATAGCTCCACCATGACCGCGCACGCAAACTTGGGTTAGTGCGGCCATGCTAACTAAGTTAGCGTGGATGCTATGCTTTGAATGGCAGCACCCGAATTACCAAAACCAGCTAATGTGAAAACTGGTGTGATACGATGTGATGCCAGTCCACGAGGTTTCAGCAATTGGGGAGGGAAGGGGAGGACTCAAAAATCAGCTGCAAGCAACAAGAAGTCACTGTTTAGCAGGCAGCTTTGTTGATTTAGAAATGTAAAAAGGCAGTACTGCAACTGTAGGTATGAGACTGAGTTTCAGGAAAGCATAATGAATCACCTTGGTCTAGACTGCGCTGAACTATTGCATTTGTATACTTACATTTTCACTGTAAATGTATCTATTTATAGGGCTGTCTCATCCTCATCGCCTCTTCCTGCCAACTGGTGACGGGGACACAATATGTATTTTACAGGTTCCCCGAACTCCCCACCCCAAGGCCCTGGCACATGGCCGTGGCGGCGTGGAGGAGAACGCCTGGTACCCCATAGTGTCAGCTCAGCCCTTCCACCTCCTGATATTTTGCTGCCCCCCACCTATGCTACCCACTGACCTCCACCCGTAGGAGCAGAACTTCCCGAATACAGCAAAATTAATTTACAGTGAAAATAAGTATTTTTATCAGATTTTAGCAGTGCGTTTGCTCTGCTGTGATGTGTAGTCTCTGACATACAGCTAATGCTATGCAGTTTTCTTGTTACATGTTCTCACTAGAACTGATTTTCCCACCTTGCGAGGTTGTTACGCTCATGTAAGAACACGATTGCTGGGTAGAAGAAAGGGTTCTGAAAGAACTCTTAAAACTGAAGGTGGATAAAGCAATGGGGCCTGATGGGATTCACCCCAGAATTTTAAAAGAACTAAGGGAAGAACTAGTAACACCACTGACTACCCTTTTTAATAAATCATGGGAGGATGGGGTGGTATCTGAGGACTGGAGGAGGGCGGATGTGATTCCCCTTCACAAAAGTGGGAGCAAGACAGAGGCAGGAAACTGCAGACCTGCTAGTTTGACCTCAGTGGTAGGGGAAAATGATGGAATCACTTCTGAAGGAAAGAATTGTTGAGTACCTAGAGGCCAGTGGGGCACAGGGCACAAGGCAGCATGGATTCACAGCAGGAAGGTCATGTCACACAAATCTAATTGATTTCTTTGACTGGGTGACCAAAGCAGTAGACCAGGGAGGGGCTGTGGACATGGCCTACCTAGACTTTAGCAAGGCATTTGACACAGTCCCGCACAAAAGATTAATAAACAAATTAGCCAGCCTGGGAGTGGGCCCTAGGGTGGTAGCCTGGGTAAAACACTGGTTGGATAACAGGACACAGAGGGCAATAGTAAATGGAGTCCACAGAAAAAAGGAGGGTTACTAGTGGGTACCACAGGGTTCAGTATTGGGGCCAGTCCTTTTTAATGTCTTTATAAGTGACATTGCAGCAGGACTGGAAGGGAAAGTATGTCTCTTTGCAGATGACACAAAGATCTGCAACAGGGTTGATACACAAGGTGGGGTGAAAAGGATGAAAAGGGACTTGGCAAGGTTGGTGGAATGGTCAAATGTATGGCAGCTTAGATTCAGTGCAAAGTAATACACCTGGGAAACAAAAACCCAGGGGAAGAGTACACAATGGGGAGTGAAATACCGACAACAACAAAAATGGAAAGGGACCAGGGGGTAGTCATATCAGAAGACCAAAAGGTGAGCCAGCAATGTGAGAAGGCAGTAAGGAGGGCTGGGGGGATACTGGGATGCATAGGGAGAGGCATCACCAGTAGAAAACAGGAAGTTGTTGGCCCTCTGTACAGACAGTTGGTAAGACCACATCTGGAGTACTGTGTACAGTTCTGGAGACCCCATCTCCGCAAAGACAGACAGGGTGGAGGCTGTCCAGAGGAGGGCAACTAAAATGATGCAGGGTCTGCATCAGAAGACATATGAAGAAAGACTAAAGGAACTAAAGATGTATAGCCTCGAGGAAAGGAAGGAGAAGGGGACATGATAGAAACTTTCAAATACCTCAAGGGAATCAACAAAGTCCAAGAGGGTAGCATCTTTCAGAAAAAGAGATGTGCAAAACAAGGGGGCACAATTTGAAGATGGGGGGGATGGCTCAGAGGTAATGTGAGGAAGTATTTCTTCACAGAGAGGGTTGTGGATACATGGAACAGCCTTCCTGAGGAGGTGTCGAGAGTCAAAACCAGTGGGGGAATTCAAGAATGCATGGGACAGACATAAGGCAATTCTAGTGGGGGGTAGGAGGAAGTAGGCCGTTGGTTAACTAGGATCTGCAGCTTATCCGTTAGGTAGGGAAATGGGGAGACTAGGTGGGCCAAGCGGTCCTTATCTGCCATCAAATTCTATGTTTCTAGAAGCTGGGGATCTTCTTTGAAGCACATGTCATGGCGAGTAAGGATAGCATGTGAGCAGACTATGCCTCAAATCCAAGGAATGCTTTGGAGTCCAAGGGGGTGACTTTTGATCTTACAAATGATGCGTAGAACACTATCATGGTGTTTGCTGCTCGTTCTGCTTCTCTCATAGTGCCACAAAGACTTTTCTGTCTGCTCTTTAATGCAGTATCTAATGATTTTATGAAAGCTGCACTTGAAAACCTGCCCACTTGCTCAAAGAATAATGTTGTCTCTGCTGGTACAGTCGCTGCTATGACTTTGTCTTGTCCACTGAGCTAACAGTGGCTGCTGCGACCCACTCAAAGCATAACAACAGATACAATGGTATAATGCTTGCAGTGACACTCTCCCTCTCAATCAATCAAACAAATCAATCAAAATCTTTATTTATCCAGGCAGGCACCATTGAGCAAGGCTCATTTGCAAGGTGGACCTGGTCATGAATACATCAAAGTACAGTACAGAAGCAGGTATACAAAAAACAATATACAAGGAAGAAAAAGTATATACAGTGTATACAGTACAAGGTTGAAATAAATAAAAAAAAAAAAACAGCATTATTTTACATTTGAAGAAGTCAGCAGATGTACAATCAACCATAGGCATACAGGGGTTATAAGCAGAGATCTTTTGAGTGAGGCAGCCGGCAACTACACATATAGGGGAAAGAGGCCGTGTGTGGGGTGGCGGGTTAGAGAGGTAAAGAAGAGGAGAGATATATTACCCCTACCTGCCAGGTTCCCCCTAGTCCTCCGTCCTTGTGACCCAGTCAAAGAGCACTATTAGGCTGCTTTGATACAACCTTGTCATCTTATCCACACCCTCAATTTTTCCCCTAAATCCAGCCCTAATCTGCTCATAATCTGCCTTTCTGAAGTACACAATCACAGCTGTTGGGGAAGGTCTACCATTATCCAGGGCCAAGTCAAACCATGTGGTATTATGGTCACTGGATCCCAGTGGTCTGCCTACCACCCACCCGCCACCTTAGGAGGCAGTATAGCACAGTAGTTTAAGGCTCTGAGCTGCAAACCTGGAGACCTGGGTTTGAATCCCAGAGCCCTCACTTGCATACTGTGTGAACCTGAGTAAGTCCCCACCCCTGATCGGGTGCATCGGTCCCCGAGTGGCGGCTCAGCTTGGCCTCTCTCTCTCTACAGCCACCGCCTGCTCCATCCACCAGGAGTGCAAGACCACAGGAGGATGGCCAATGGCATTTGCTCCAGATTCCCACCCCTGATCAGGTGCATCAGTCTCGGAGCAGTGGCTGAGCTCAGCTTGGCCTTTCTCTACGGCCACCGCCCGCTCCATCCACCTGGAGCGCAAGACCACAGGAGGATGGCCAATGGCATTTGCTCCAGATTCCCACCCCTGATAGGGTGCATTGGTCCCTGAGCAGCAGCTCAGCTTGGCCTCTCTCTACAGCCCCCACCCGCTCTATCCACCAGAAGCACAAGATCACAGGAGGATGGCCAATGGCATTTGCTCCAGGTACGGTCAACAAAACAGAAGTGCCGCTGCTCTGATTTTCAGGCACTTTTCGCCAGCTATGTTCTGACTAGTACCTGCAAAAGAAACTTTGTCCAGACTGGACTGCCACCTGAATCGGCTTCACGGTGACTGGCTGCTGATCGCACCAGCCCTGCAGTCTACTATACGGCTTTTGCTATGGACTGCATTTCTCACTCTAAGCGCTTGTGTTCTGCTAAATGTTCCCACCCACCCGCTCCCCTCCTCCACAGTATTAAATACGCCTTGATTCCGCCCATCTTTAACCACTGCCCAACTGATTGGGGCTTCTGAACCTATGACCTTAAAGGAGTATTCAGTCCCACTGTTTGTTTCCAACAATTGATACTCATATCGGTTATAGGCTCTCTTGGGAACCTAGGTTGTTGTTAGGAAAATGAGGGCATCACTTTTTCTGTGTCTTCTTGTTGGCCTAATGCATTGTTCATATTCTCCAAGCCTTGAGTCACCCAAGTTAGCGACAATACACCACCACCATGTAAGCCACCTTCCATATTCCCTACCCCATAGCTTTGAATCATTTTATCATGGCTCCTTGGTATGCAGGGACTACGGCATCCTTGCCTCCTAGGCATTCTGCCCCATTCACATCCTCCCCTTCTCTCATTTAGACCATCCTTCCAGGCTAGAGTCCTGCTCCATGCAACACTGCGTTCCCTTGGAGTACGATTTAGTTACCCTAAGCCTCGAACTGTGTCCCTCCGAAAATGGGAACGCACTAGGTCCTATAGATTGTTGCTAAACACACTCATAAGGATCTTAGTGTTGCTGTTGCCTGTTCGGGAAATGTTGAGCAAAACCCAGGCCCTCCAATATCAATCCAAGCCCCCCGGGACTTAGCACACCTTAAAGGATTGCGTATCCTTCACATAAACCTGTGTAGCTTATTGAAAAAACTGGATGTCATCCAAACCTGGATCTCACATACTAAGCCTGATGTGCTGGTGGTTACAGAGTCCTGGCTCAAACCCTCTGCCTTAGATTCTGAAGTGAATATTCCATCATACAATATCTTTCGCACGGACAGACAGACCAGACGGGGTGGAGTTGCCATCTATATTCTGGTTAGGTACACCGTCTCTGTTGCAGAGTCCACTTCTGTTACAAAGGAATTTGAAAGCTTAACTATTAAGTTCCAGCTTGCTTCCTCTTCCCTGTATGTTACAGGATACTATAGGCCCCCTTCTGCAGGCCTTCTCCTGCCGAGTCATCTCAACAGTTTCTTAAGTTCAGCGCAGGTGGAGGTTATTATCCTTGGCGACTTCAACCTGGACTGGTTCTCAGATGGTTCCATACCACTCAAAAACCTGTGTGATACTTTTGGCCTTGCCCAACTTATCTCTGAAGCAACATGACCAAACAAAGTACATCCCAGTAAAAGCCCCCTGTTAGATGATATACTGGTGAATAAACCTCACCAATTTTCTCACTCTGACATATTTTTCTCTGATGTCAGCAATTATTATCTCACTGCTTGCATGAGGTCTGTGCCTAAACCTCGTTCTACATCTAGGTACATCCTAAAAATATGTTTTCGTAACTTTGACCCCGAGGCCTTCCTCTCAGACCTGCAGAACTCCTTGCTCTGGCAGGACTTCTACTTGGCCAAATTGGTTGAAGAGGCCTACCAGTTCTTCAACTCCATTGTGTTTCACACTTTCGATTATCATGCACCTCTAGTCAAAATCTGCACCAAGAAAAGATCTTTTACCTGGTTCACAGCCGAGCTGAGGACAGTCCTACATAATAGGGACAAACTCTGGAAAAAGGCCCGGAAAACCAAGCTCCCTGCTGACTGGACTGCCTTCAGGGTTGCTAGGAACGTCTGCACGAAGCTCATCAGAACTGAAAAGACTAACTACTACTGATCAACAGTGGACTCTTTCGCTGTATGCTCTGAAACATTCTGGAGAACACTTAGGGAAATTGAGGGTCATGTTCCTTCTGGTTCCCTTTCCTCAAAAATTTTGAAAGGCGGTACATCTATCACTGACAAAGCTGGGATCCTCGATCTCTTGAATGACCACTTTGCCACTGCAGGGTTGACTTTTAATTCTTCTCCTGCCAGTCACCTACGCACACAGCCCTCAGTGCAGGGTATATCTAACTCTTACCACACTCCTGCTGCCTCTGCCTTCTCCTTTTGCCCTTAATGAAGTAGAGGACCTGCTTTTGCAACTGGATACCAGGAGAAGTGCTGGTGCCGACCTCATTGAGCCGTACTTCTTGAAGATGAGTTACTGCGTTTTGGCTGTACCAGTCATGCACCTCTTTAACTTATCCCTTTCGCTGGGTGAACTCCCTATGATATGGAAGACTGCTCAAGTTATACCTTTGTTCAAATGTGGTGACCTAGCTGAACTCAATAATTACAGGCCTATTTCTTTACTCCCTATCCTTTCTAAATTGCTCGCAAAAGTAGTAAACTTGCAACTTAGAAATTACATGGATACCTCAAACCTGCTCAATCAGGTCCAATCAGGCTTTAGGCCCTGCCATAGCACTATTTCTGCACTTGCCAAGGCAATGAAGGACTGGCAGAAAGCCCTTGACGATAAACACTTTGTGTGTGCAGTCTTCCTTGACCTTAGTAAGGCCTTCGACACCGTTGACCATGACTTACTCCTGCTTACCCTAAGTAATATTGGCATGGACAAGCTATCCCTGAATTGGTTCACCTCCTGCCTCACCAATCATAGTCAGCAGGTTAAGGTGGTGGGTGACCTTTCACAGTAGAGGTGTGCCTCAAGGTTCAATTCTGGGTCCTTTGCTATTCACACTCTACATCAACAACATCGAACTTGGAATTATATCTTCTGACATCCATCTCTTCATGGACGATACAGTCCTATACACCTCCAGATCTACACTGGAGCATGCCCGCATGGATCTTCAGTCTGATTTCAACATGCTGCAGCAAAACCTGCTCAACCAAAAATTGCTTTTAAATAAAAAAAATAAAAAAAAACAGGGCCATGCTTCTGACCCCAACTATCTCTGCTACCGCTCAGTCTATGGCAGGAACTATGCAACCTATTACCACGCTGCTAGGTGAATCTCTGGACTACGTAGAAAAATTCAAGTACCTTGGGATATGGATGGACTGTCGCCTTTCTTTTATTGACCATGTAGAGGAACTCTCAAAAAAGCTGACACAAAGACTTGGCTTATTTTATAAAATCAAGCACCTCCTTACTCAAGAGGCTAAGATGCAACTGGTTCAAGCTACCTTCCTGTTGCTATTGGACTATGCCGACTTCCTATACAGTGATGTCCCAGGGTCAGTCCTGGCTCAGCTTGACGTCCTGTACCATAGGGCTTTATGTTTCACCTCTGGTGCAGCCTAGTCTACACACCACTGTGCCCTGTACTTGCTGGTGGGTTGGCCATCTCTTACATTTAGGAGGCAAAGGAATGCTGCCCTCTGGACCTACAGAGCAATTACCAAGATGTTGCCCCAGTATATCTCTGACTGCCTGTACCTCTGAGTCTTGGATAACTGCCTCGAGAAGTCTCTCTTACATCTCCTTAGTGATACCGAAGGTCAAATCCTGCTTGGGCAGATCACCTTCAAGCTTTGCCCTACCCCAGTTATGAAGCAAACTTCAAAAAACATTAAAATAAGCTATCCCCATAAAATTTCCTGAATTCAAAAAGCTTTACAAAAGTTCCTTCACTAGGTCTTGTACGTGCCTCTGCTGATGAGCGTCTTCTGGTCCTGACTTCTGCCGTTAGCATGTCTCACCGTATGTGCTCCCCCTCTCTGCTTACCTTTTTCCCCCTCTTCTGCTACCTGCCTCCTTTCACATATCTCCTGTTACCCTAACAGCTCCTCCTGTTCGCCACTGCCCTGAGCTGTCTCGTTATTACTGACATTATATGTGTGCTTACTGTACATCTTACTTTGTTGTAATTGTTATCCTTATATAAGAATGTATTTTGTTGTAATTGTAATGCTCTTGCACCATGTATATCCATGTTGGTACCTATAAGTGTCTTAATTTATCTTTCGCTAATGCTGTATGTTCACTCAGGCCCACGTTGGAAATGAGCTTGCTCAATGGTGTTCCACCTGGTAAAAAATAAAGATTGATTGAAGTCACTTAACTTCCTTGTGCTCCCAGGTCACACCTGTAAATAACCTTCAGCTTAGTGTCTCTTCAGGTTAAAAAAAAACTTCCTGTCCAGAACCAGTGTTTATTAATCTGCAGCCTGTTCTCCCCTATGCAGGACACCCTGCTTCCCTCGATCAGGGTTCCCATCAGTTTACCTACAATGGCGGTAAGTCTGCCCTGTCTGTAACTACTTGGATTCTCTCTAAACCCTCCTTTGTGAAGCAGGACTACAAATGCAGCCCTCCAATCCCTTGGAGCCACACCAGGATGTAGTGAGCAAACAGCTCAGCCAAGGCCTCGGCCAGGTCTGTTGCTAACTCACTGAGCACTCTTGGGTGTAACCCTCTCTGCCACGTTGCCTTATCTAGTTTCATGGCAGTAAGCGCATTTCTTACCCTGTCTACTGTTATCTCTACCCACACTGTTTGAAGACCCCCTTCCCGTGGATGCCCTAAATCCACTCTCTGGTAAAGGTCATTCATCTTCAACCATGAATACGGAGCAGATGTAGTTGTTTAAATCAGCTGCCTTCTGCTTGTTGCTCTCGACAATCCCCCCCCCCACTGACCTGAAAACGTTTCTCCTACCTTTTTTCTCCCTAAAATACTGGAGGAATGTTTTCCCCTGTCGACACCCATGGCAATCTGTAGCCGTTTCTACCTTTGCCTTCCTGACCATCTTACTGGCCTCCTACAACTTACTCTGGATGGGTACTCCCTCCATTAAATGTTCCCATCGTTTCCTCTTGTACTTAGTGAAGGCTCTTTTTTATTTGACCCTCACAGCCTCCCTTACTTATTTCCATAGCCACATTGTCATTTTATACTGGTTACCTTTGGTGACGATCCTCATGCATGGGCTGCTTACTTCAACAGTTGCCCAATTAATTGCACCCTATGTATCCTTTATCCTGTGATCTTATCCACACACTCCATTTTCCCCCAAATCCAGCCTTCATCTGCTCATAATCTGCCTTTCTGAAGTATAGAATCACAGCTGTTGGGGAAGACCTACCACTATCCAGGGCCAATTCAAACCATGTGGTATTATGGTCACTGGATCCCAGAGGTCCACCTGCCACTCACCCGCTACCTCCGAGTTGGTAAGCACCAAATTGAGAATGGCTGTCAGTCTTGTGGGTTTTGTGAAAAGCTGTACATGAAAGTAGTCCTGCAGTGCATCAAGCACGGCTTGATTTCTGGTGCTCTTTGGTGTTGGAGTATCCCAGTCAATGTCTGGTAGGTCCACATCATCTTCTTTTGATGCCCCTACTTTCTAAATTTCATCCTCCAATTCCTTATCCCCCATCAGTCTGTAGACCACCCCACTATAATTTTTCACCTTGCAATTGTTTTTAGCTGTACCCAGATTGATTACACCCCTCCCCCCACTCTTTTGATGGCTCTGTCCACTGTACTTTCTAAGGCATCCCTAATGTAGAGGGATACAGCTACCCCCTTATCTTTATCCTTATCCCTAATGTAGAGGGATACAGCTACCCCCTTATCTTTATCCTTATCCCTGCTGTACAGAGGGATACAGCTACCCCCTATCTTTATCCTTATCCCTGCTGTACAGAGGGATACAGATACCCCCTATCTTTATCCTTATCCCTGCTGTACAGAGGGATACAGCTACCCCCTTATCTTTATCCTTATCCCTGCTGTACAGGGTTGCCCCTAGCAGAGCCAGATCCACGTCACTACTTTCAGTAGCACGCGTTTCTGTAATGGCCACCAAGTCTAACTCACATCCTCAGCATCGCCTGGAGCTCACACATTATTACTTAGGCTCCTGGCACTCAGGTAGACCACCTTCCAGCTCCCACTTCTTACCAACCTTTTTCTTATCTGTGCTCCCATCCTTTGTGCTTGTACCCCCTCCTTCCCTTCCTGTTGCTCCTTTTCTCTGCTCATTTACTGTGACTCCCCCCATATATGCTTGTTTTTCTTGCTTATGCCGATACTATTAAGGTTAGTGGACTCACCTAATGTTTACTCTACCAACCATGTGTCTTTACCCTACATAAGGTCAGTAACCACACGGGGGGGGGGGTAAAACATGGGTTGAATTGGACACAGTGGTATAAGAAATGTGGGTCAAAAGTGGAACATACTAGGTCAAAATATAATCAATGGGAGATTATAAGCAGGTCACATTCCCTTTAGATACTGTTCTAGTGCATCAATTTGGACCCAGTGGCAAAGGGAAGAGTGGTAATTTCTGGGTAGGATGTCTGGCTGCTGGCATCTGAACCCCTGGACACGGTCTGGCCAGCGACACACTCTCCTCCACAGGCCTTGGCGCACACAAAGTATCCCCCTTGGGAGACCTGGAACCAGTACCTGGGGTGTACCTCTCAGGTCTGGGGAGCAGCGACGCCATCAGCCACGACTGCCCCGCTATTTCTCCGCCTCAGTGTTCTCCCTGGAGCTAGCATGCAATGATGTACAGTACATTTGCGTGCCAACATCTGCCAAGCTCCAACCCTCTTTTGTGCGCCGCAACTGTGCAGAGCAACCGACAGATGCCAGCTGTCTTGGGATGCTCGATCATCTCCCTTCCCCTGCCAACCCTAATGACCCAAGTCCATTCCTGAACCCAGGTCGCCGGTGTGGTGCAAGGTGTGGTGTCTAGTGCCTCAACCCTCCGTGCCACTGGGCCGGCTAGACCAATGGGGTTTAAGTAGAATAATTTTCCTGATTTGCTCTGAAATCGGACAAAATGGTGCAGGAAGCTGCAGCCACACAGCTGTCACAGATTAAAACAAATTGCTCCACTTCAGCTGCAAATTTCAGGTGGAGGATGGGGAACACCGGCCTGCTCCACCACTGAGAATGTTCAACCACAAACAGAAGGGATGCTCAGAGCTGGTGGTGCACGGCTCCAGAAAAAAAGGCATAAGGAAGGAAACATCACCCGGGGAAAAAAGGGCATAAAATAAGACACGGAAAAAAAAAAACAGCACCTATATATTGCAACAGTCGTAAATGTTGTGTACACTTTCTGGCTCAGAAAATATAGCAGGCAGCATTTGTGATCTATTCTGCACTCCCCACCCTCATATGTATATAAACACTTCATGAAACGTAACCAAACACGATACCAAACAATATCCCGCCACCTGGCAAAAGTGAAATCCAGAATATAACACAGAGAGTAATAGTAAATGGAGTCCAATCTGAAAAAAAGGGGGGTTACTAGTGACGTACCGCAGGGTTCAGTACTAGGACCGGTCCCTTCAATGTCTTTATAAGCGACATTGCAGAGGGACTGAAGGAAAGTATGTCTCTTCGCAGATGACACAAAGATCTGCAACAGAGTTGATGCACAAGGTGGGGTGGAAAGGATGAGAAGGGACTTGGCAAGGTTAGAGGAATGGTCAAATGTATGGCAGCTTAGATTCAATGCTAAGAAGTGCAAAGTAATGCATCTGGGAAACAAAACCCAGGGAAGAGTACACAATGGGGAGAGATACTAACAACAACAAAATGGAAAGGGACCTGGGGGTAGTCATATCAGATGACCTAAAGGTGGGCAAGAATGTGAGAGGCAGCAAGGAGGGCTGGGGGATGCTAGGATGCATGGAGAGAGCATCACCAGTAGAAAACAGGAAGTTATTATCCCTCTGTACAGACAGCTGGTGAGACCCCATTTGGAGTACTCATGTGTGGTTCTGGAGACCCAATCTCTGCAAAGACAGACAGGATGGAAGCTGTCCAGAGGAGGGCACTAAATGGTGCAGGGTCTGCACCGGAAGACATATGAAGAGAGACTTAAGGAGCTTAATATGTATAGCCTCAAGGAAAGGAGGGAGAGGGGACATGATAGAAACTTTCAAGTACCTCAAGGGAATCAACAAAGTCCAAGAGGGTAGGATCTTTCAAAAAAAGAGGTGTGCAAGAACAAGAGGGCACAATTTGAAGATAGGGGGGTGGCTCAGAGGTAATTTAAGAAAGTATTTTTTCACAGAGAGGGTTGTGGATACATGGAACGGGAGGTTGTGGAGTCAAAAACAGTGGTGGAATTCAAGCATGCATGGGACAGTCATAAGGCAATTCTAGGGGGTTGGGTAGGAAGAAGTAGGCTGCTGGTTAACTAATACCTGCAGCTTATCCATTAGGTATGGAAATGGGCAGACTGGCTGGGCCAAGCGGTCCTTATCTGCCATCAAATTCTATGTTTCTGTAACCCCTAGATGGCGCTATCCCAGGGGCTACTACCCCTGCCTGATTTGCCACTAACAGGTTGAGGGGTCTGGATCCAATGGCGGGTGCCTCCACCCAGAGGTCAGGGTTTGCAATAGTTAAACTAACTTGGTCACAGCCCTCTGGGACACTGCAACCCCCCTTTCTTCCCACTAGTGGCCCACACAATATATCAGAATTACCTTCACAGTATACACTTACCCCCAGGGCTGGTTCCGCACTGGGACCTCCTCTAGAAATGAGATACAGTGCAACAATCACAGTACAATATTTTAACATAGACAAATACCTCAGGCAGTATAACTTTGCTGAAACAAGCAGCTCTGATTTATTTAGGGGGAATATAACAAGGACAGGGGGTAATCAGGTTAATTAGCTTATCACTCTAATAATCTACCTATGGCTCTGTGCACAGGCCTATCCCTATCAGTTACTGTCCCTGGGTACCCAAGCCCTAGTGGCTAGTCCAAACCGTGGCAGCTGGTAGGGCCTTTCACACAGAGAAAAGGAGAATTAAACAGTCAGCAGTACAGTAATTCCATTTGGATTTAATGTGGCAATTCAACAGGAGCAACCCTGAATTAGTACTCACGACTCTCCAAATAAGATAGGGTCCTTCAATGTCAGCAGGGCTCACTTGAGGTACACAAACCTCTTCATACATCCATATAAAAGAAAGTACTATACCAGGCAGGCTGCATCTGTATCCCGATCGCAATTACTGCACAATACCCGGAGAACACACAGCAGATTCAGTTCCTGACAGACCGAGTGCAATTTTCAGCAATTCTTCCAGTCTTCTACAGGGTGAGCCTGGTTTCTACTCTTCAGAGATCCTTTGATTCTTTTCACAGGACGGATTCAGTCCTAACAAGCTGTTACACAAGCTGCAGACCGGAACTCTGGGCCTTACACACGTTTTTTGACTAAAACTGCACACTGAAAAAGCACAGGGCTCCTTCCTTCTTCACTGCCAAAGCTCAACTGAACTCCAACCGACAAAAACCGGGCACTTCCTTTGAGTTCCTCCCAGTTCTTGACTGGATTGGCTGTCACACAATAGACTGCTGCTGTTGGTCCAAAAGGCACTGAAGTCTAAACTACATCTCCCAGAGTCACTGCCCATACAATCCTCTTGTGGCTGGCTCAGATTATGAGTCCAAGTTCTGATTCGTCCAAGGCACCATTTTAGAGCTAGCTACCCCACACTGATTGGTCCAGTTCAGCAGTTCAAAACTAGAATGGGGAACTAGCAGACACAGTTCTGACTGCAAAGAAAGCAGGTTAGACAAACTGTAATTTCATTATTACTCTAAATAATTTCTGGTAAACAGTTACATCTTTCAGATAGGTTCCTTTGCACTCTAGTGACTGCAAAAATTAAGTGAATTGGCAGCAGCTCTGAGGTGGTACCAGAGAAGCACACAGTCCCCTATACAATCCAATTATGTCTGCAAGCAGACAGCTCTTAAAGAGACAGTACCAGAGGCTCTAAAACACTCACTGATAAATGGCTTAAATGCCAAACACCATTCAGGCTTGGAGCATTCAAGCAAGCTCCTGAAGTCTTTTGGGAACCCCATTTGCAGGGGGTTACACCTTCCTGGTTTGGGAAAGCTTGACGCCCTACAAGTACCCCCATAAGTTTCAACTGCAACCATATATTTGCATTAGGCTCGCATAGTAATCATCAGTCAATATATCATTTTACCAAGAACACATTTCTGAAACATTGCAGTCGTCACTCTTTACACAGTATTACATAACATTGTACCATAACTCAAGTTATTACCTCTTGTACATGAAACCTGAAGAGAGGGGGCCCTTCCCTATCAGTTACCTTGGGGCTGGACGGGGCAAGGGCACCATACTTAGAGGGCAACACAAGTAACTTGGAGTTAGCACTGACGCTCAGTTTGGGCAATGAGCTCGTGGACACATACACTCCTTTATGGACAACATTGAGAGGCAAATCCACAGGCCTCCCAAGGGAATCATAACTGAGGTGCACCACAGGCTTTACAGCTCGACCAGTCTTTCTAGGGGAACTGTTACAGTCTCTGCACTCTGAGCCTCATTTTCAGCATTGTCCACACTTGTCAGGGAGTCTCCATGGGGTAGAGAGGCTGAACTTGGGCACTTTCAGCTCCAGGAGTTACAGTTTCTGAGTCCACAACACTTGGCTCGTATGGAGAGCTTTCTGGACACTGGCAGTGGACTGTCAGGGCACTCAAAATACTTCTTCTTGTTCGGTGTATCACCAGTCTGCCCTAATCTATCATTTTCCTCCCTGAAAGCTCAAACAGTTCAACCATGCACAATGATTCCATTTCATCTGATCTGATGCTTTGCACTTCACTTTCTGGGAGCATTGGCTCCAGGGATGAAGTTGGGGCTTAAACAGTCCAGAAGGCCCAGCTTTGTCTCCAGTATTGACTAGGGATTGCCTCAAACAATTGACTCAGTTCGTAAGAAGGATAGTATTCAAAGTCACTCTCACTTTCTTCCGATATGGACTGACAGTCATGCTCAACTGGGACTTGTGGAGGGAACACTTAACTTTGCTTCTGTAGGTGCAGACTTTCTTGATCTTTTCTTAGCAGCAGCTCTAGTCACTGGTCCAGAGGGGCATCTTCTAGGGGCTCAGACTCAATTAAGATTTGTCCAATGGGCAGTAAATGATTTCTATGCATTGTTTTTACATCTTTTAATTATTCTCAGGTCTTACTTTGTACACTGGCAGATCATCTAGTTTGCCCACTACAATGTGAGGGAGATGGTGCCATCTGTCAGCAATCTTGTGCTTGCCATGCAATCCCAGATTTCTTAGCAATACCCGATCTCCTCCTGGAGTTCCTGTGCTTTCACCTTTTATCATACCTTTCTTTGTTGGCCAGATTTCTTTGGCAGCCATGGTTTGAGCCAGTTGGTACGCATGAGTTAGCTGGGCCTTTAACTTTGCACATACTGTAAATAGTTGTCAGCCTGAACCCCATCAGGAGACCCCAAAACACACATCTACTGGTAGTCGAGCTTCTCTTCCAAACATCAGGCGGTAGGGGAGAATCCAGTGGCATCACTTTGGTGCAGTTATAAGCATGTACCAGGGTGCTAATTTGTTGGCTCCATCTAGGCTTGTCCTTTGGGTGCAGGGTGCCTAGCATATCTAGCAAAGTGTGTTGAAACGTCTCAGGGCTGTGGGTCCCCTGGGGGTGGTAAGAGTGGTTCTGGACTTTCGCACTCCCCACAGAGAAAGCATCTCTTGATCAGACGACTCAAAGTCTCTCCTTGATCAGAATGGATTCTTTGTGGAGCCCCATAGTGAACAAAAGTTTCTACAAGTACTTTGGCCACAGTGGATGCTTTCTGGTCTTTGGTGGGGAAAGCTTGGGCATATCTCGTGAAATGGTCAGTGACCACCAGCACATTACTGATATTTCTTTGATCTGACTCAAACTTAGAAAATCAATACAGACCAGCTCCATGGGTGCACTGGTGGTGATGTTAACAAGGAGCAGCCTCTGGGGCAAAGCTTTCCTCTGTAAGCAGCGACTACAAGTTCGAATGTGTTGCTCCACATCAGCCCCCATCTTAGGCCAATAGAATCTGGATCTCACCAAGTCAAGTGTTCTGTCTATACCAAGGTGCCCCATGTGGTTGTGCAAGGACCTCAGTACTGAGTCTCGAAAGGCAGTGGGCAGCACTAGTTGTTGTTTGTCTACTTGTCCCCTCTGTCTACTGTTTCTCTGTATAACAGTTTATTGATCAGTTTCAACTTAGGACCTTCTTTGTATAACAGTGCAGTTCTCAAATCAGTGGAGTGTAATTTGGACACATCTTTTCCTGCATAGAGGGCTTCTAAAGCTGCTTTGATCATGGGATCGCGATTGAGCCCGGAATACTGTCATTGTCCAGCTGAGGCAGTGCACCAATGTCTATTGCAGAAAAGTGGCAATAAGCAGCAGGTATGCAATTCTCAGAGGCTCCCAAGCAATCACTATGCAGTCCACACCGTCCGTGGACATTGTTCCTCCTGTCAAACTTCCGGCAGAGTGCCGAATGTCAGGTTCTGCCAATCGGACCCAATCATTCTGGGGAACAGGTCTCCGGAGAGAGCATCAGCATCTATGTGGTTCAGACCTGCTCGGTATTCGAGAGCATAGTCATATGTAGATAATGCAGAAAGCCACCTATGGCCAGTGGCATCCAACTTAGCTGAGGTCTGCACATAGGTCAAAGGATTATTGTCAGTTTTACTAGTATTTTAGCCCCATACAAGTACTCATGGAATTGGTCAACATAGCCCACTTCAAAGCTAGGAACTCTAACTTATGTACAGGATAGTTCTTTTCGGATGGGGTCAGGCTTCTACTGGCAAAGGCCACTGGTCTCAGGCCATTCTCGTGCTCTTTGTACAACACAGCCCCAACCCTTGCAAGCTAGCATCAGTGTGCAGGACGAAGGTTTTCTTGGATCAGCATAGGCCAGCACTGGAGCATGGGTAAGTTGATATATGATCTCATGAAAAGCAGTCTCACAATCAGGAGTCCAGCGGGCCCCAAATACTTCACTGGATGAAAATACACTCTTTCAGTCTTGAGGATGCTGACTTTGGTATTTTTGTGGGTTGGGGATACCCTTGAGTAAGGTTAAGTAAAGGCGGATCACTCTTGAATAGTCCTTGATGAAGCTTCGATAATAACCACAGAATCCAGGAATCTTTGCAGTTCTTTTAGATTTTTGGCTCAGGCCAGGTGGTCAAGGCTCAACTTTACTTGGTCGGTCTCTATTCCCTCGGTGGATACTATGTGTCCCACATACTTTACTGATGTTTGAAAAATTGACACTTATCAATGGACAGTTTAAGGCCAAAGTCCTCCAGTCGGTCCAATACCTTAAATAATCTGCTCTCATGTTCCTCCAGTGAGCTGCCAAACACAATAACATCATCTAGGTATACCAGGCACTCTAGTAAGTTCATGTCCCCACTGCACGCCTCCATCAATCGTTGAAAAGTGGCTGGGCACCTGAAACTTTGAGGCATCCTCATGAATTCATAGCTAGCGGACAGATAAAGGCTGTCTTTCACGGTCCTCTGGGGCCATCGGGATCTGATAGTACCCACTGCGGAGATCCAGCACAGAGAACCACTTGCTCCCGCTTAGGCAGTCCAAAGCATCCTGAATGCGGGCATTGTGTACTGATCAGGATAGTCCGCCCGTTTAAGGTGCGATAATCCACACACATCCTTACTGTTCCATTCTTTTTCCTCACTACCACAATGGGGGAAGCATAAGGGCTTCTGGATTCTTGTATTACACCAGCAGCTAACATCTCTTGCAGATGCCGTCTCACATCATCTATGTCAGCAGGTGCCAGGCGTCGAGACCTCTCACGAAATGGTCTTTCGCCATGCAGCCGGATATTGTGCTCAGCTCCTTGCACGCATCCTACATCCCATTCCTTTAAAGAAAACACCTGGTCTCTCTGGGCAAGCTTCTCACTGATCCTCACTTTCCATTCAGCTGGCAGCGGGAGTCGCCGAAATCAAACAAGTCAGGCGTTACTCTGTCATTCTTCCTTGAACTCTTGCTGCTGGTAGCACTGCAGTGTCTGCACAATGCACATTAGCCAGGATGCAACCTCTGTTTACTCGAATGTCTCTTCAGACACATTATGAACTTGGACCATTACCCTTCTGGCATAAGCATGGGCTCTAGCGGGCAAAATACTAGGCTTGACCAGCAGTCCCTCTGGCAATTTCATCCACGTTGCATCCAACATTAATATTTTATTCTTAACATCCTTTCTGATACGGACCTCTCCCTGTAAGGTACACTGGGCATTTGGCGCCAGGATCAGAGACTCAGGATCCTTCTTCCATACAATTCGACCGGTTCCTCTGGTTCTGTTTTTCAGCACTCTCTGTGCCTCATAGGCCTTCTTAATTAAAGCCGAACTCTTAAAGCTCTACTAGTCTTTGACCCTGTTTTCATAACACAACTGTGCCAGCCTTCCGAACATATGAGCATTTGTTCCAATCAACAAAGGGACACCATCATACAGTCCAGTGGGGGACACACTAAGGCTAGGGTCTCTACTTGTTCGGCCACTCCAGCCACGGAGGTGGGGAAAGACAGCCAAATTGGATATACCTGAATAGGGGTAGGCTTTCCACTTAACCCCATACATGCAGTCCTTCTAATGGTTGTAAGGGTACGCCTGACAAATGCTTTGATACCAATCTTGGAACATAATTGTCACTTGGGAGCCACTGTCTAATATAGCTTTTGTAGACATCCGTTCACCTTTACAGTGTCTCCATGGAGGGACCCACTATTCTGGACCAGTCTGGAGAGGCGGTAGTGGGGGCCTGGGCAACTGACCTTGCCACAAAAGGACGGATTACCATTTTGTGCCTCACTGGGATCATGTCGTGGCACCTCTTAACCACTGATTTCTTCTCCAAGCTCTCCTGTAGCCTATATGCAACTTTGTCAGTGTCTTTTGGGACTGGCATTCCCTTTTCATGTGCCCATCTTTCCCACAATTATAGCAAAACATACTTTCTGAGTTTGAGCTGGCCGAGGCGCACACTGGGAGCCAGGGCGGGGTATTACTAACTGGAAACCTTGGTGCCATCTCTGTCTGCGGCGTGATAAGCATTTGGAGACATCTCGTCCAGTTTCTCCACTTCCATGGTCAAGGAATCGAGTTCGGAGCTGTTATCAGCAGGAGATACATGGTGGGTACCCCACCCCATAGCAGATGCAGTCGGATATAGGTCAGGGCCTGTGACTTGCAGGCGTGGCCTTCATAAAGGGACTGTTTTTGAATTCTCGGATCTCTCTCAACAGTTCGCCCATTGTGACATATCTTTTCCTTGTCAGAGCACTCATTGACTGCCAACCTCTGCCCCTGAACTTCACTTGATGGGTCACCTCAGTCACTCGGGTCGAGCCGAGCTATTGGTGCAGGTCCCTCCCGAGGTCGCTTTTTCTCAACTCCTCGAATTTCTCTCATTAACTCATCATAGGAGGGTGGGGATTCCAGTCGATCTGCCAGGTGTAACTGAAGCAACAGCAGTTCTGAGAAGGGGCAGACTTAAGGATCCTGTCCAGCCTGGTTCGGTCCAGTTCAATCGCTGGCAAACTACCTTTTCTGAGGCATTCTTGCAACAATTTTCCAGCCGAGATACATACACAGACAACAACTCCCTTGGTACTGTTGTGCATCTCTTACTCTCCACCATAGTCCTCATCAGAATCTGGGCTCCCATACATTCTCCAAGGCCTCAAGATAGGCCTGTGCAGTCGCTTAGGGTTACTGGCCCGTTTAGCACGGATGGTAGCCAGGGCAGGACCTCGGAGGCTCTCACCAACCCTCTTTCGCTTTTCACCTTCCGAGCATTGCCATTCTAGCACTTGGGGGGCAACATAGTCTATCCAGGTCTCCCAGTCATCCTCCCCTTTGGGGGTGGGGAAGGTGCCAGAGAAGATCTTCAACCTTCGGTAAGAGTCGTGACTAATGGCAGGTGCAGAAATAGGAGTCTGCATTGGTTCAGACACCATTACGGGCACTGGAGCAGGAGAGGTGTTGGGGAGGAACACCCCCAGGTGGCAAGAATAGTTTCTTCAAGTCCTCCACAGTTTTCCCTCTCAGCAACCATTCAGCAAATTTCTCCTCAAAGTTTCAGATAGTGGTGGGGCTGATTCCCCGGTCTTTACTGTCCTTAGTTATCACTCTCCAAGCAGTGAGGGCTCCTCTGGGGTAATGGTCTGTGGCACTTTGGAGCTATCTATGGGATCCTTAAACTCTACTAGGGCCAGGAAAGTGTGGGTGAGCAGATTAGCATGCCGACCCACCACCACAGGGTTTGTAAACCTTCCACCTTGGAAAGTACTCCCTGCACAGTGTCCGTGATGATACCCAGGGGATGTCCTGGATAAGCATAGCATTTTGGGGTCGATCTCCTCCCAGTACACCACTCCCACCAGCGGTGCACAGCCACTTCTGTCGGGTACCCATTTTTTCTTAACAGTGGTTCGTAAATATGGCCACTCAGAGGCACACAATCCCAGCGGTGAGCCTCCAAGATGTAACCCCTAGATGGCGCTTATCCCAGGGGCTACTACCCCTGCCTGATTTGCCACTAACAGGTTGAGGGGCCTGGATCCAATGGCGGGTGCCTCCACCCAGAGGTCAGGGTTTGCAATAGTTAAACTAACTTGTCACAGCCTCTGGGACACTGCAACCCCTTCTTCCCACTAGTGGCCCACACAATATATCAGAATTACCTTCACAGTATACACTTACCCCCAGGTCTGGTTCCGGCACTGGGACCTCCTGTGAAATGAGATACAGTGCAACAATCACAGTACAGTACTTTAACATAGACAAATACCTCAGGCAGTATGACTTTGCTGAAACAAGCAGCTCTGATTTATTTAGGGGGATATAACAAGGACAGGGGGTAATCAGGTTAATTAGCTTATCACTCTAATAATCTATTTGATGGCTCTGTGCACAGGCTCATCCCTATCAGTTACTGTCCTGGGTACCCAAGCCCTAGTGGCTAGTCCAAACTGTGGCAGCTGGTAGGGGCCCTTTCACACAGAGAAAAGGAGAATTAAACAGTCAGCAGTACAGTAATTCCATTTGGATTTAATGTGGCAATTCAACAGGGAGCAACCCTGAATTAGTACTCACGACCTCCAAATAAGATAGGGTCCTTCAATGTCAGCAGGGCTCACTTGAGGTACACAAACCTCTTATACATCCATATAAAAGAAAGTACTATACCAGGCAGGCTGCATCTGTATCCCGATCGCAATTACTGCACAATACCCGGAGAACACACAGCAGATTCAGTTCCTGACAGACCGAGTGCAATTTTCAGCAATTCTTCCAGTCTTCTACAGGGTGAGCCTGGTTTCTACTCTTCAGAGATCCTTTGATTCTTTTCACAGGACGGATTCAGTCCTAACAAGCTGTTACACAAGCTGCAGACCGAACTCTGGGCCTTACACGCTTTTTGACTAAACTGCACACTGAAAAAGCACAGGGCTCCTTCCTTCTTCACTGCCAAAGCTCAACTGAACTCCAACCGACAAAAACCAGGCACTTCCTTTGAGTTCCTCCCAGTTCTTGACTGGATTGGCTGTCACTCACAATAGACTGCTGCTGTTGGTCCAAAAGGCACTGAAGTCTAAACTACATCTCCCAGAGTCACTGCCTATACAATCCTCTTGTGGCTGGCTCAGATTATGAGTCAAGTTCTGATTCGTCCAAGGCACCATTTTAGAGCTAGCTTACCACACTGATTGGTCAGTTCAGCAGTTCAAAACTAGAATGGGAACTAGCAGACACAGTTCTGACTGCAAAGAAAGCAGGTTAGACAAACTGTAATTTCATTATTACTCTAAATAATTTCTGGTAAACAGTTACATCTTTCAGATAGGTTCCTTTGCACTCCTAGTGACTGCAAAATTAAGTGAATTGGCAGCAGCTCGAGTGGTACTCAGAGAAGCACACAGTCCCCCTATTAAATCTAATTATGTCTGCAAGCAGACAGCTCTTAAAGAGACAGTACCAGAGGCTCTAAAAACACTCACTGATAAATGGCTTAAATGCCAAACACCATTCAGGCTTGGAGCATTCAAGCAAGCTCCTGGAAGTCTTTTGGGAACCCCCATTTGCAGGGGGGTTACATTTCTATAACTGAAAGAGACACAGGACATGACATACACCACAGCTCTTTTTCCCTACTTATACCACTTTTACCTACCATGCTTCACAAGGCATCAGAGCTTTACTTTCCCCCTGTGCCATGTAATCCATCTGCCATATTTTCCATGTGCCTTTTTTGAGGGTACTGTGGGGCACACAGCCACATAACACAATGCAGAAAACTCAAAGCCAGGCAAACACACACACACACACGCACTTGTAGTTGATGCAGGATAAAATTTATGTTTATTAAAAGGACATTCCCTGGTGTTTCGGCAACCCCATGCCAAATTCATAATTTTTTGCAAAGTACACGGTGGTCATCCAGACATTTAAAATGAACAATAAAAAACTAGGGTTGCCTTGCTTGTTTCTGAGTTACACAAGGAGATGTATTCCTTCTTTATGAGAAAAATTCATAAGGGGTCAACTATTTCACATAGTTATAGCATCGCTGTTTTAGGTGTCAACATGAGTGTAAAAAAAAAATTAAATAGAATACATAATTTGTCATGATGTTTGCTTAATTTATTTCCACATATGTAAAAATAAATAGTAAATTACCAATAAGATGACACCCTTTTGCACTAAAAGTGCCAAAAATGTGGGAAATATTTGTGTGTTTTTATGCACAAAACCCTCAAAATCCACATCGTTTTCATAAAACTTTTGATAGAAGTAGAATGTGGTTGTGAATGTAGCAAAAGAAAAAACATAGGGGTCACCTGTACTTGGTCAATCCGCCGGATCTAATACAGCGCACATAAAAAAATATAGGGGTCACCATGATGCTTTTGGTTATATCTGCTTTTGAAGTTGCAGTTTCAGAGCTGGTCAGCTCAGGACAAAAAAAATAATAAATAAAAACTCTCAATAAAAAATAAAACTTGCCAGAAATCTAGTCAAACAATTCAAAAGTATATGCAGAATGACAAGAATTATAATATAAACTAAACAGAATAACCAATGACAGAAAGACATTTATGCAATTCGCCTTGAATGATGCTACCAGCTGCAATTGTGGGAGCAAATTTCTTTGCTGCCATCCTGTACATATTTGTAACTAGACATGACATAATAGGAACATCCATTATTCTAATAACACTTTCACATATTTAAGTATGTACTTGTGCCAGTAAACAGCCTTAAAAAGGTTTTTATCTACGTCTGATAAATGGGAATTTGGAACACGAGGGAACGTCCTTAAATACAAACAGCACATCAGCCTCCACAACCTTGTGGAGGGGTTGTGGGATAACAGATGGACCAGACACCAAACTTCAACACACAATCTCTGTGTAATGTTTATTCAAAATGCAGCAGACAACCTTAAGCAACGGCATATACCTTCTTCAGTACATCAGTTTGCAGCATTAGACTATGTATGTCCTTTCTCTGCACTTAGCCAGCACCTACAGACTCACTGATCTCCGATCTAACTTAGCAGTTGAGATTCAGCATCCATATCTATGCTTTGGGGTGGTGGTGGGGGGGGGGTCTCAAATAACAAACAACAAGCTAAAGACAAAGAACCTCAGTAAAGAAGCACTGAAACATGAGTTACCCCAAATGAAATTGACAATAAGCCAAGTTTCACAGAAAAACATCAGACATACTTCCATAATGCAAAGCATCATGGGATATATGTAAACCACCATGACTTTCCGACTTGTTCAACTTACAGCAATTTACATGTATTTTAATAGCACAATTAATTTCTATAATATACAGTCACCTACTACTTTTTACCATTATCAAAAACACCTAGTGCCATGGTATTTTCAACATTTGCAGGTTTTATACACATAAGGTATATACATTAAAGTATTTTATAACATAGTGCCATTGCATACTAAACCTAACAAAGAGGAACACAGCCTGTCATTTTATATCAGCTCAGAGGTCACAACAATAACCTCCCTGAACAAGAACCTGAGAGGGAAAAGGAAAATTAAAGAGGACACTGTAGCAAAGTCAAGAAAGGGAATGTGGTGCCCATAGGTGGCCAACCTTATGGACTAGAACTTGTAAAGGATAGATCAGGCTAAGAAACAGAAGAACTGTTGCAACAGATTTAAGAAATAGGTCGGTCCTCAAGTGTGGCAGGAGCTCCCTGTCACAAACCTGACCCAACACTTCTGTCCAACAGCCCTGCTCTGTACCAAAAAAGCCCAGATGTACTGGGTGAAATGTTGGGTCAGGTTGTGGAGGTCGATTATTCAAGTACAAACAGAATTTTTAACCTGCCTCATCTACAAATGCTTGGTAGTATGGGTTGTTTTGCCTGGATCTGAACTTCCTGCATCACTCAGAATGTTCCCCCTGAATTCAGAAATAAAGGTGCTGGAAGCTGCGGCCTCACTGGTGCCCCAGGTTAAAACAATCCCTCTCCTTCAGCTGAGCTTCAGTTGAGTACTGTTGGTGAGGGAAGGGAAAGAAATCCAAATGCTAATGCATTAAAACAGACCCAAGGCAAGTAAATTGTGAGAGGAATAGTGTATTGTGGCAGGGAAAGGTACACACTACATCCCAGTGCTTTGAATCACAAAGATTCTTCCTCAGGGTTGGGGTACTCATAGGGTTTTGGTCTACCTTTCCTTGCCAAAATAAACCTTTTCTTATATAATACATTACTTGCTTCAGCAGTTTCCATGGGGGATGGAAAATACGGCGCAGGAAACTTCGGTACAGGAAAATTAAATGGCTGGAAATTTGGTCACACACTTCACTGGAGTGGTGATCCACGGCAACACGGACCGAATATCCAGCTAATTAATTTTCCTGTGCCAAACTTTCCTATTCTGAACTTTCCCGTGCTGTATCTACCAACACCCGTTTCTACACAACAGATTTTTGATTTATTTGGCTTTGTAGGTTTCTGGTTGCTACACTGCATTTCACGTGCCTGGTCTCCACCTCTGTTGATTCTTTGGGGAGGGGGGAGAGCTGGACTGCTCAGACACTCAGAATGTTCTTCTAATCAGCTAAGACATAAGATCTAGATCAAAGGTGACTTCAAGTCTAGTCCCTTGGTGGATATGCTGTTCTAGGAACCAGTTCATAAATGCAGACATGAACCCCAGCTCAGGCCTGCTATTAGTTCTCTCAAGACACCAGTCTGTGTCCAGGAGATTGAAGTCTCCCATAGTTATCACTGCATCTTGTTGACTGCACTCATGTTTTCCACAAACAGCTGGGCAACAAGATTTGCTGAACAGTTTTGAGTACCTGCTGAATCCCTCCCCCAAGTGATTCTGTTCATTTATTTCATTTTTGTTAACTCAGTAAGTGCAATAGAAATACAATGCCTTACGTCAGGCATGAGTCAGGAGGGACTACACAACAAACACAGAACTGTAAAATACAGCAAGTATGGCACAACACCGAAACACAGAATTTGACAGCAGATGACTGCCCATTTTTCCCTACCTACAGTACCACCGCAGATCCTACTTACGAACATATGGAATTTGCCAGCAGATAAAGACCTAGTGGCCTATCAAGTCTGCTCGAATGTGCAGCTAGCACCCCTTATTCTGCAGCTACCCTCCTCCCTCCCCCTGCCCTGTCCTAGTCCCTTTGAAGCAGTTCACTGTTCTACTGATACCATTTCTACCGGTAACACATTCCACCCAGCTACCACTCTCTCCATAAAAAGTCTCCTTATCTCCATCCTGAACCAGTCTTGTTTATTCCTTTCATGCACTTAAAGGTTTCAATCATATCCCCCAGTCCCTCCTCTCCTCCAGGGAGTACATGTTCCAACTCCCTCAGCCTCCTCGCACGGTAAGTCTCCCAGCCCCTTGATCATCTGTTATCCTGAGCTGCACCCCCCCCATTAGCTAATGTCCCTCTTCAGATATGGGCACAGTACTCCAGGAGTGGTCTAACCGCTGATCTATACAGTGGCAGAATCACCTCCCTCTTCCTTGAAGATATGCCCCTTGCAATGCAACCCAGCATTTTATTGGTCTTTGCAGCTGCCTTCCTACATTGTGCCGAGTTGTTCATTGACCCCGTAAGGAGCATGCTAGATCCTTCTCCACCTCTGTCTCAGCCAGCTGCGCTCCTCCCAGCCTCATTTTTTTTTGCCCCAAAATGCAGCATCTTGCACTTTTTGGCACTGAACCCCAGTTGCCAGGTGTTCAAATAGGTTTCCACCTTTGCCAGATCATCCTGCCATTCCC
The DNA here is from genome assembly GCA_016271365.2 of Neoceratodus forsteri. Lineage (NCBI taxonomy): Eukaryota > Metazoa > Chordata > Ceratodontiformes > Ceratodontidae > Neoceratodus > Neoceratodus forsteri. The sequence goes on from CM057449.1 coordinate 113,914,214, forward strand.
CTAGGTCATCCACCACCGCTCCCCATCTTGGTGTCAACAGCAAACAGACTAGTCTTGCTCTTGATGTCCAGTGATATGTCTGCAATGAATACCCCATACAACACTGGTCCCAATACTGAGCCTTGCGAAACACCGCTCATAACATTACCCTGGGGGATGAGAGCTCCCCACCCACCACCACCCTCTATTGCCTTCCCTGAAGCCAGTTCCCTACCCAACTCACCAGCTTTGCACCCGCCCCTGTGCCTTCTAACTTACTTCCCAGCCTCCCATGCAGTACCGAGTCAAATGCCTTACTGAAGTCGAGGTACAGGACATCTACTGCATGGCCCCCATCCAATTGCCTAGTTACCCAGCCATAGAATTCCACCAGGTTGGTCTTGCAGGATCTGCCACTTATGAAGCCATGTCGTCTGCTGTCCTGTAGCCCTTTGGCCTCCAGGAGAGCCACCAGCCTCTCCTTCAGGATGGTCTCCATCAGCTTACCCATGATGGATGTGAGGCTCACCGGTCTATAGTTCCCTGGTTCACCCTTGGGGCCGCTCTTGTGGAGGGACACCACATGAGCCATCCTCCAATCCTAAGGCACACATACTGAGTGTAGTGAGGCACTGAATAAGTCTGCCAAAGGTCCCACCAGGACCTCTGCCAGCTCCTTCGTACCCTGAATGGATGCCATCTGGGCCTGGCACCCTGTCCACCCTCAATGCCCTGAAACCTTCCAGAACACTGCTCTCTATGATTTCCCTGTCCATCACCCCTTCCCCTCTGTTTCTGCCCTCCCTCCCACTTGGGTATCACCCCCCTCTTCTCCTTAGTAAATACCAAGCAGAAGTAATCATTTGGCGCTTCTGCCTAATACCCCCTGCTCACTCAACCCCCCCCTTCCTAATTCTTACTCTATGATCCTTACAGCTCCTTTTCTCCTTGATGTACCTGAAGAAGTCCTTCTCCCCCCTTCTTAATGCCCTACGCCAGCCTGGGCTCCATAGATGCCTTGGCTGCCCTTACTGCCCATATCACCTTCACTTGATCTCTGGCTCTTTCTCCCCTTCCCCCCATTCCTTTCCATGAAGACTCCCTTATGCCTATCCCATGCATTCTTGAACCTTGCCACTTTTTTCACCCCCACCACTGCCGCTGAAAGGCTGTTCCAGGAAGCCACAGTTCTTTATGTGAAAAAACACCTCCTCACATCTCTCCTGAATCTACACCCTCCAGCTTCATGCCTGTCCCCTTGTTCTTGAGCACCTTCTTTCCTGAAAAAGTACTTCTCTTCTGTACTTTATTTACCCCCGTGAGGTATTTAAAGATCTCTATCATATCCCCCTCCCTCTCTTCCAGGGGTGTATGCCAAGTTCCTTTAGTCTATCCTTGTAGGGCTTTTGATGCAGAATCTGTACCATTTCAGCTGCCCTCCTCTGGATCACATTCAGTCATCCTCAGTACTGGGATGATCTCCTACAAGGACACTACTCTCTCTGATAAATCCAATATTCCACTCTGCTTTAATGAGCACTTCTCTACCGCGGGTCTCACGTTCGACTCCTCCAAAGCTGCCACCCTTGTCCCTAATGCTCCCACACATTCCCCAATGCCTCCCAGCTCAGTCTTTGCCTTCTCCCCATACCAGTACAAAGAGGTGGAAGACTTTCTTCTCCACCTAAAGGTTAACAAAGGTGATGGTTCTGACGGTTTAGAACCATACTTCCTCACATTTGGCTTCCAGTACCTCACAGCCCCCAACTTACAGTTATTTAACCTCTCCATTAACTCTAGCCCTGTCCCTGGGGCTAGGACAATAACTTAGGTACTTCCGCTATTTAAGTCAGGCGATCCTACTAACCCAAATAACTACCGACCTAACTCCATTCTGCCTCTGCTCTCTAAGCTCCTTGAGAAGTTGGTAAATGCACAAATTAGAAACTACCTTGAGAAAGCAAACCTTATAGACCCAGCTCAATCAGGATTTCATTCTTCCCATAGCACCACTTCAGCTGTAGCCTCAGTTACAAATGACTGGCTCTTTGCAATGGTCAGGAAACAAGCCACAAAGGTAGTCTTCATGGACCTCAGCAAAACATTTGACAGTCGATCATGCTCTACTCCTCGATTCATTGAACTGGCATGGAATCTCTGCACTTCACTGTCATGGTTCGACAGTTATTTGTTGGCTAAATCTCAACGGGTGAAGGGTGATGGCTCCCTATCCCTGCTTCTTCCACTCAGAAGAGGGGTACACCAAGGTTCGAACCTTGGACCACTCACTTCTATTTATGATATAAATCAGCTTAATTGGAAATGGCATCTGCAAAGCAAAACTACACCTTTTCACGGATGATACAGTGACATACATATCCAGTCCCACAGTAGACGAAGCCCATGCAATATTACAGGCAGAATTCGATCTCCTCCAGCACAATCTCATACATTCCAAACTGCTGTTAAATGCTAAAAAGACAAAAGTGATGTTCTTCTATTCCAACCACTTGCTCTCGGTCCCTATCTTGCTTGCTTTCTTGCCCCTCTATCAAGACTCTCCATGGCGATGATCTCGAGTTAGTCCGCAATTTTAAATACCTAGGCTGTGATCTAGATAGACACCTAACTTTTTCAGCTTACATCAACTCCTTTGCAAAGAAATTACATCAAAGAATTGGCTTCTTTTATAGGAATAAATCTCTATTCGATTCTGACTCCAGAATGCACCTGGTCCAAACAACCCTTCTACCACTTATCGACTACGTCGATATTCCATATGGCAGATGCTCGGATGCCCTGCTATGTCAAATGAACACTCTCTATCACAGAGCAATATGCTCCGTTTCCAATGCTCACTGTCGGACTCATCGTTAGGACCTGTACGCCTTCCTCGGGTGGACCTCCTTAGCAACCAGGTGTCTCTTCCACTCTGTCACCTGGCTCTACAAAGCCCTGCTGGCAAAACTACTCCCCCCATATTTCCAACCTCTTTCAATGAATTACCTGCCCCTACGCAGTAACTCCATTATGCTAGACGTTCCAACCTCCCGTTCCCGGTTTGGAAACATGGCTATAAGCCATGCCCTCCCAGCTGCCTGGAATAAAGCCCAATCCAGGCTCAAACTGCAAAGCCTGATCCCCCTGAATAGCTTGTTTATGACAACCTATGGGACTTCGGGGAATGCGGTTGATAAAGCACCGTCTCCCTGCCTGGTCTATTGCAGTGACCGCTCTATCCTCTTGTCCACCCCCCTCTCTCACCACTAAGTGACTTTCCATTATACTTCCATTCCCCCTTCCTCCTCTCTCCATGTGACACTACCATCACCAAATGATCCACCCCAGTCTGTATCCCACACTATCGTCACTCAATAGTCCCTGCCCTTATCTACAGCTATCCTTTCTTTACCTTCTATCTCTACCTCCGCTCCCCGCCACCTCCATAGTGCCCTTGCCCCAGCCAACATAGCCACCCTGTTATATTCATGTTTCCCACTCCTCCACATTGTTCTCTGCTCCCTCCTACCTCTGTCCCCCCTTCCCTCTGACCTTATCCCACCCTGCCTGTGCCACTATCATTACTTTCCTTGCTGGCCTTGTAGTTTCTACTTCCCTCATGAGGTGCTATCTTGTTACCCAGAGCTAACCATTTATTTAACTCCTAGCTTTAGTGCACCTAGGTATACATGACGTAAATATTGTCTCATTTTCTTCCCATGGATTATTAATGTGTTTAATGCAAATTACTTTGTATATGCTTGTTTAATGTCCCTGTTGTTAATCAGGACCTCCTTGTAAATGAGCCTGCTGAACTGAGTTTTTTCATGCCAATAAACTTTAACTTGACTCTGCCTATGTCCTGCCGGGGATGTGAACTTCAGAACTGGACACAGTACTTTAGAATACATACAAGGGTGCACAAGCAATAATCTTTATTGAATGGTATGTGTATACACCAAAGAATTAAAAATGTAACAATATCCATTAAAACAAGCATTTGTCAATGCCGAATGGTGTCACGCTGGCATTGGCAGTGCCGAAGCTAGAGACGCATAATAGGAATGGCAGTAAAGTATTGAAGTGATGCCAACCCCACCCTCACACTGTACAGAGCGACAGGCATTGGGGTGTGCCTTTGGGTCGTCAGCTATAATGCTCATGCCATTGTACCTCACCCTATCCTGTAGACATTGACAAGTGTCAGGGTGTGGTTTGGGGTCTTTGGGTGTTATATTTACCCCATTCCATAAGGAAATACGCTGACGTGGATGCAGTATAGCAGCGTGGGGTGAACTTTGTGGCCGAACAGTGCAAGGCACACCATGATGCCTGTCAGTGGTTGCAAGGTGGGGGGGGGGTAAAATGGCGTAAGCACTACATCAGATGATCCCAAGTCACACCCCTGACACCTGTCAGTCTGTACCAGGTGGGGTGCTACGGTTGGAAACCCTAACACCGTAGGCGTGTGGTGGTAGTTTCACTCCACATTTTCAGCATGGGCTGCTTGTCAGGCCACCTCGTGAAAAGCGGCACAATCACTTTGTTAGCTAAAAGGTGGTTTTGCACAGCAGCTGTGCCATTTGGTGATAGAGGGACGAAAACACATTTTTGGCAAGATGTGGAGAATGACAACTGTATTGTTCATGAGGAGGCATAAAAAATGGCAACATTGAAAATCTGGAGTGACAATATGAAATATTAGTGAAGCAATGAGCATGCATACAAACTGCGCAACACACGTCCGTAACCCAATTATTTTGGGGAGTTTGTTAGCCACATTTGTAACATAGGCATTTTGGGACCTCCCCTTATGAACAGTGGTGCTGCGATTTTGTTAATCTGTCCCAAAAGTGGATTTCCCACAGCGACCATGCCATTGTGCGCCACAGGTGCGGAAACACATTTTGGGCAGGATGTGCAAAATGACAGCTGTACTGTTCATAGGAGGTGTGAAAAATGCCAGTGTTGGAAAATCTGGCATAGAAATATTGCAAATTGCAAAGTTACAAGGATGCGTGAAACTACGCCAATGCCGCTTGCAACACAGTCATTTAGGACTTTATTTCAAATTTTCAACATAGGCATTTTAGGACCTCTGCTCATGAACAGTGTTACTGTCATTTCCTCAAAATCGTCCCGAAAAGTGATTTCACACAAAAACACATTTCGGCCAGGATATGTAAAATGACAGCTGTACAGTTCATCAGGAGGTGTGGAAAAACGGCAATTTTGAAAATCTGGAGTGAAAATATTACACATTCACGAAGTTACGAGCGTGTGTGGAAACAGTGCAATACACACTGGTAAAACAGCCATTTTGGGGATTTTTCCCACCAAATTTGCAACACAGGCTTTTTGAGAGCCCCCCTCATGAACAGTGGCACTGTTGTTTTGTTAATTGGTCCCGAAAGGTGATTCCACGCAGTGACCGCGAAATCACATTTTGGGGCTGATTAACGCCATGACAGTGACAGAATTCATGAGGGGGGTCCCAAAACCCCATATTGAAAATTTGGTGCCAAAATTCCAAAACATGCCTGAGATATGCATCAAAGTTGAAAAAACCCTATTTATTCCATTATACAGCTTAGTGGCATTTCCTCAGTTCGCGGTTGACTTTGAAGAGTGCAGACGTGTTCGGTCCACGAAGATCGTCGCGCCAGACTCGGAGGTAAGTATGGGGTGGGGTGTGGGAAGGCAGGGTGACAGTGGTGGGCGCGGGTTGTGGGAGGCGGGCAGGACAGCGAGGGACCGCTTTTTTACAGGTTAAAAAAAAAAAAACTTCCAGAGACTTTTTGCAGGGACTTTAGCATGCTGGGGTGGGCTCCCAGCGTGCCACCCAAGTGTTTTCTGGGAGGAATGCGTAGCCGACAGGGGATTGGCACCACGCACACACGAAAGTGGGGAGAGCCGAGGGGATTGGGCACTCGGCCCTGTCGGCACATACATTGGGCCTGGGCATGTCGATAGGGGATTGGGCACCCCAAAGTCAGCAGTATGGCAGACAGTGTGCCACCATGTTCATTTTCTTTTTCACCACCAGGGAAAGCACATCAGGAGGTCCGCTGCATATGACGAGCTTAGCTCGCATTATAGCGGACCTTTCGTCTAATCTCATCGCCACATTAAGTATGCACGGTGTGGTGCCGGCATGCAGGCTGATTGGGGAATGAGGGATGCACCTACTGATGCGTGCCCTGCATTTGCCTAACAGTGACCGCGCCTCCAAATCTGCACTACCACAAGATGTTGGCTGCGCAAGCACGCCAACATAAAAATGATGATCAATGACATAAAATAAATGTATTTACTGATGTGTAACAAAGAATAAACCCCGTGAATAAGCTCCAAGTCTAGCGAAATGTAGGGAGAAGAGAAATAAAAAGAAAGACTGAAGAGCAATAACTTGAGCAAAGAGTGTTTACTTCAAAGGGCCCCCCAACATTTTCTCCTTGTAATTGAGCCTGCTCAGAGTTTTTTTCCTGCCAATGAACTTGAACTCTGCCTCTGTCCTTCCAGGGATGTGGTCTTCAGAACTGGACACAGTACTTTAGCTGGGTTCTTACCAGTGATCTATACAGAGGCAACACCACCGCCCTCTTTCTGCTGGTGATACACCTCCCTATGCACCCCAGCAACCCCCCAGCCCTCCCAATTGCCTTTTTGAACTGCCTGGTTACCTTTACGTCATCAGCTATGATCATCACTAGGTCTCTTTCCTGCCTGGTGGCTGTCAATAACACTCCACTCATTTTGCACTCTGCCCCAGGGTTTCTGTGCTCTAAGTGCGTTATTTTGCTATTTGTTGTATTGAAACCCTTGAGCACTCCTTGAGTTCTCTCGGGTCTCTTGTTATACTTTCAGCCCCCGGAAAGTGTTCACCCTATTGCAGATTTTGGTGTCATCTGCAAAAGGTGCACCTTCCCTTCCAACTCCTCTACAATGTCACTTATAAAGACTTTAAAAAGGACCGGTCCCAGCACTGATCCCTGAGGCACCCTGCTGGTCATCCTCCTTTCCTCTGAGCCAACTCCGTTTACCACCACCCTCTGTCACCTATTCGTAACCAATTTCTTAATCCAGTTTACACCTATGAATTCACTCCAAGGCTACCCAGTTTGCTTAACGTCTCCTATGTGGATACCATGTCTGGATCTGCTTCCAGCTAATCAGCTTGTTTACTAGTCTCCTGTGTGGTATGGTGTTGAACACCTTACTGAAATCTAGGTAGACCACATCCACCACTCCACCCTGATCTGATTCCTTGGTCACCCAGTCGAAGAAATCTATAAGATTTATTTGACATGACCTCCTGGCAGTGAATCCATGCTGCAATAAAGACAATTATAGACAGTGTGCAAAGATACGCAAGTATCAACAGTGACTTGTAGTAACAATGTACTGCATATTGTCCACTTTTTCTGTAGCTCGACATACATCAACCGTTTGAACGGTTTCTCCCTCTTTATGATGTTCTTGCCCACCACCAGAGTGACTACCATATCAATGGAGCGCCCCCACCCCACATTTTTTATCTGGCCTCTGCCTTCAGAGCAGTTTTTGTCCCTGTACCTCAAATGTCAGTCTACTCCCCAGGCCTCTGTAAGTACTACTATGTCCGGACCCTCAGTGTCCATGAGGACATCAGCCACACCCACTGAGCTGTGTACACTCCACATCTGGGGTCTGCATGCGAGTAAGGATTGCTGCCCCTTTATGCTTCCGCTCCCCTTGCAATAACATATAATGGAATACTACAGGAGAAGGCATATGAGGAAAAATCTGCCTATTTACAGACGACACCAAACTCTGTGGCAGGGCTGAATGAGGAAGGAATTTGTGATTTGAGGGTGGATCTGAAGAGGTTCGAGAGTCGATCAAAGCTCTGGCAGCTAGGCTTCACTGTGAGAAGTGCAAGGTCATGCCCATGGGAAACAGTCATCCGGGGCAGAGGACAGGTTTGGGGGGGGATTACAGTTACTGTGACAGAGGAGGACAGGAATCTGGGTGGTGATCTCAAGCTTTAAAAAAATCACCACCACAATCTAATCGAACAACAGGGAAGGTGACCAGAATGCTGGGATGCATTGCTAGGGGGTTCAGTAGTACAAAAAAAAAAAAAAAAGGAAGTCATACTGCTCCCGCATACAACCCTGATGAGGCCAAAAGCTGGAATACTGTGTGCAATTTTGGTACCCTCATCTAGGAAAGGACATTATCAGGCTTGAGTCAGTCAGAGAAGGGTGACCAAGATGATTATTGGGCAACAGGAGAGGATGCAATATATATATATATATATATATTTTCAGTGACCAGAAAGAAATGGGGCACATGACTAAAGTGTTCAAATCAAATTTGTGGTGGTGGTGGGGGTGAGCTATTTAAGGAAGACTATTTGAAGTACTACTTTACGTAGAAGGGGGTGGAGTGGTGGGGGCAGATTTAAGAAGGAAGTTTTAAAGTCCTACTTTATGGAGAAGGTGGTACGGGGTGGGGACAGATTTAAGGAGGACATTTTGAAGTACTACTTTATGGAGAATGTGGTGGAGGGCAGATTTAAGACGAACATCCGAAGTACCACATTACAGTCGGGGAGGTGATGGGATGGGGAAGATTTACGAGGGACGTTTTGAAGTACTACTTTACGGAGAAGGTGGTGGAGGGGGGGCAGATTTAAGAGGAATGTTTTGAAGTGCTACTTTATGGAGAAGGTGGTGGAGGGGTAGGGGCAGATTTAAGGGGGAAGTTCTTAAGTACTGCTTTATGGAGAAGATGGTGGAAGGGTGGGGCAGATTTAAGAGGAACATCAGGAAGTACTATTTTACGGAGCAGGTGGTGGAGGGGTGGGGAAGGTTTAAGAAGGACGCTTTGAAGTACTACTTCATAGAGAGGGTGGTGAAGGGGTGGTCAGAGGTTTAAGAGGGGTGTTTTGAAGTACTACTTTATGGAGATTGTGGTGGAGGTTTTAGATGGATGTTTTGAAGTACTTCTTTACGGAGAGCGTGGTGGAGGTGGACTTAAAGGGGACGTTTTGAAGTACTACTATGGGGAGAGGGTGGTGAAGGGATGAGGTGGTTTAAGAGGGACATTTTGAAGTATTACTTTACGGAGAGAGTGGTGGAGGTGGGGCAGTTTTAAGAGGAATATTTTGAAGTATTTCTTTATAGAGAGGGTGGTGAAGGGGTGGGACAGATATAAGGGGGGCATTCTGAAGTACTACTTTACAGAGGGGGTGGTGATGCAGTGAGGGCAGATTTAAGGGGGGTGTTTTGAAGTACTGTTTTATGAAGAGGGTAGTGGAGGGGTTGGGGCAGCTTCAAAAGGGACATTTTAAAGTACTACTTTACGGAGATGGTGGTTCAGGGGTGGGAACAGATTCAAGACCAACATCAGGAAGTACTGTTTTATACAGAGGGTGGTGGAGGGGTGGGGGTAGATTTAAGAGAGACATCAGAAAGTATTACCTTACTGATAGGGTTGGGGAGGTTAAAGAGGGACATCAGGAAATACTATTTTATGGAGAGGGCAACGGAGGGGCGGAGCAAGCTGCCTGATGCACTGGTCAGTGCTAAAGCAGCAGAGGGCTTTAGGAGAAGGTGGGACAGATATAGGGGTCTGGTAACTAGAACAGAGGAGGCTTTGGCGGGTGGGGTGGGGGAGTCATGATCCCCCATAATGGGGCAGGTAGAGCAGATCATAAGACTGTTTTTGCTACCTGTTTTCTGTATTTCTGTGTTTCTAATGTCATAACTGGAGGATAATCCAGTGCCGTTTCAACAAAACTGCTGCTGCTGCTGCTGCTCAATCCTTTAAGGCACCATGAGCCTTTTGGCAGCCAATTTCTGCTGTGCTCAGATGGTGGCCCACCAATGGCCAGACTCTGCCTGCTAGGCTCTCTCCCTGCAGACACTGTATGCCACCTGGCTCCCAGTGGTCCCGCTAGTTCCTGGGGTCAACATATATCCCACCCAGCTGATGGAGGAGCAGGATGTGCTCATGTTCGGTCCCAAAACTGGGACTGAAGAGCACGCATGCTGCCAGAGGGCCTGATGACGCAGAGAATCAAGCAGGCGAAGGCTGTCTTGCAAGGCTGCCCAGATGGACTTTTTTCTCCACCACTTTTTTCCCTGTTCCCAACAGATGTGCGTTCTGATGGCTGGTGTGATGGGGTGTTCTGTAACAATCACCCGCAACACCAACAGAACTGCCACAGGCCAACCAACAGAAGCTGTTCCTAGAGTGGAGTCACATTTACCCGCACATGCAGGACAGCATCATCAAGGATGTCAACAGGCGCGCTCCTCGCCAGGCTTCGCTCCTGATGTTCGGGGCTCAGGGCTCAAACTCAGGTTGCCAGCATTCCACACCACTCGCCATCAGCACAGCAAAATGTGTTGTTTTTCGGCACAAGGATGGTTCAAAATCTGGTGGTGCCACTGCAGACAGAAATATCCTCTTAGTCCAGCAACGAAACAGGTGTATATGTTCACTATGGGCAGTTTGGGTGAGGGTTGAGATGCTGGACACCACACTTCATGCCGCATGCCAAGCCTGGGTTTCTGGGAGATAGAGTGTCCAGAGGACTGCTCCCCTATCCTGAGGAAGGTGGGTTTGCATGTCTGATCTCTGACAGCCGCCAGCTGAAGGGCTGTTAGTGGTGCAGATCGAAGTGGCATGGAAGGGAGTGGTTGTAGCCTGTCGATGTGTGCATACCTTCTTATGCACATACCACGCTGGCTGCCACAGGGGAAAAGGGGTATAAAAATGGAGGTAGAAAATGAAGTTGGGCCTAATGAAGCCCTGCCCACTGTCTCCTGCCATCGCCCGGGACACCTCGACCCATTTGTAAGAGTGCTTTGGGAGAAGAGGCTATTTACAATGGGGGCAGGGGGACATAAGTTATGGGGGACCTGGACGAAGTAAGTCCTGGGAGAGCCTGGCACTGATGGGCAGAAGCAGGGCCAGGGCTTGGCAGCTGCCCCAACATCCAGGAGCAAAAATAAACTGGGGGGGAAGAGAACATGACTTCTGGTGATAAGCTGGTGTCTTGACTGGTGTGGGTGGGGCAATGGCCAGCACTGCCACAAGGACACTGATGTGGTGCCCACTCACAGGAGGGTAAACTGTGGCCTTAGCTCACTAGATGATGGCCTTCAATTCCCCCCCGCCGTGCCACCTGGGTCTCTGGAGCATGAATGTGGTTTCTCCAGTCAGCATCCCTGTCAGAGAGGCACTTTCTCTCCTTCTTGCATAACAAGAGGGAGTCCCTGGAGAAGGGTTACTCTCATCTCCAAATACTGACAGAGCAGGCAACCACTGTCATTGTTGAGGGGTGAGTCAGACAGTAGCCTGACGAGTGCGGCCGGGACAAAACAGAGGGCGGAGCAGCAAAATGTATATACATATTTATAAACTGCAAGGATTAATTTAGAGACCTCATTGGACAACAGCCATCACATGACCATGCATTACATACTAAGGATGCACATTCAGAAACTAGATCTCATTATAAAGGCTGCAAAACCTCATTACCTACAGTGAGCCATTTTATAAGTGCAATAAACACCGGAAGGTGCATTAAAGGATTAATGATGCACTTCCCATGGGCGTAAGGACACTTAGCATTTGGCCTTGTACCTTACTATGCTCCTGGGGCATGCATCGTTAATCCATTAATGCTCACCCCATGGTGGCTTACTGCTCACATATCACAAATACTATGCATCTATCTGGGCTGAAGCACAAAGTGTAAAAAGTAAGGATGAAAAGTCCATGGAACCTCAGAGAATCTGTGATGCAGTGCTTCTTGGGGTTTTAACAATCATGCAACACTGTGTTGGCATTACTGTAATATCAGCACTCTGTATGCAAGCACTGCTGCGCCAGTATTTCACTGTGACAAGCCTGTGTCAATACTAGGGTAATGCCAACACTGTGTCACAAGATCATCCAAATCCCAAGAAACCCAAACACACAGATTTTCCACGGTTCTGTTGAATTTACCTTAATTTTTCACTTCCCCTGCTTGCATTAACGTAGTTTTCTGCATATTTCACTTCCTTACTTTTTGAAGAACATACTTAAGTCACCTTGAACTTTCGACTTTCTTACACTGCATGACAAACACTGTTCTTTCTGCAGAGCACCTAGAGTATTCCCTCACCCACACACTGCCCCACATGTTGTAGACTTACCAAAAGGCCCGTGCATGAGCCACAAAGCAGCTGCACAATTACATAAACTGCACCAGGTCTGTAGCAAACTTCTTGAAAGGTCCCGCTGGCCATTCACAAAGCAGCTTAATGGTCACACAAAACTGCACTAGATCTGTAGCAGACATCACGCGTGGTCCTTGCGTGAGTCATGAAGCAGCTTAATGGTCAAACTGCACCAGGCCCGTAATGGATGTAGGAGTGTCCCTGCTGGTCACTTTCAAAGGAGATTAATGGTCACACAAAAGTACGCCAGATATGTCACAAATTTCTTTGACCCCCCTCCCCCCATAACCACATAAATGGTTTATCATAAATCCCTCCCAAAATATGGGCCAACCCTGAACACACATTATGAGAAAAATTGTGATTGGCCACTTACATGGTGGCGGTGGTGGTGGGGATACAGGATCCATTTTTGGACAAAAATGCCTAAGATTCAACAACTAAGAGCCCCCAAGAAAAAAGTCCCCAGGCATACGCTTACATGTCCTCCTGGATCCCTGCACCCCCCAAAGATTGTTTTTCTTTCCTAATACCGTATTTCTATTTTGTGAAACAGTTCACAGACGGTGGCCAGTCATGGAGGAGAGAGGAAGGTGATCCCTGACCGCCATCTGTGCAGGGTGGGGGTGGGGATGTCATCTTGGCCAGTAGTGGAGGAGAGAGGAAGGTGATAGCCAACCTCCATCTGTGCTTGGTGGGGGTGCCACCTCAGGAACAGGGCAGGCAACATTCTCAACGAGACAAAAGAAACACATTCCAGGGGTCCCTTTGGGAGCAGGATAGATGGCGCTCCTGAGAAAAAAAATGAGTGCTATGGACAAACATAATGATCCCTATCGGCAACTGGCAGCAGCTGTCAATTTACAAATCTATACTTTTCCCACTACACTATGGCAAAAAAACTAAGTGTTACAAAACACTGATCTATTTAAATACAGAATTTGGGATGCTAAAAAGTACTGAACAAAGGCTGAAGTAAAACGTTTTAAAAACTGGTCAAGATTCATACTCCTGACCCCATTAGGATATCCTTATATACTATCCCACACCACTAGCACCATTCCCAGAAGTTATGCTATTACATTTTTTCTTTGCAGACAATAAAACATACAAAATGCCAGCAAGTCGCAAATTGCCAGTCTACTGGATCCTACAGAAAACTGTCTTGCACATGTGGTATGCTACCTCTAAACTCAATTTTTACTTAAAACGCATGCTAACTACCCACTTGTTTGTCTTTTTCACAGCTTGAGCCCCCTGACCAGGTGCGCTGCCCCTGTGGTGTCGCTTCCCTGGCAGTCGTTGCCTGCCTCACCTCCATACCACAAGACTACTCTGTAGCCCGAGCCCCCTGACCAGGTGCGCTGCAGCTTCCCTGCAGCAAGACTATACTTCAGCCCAAGCCCCCAACCAGGTGCGCTGCCCCTGTGGTGCAGCTTCAATAGAGCTGCTCGCCTCCACACTGCAAGAGTACACTTCATGTACAACCAGAGCCCAGGGACATTTCAAACTTTTGGCGTTTTTCATCTGCAGCTTCTCAACTGACCTCTAAATGGGAGTACTACTCCTGATTGGCTCCTGATCAAGCCGAAAGGACTCCAGCAATTTCCTCCAGTCTAGTCTGCTGAAAGGTTTTGCGCCAACCCTGTCCACCTGTTTCTTCCACTACTACCATCTCCCACCCTGTCACTTTTAAATCAACTTGCTGCACCTCTGACTCCTCCCTGCAAGTGGATTTTGACCAACTGCTATGCACCATCCTGTTTCTCTTACTTTACTTCACTCCCTGGCTTCATTCTAAATCTCTCTCTTTGCAACACCTCGTACTGACACTGCTTACAAACGTTTCCCAGCAGCATAATCCCCAATTATCTACCACTGTTTTGTCCCTCTCTATTGTTCATCACTGCACCTCTGCTACACCCATTCTCCCAACCACCTAATCTGTGGTGCTCTACTCTCCGGACCATGTCACCCTCCCTCTCCACACTTACCACCCTCCTGTTTCTCCTACTTACGCACCTCCCCACAACCCCTCTCTCTTGCCCCCTCCCTCCACAGCTGCCCTTGCCCAGACTTACCTCATCTGCTCTCCCTCCTCTTGCCCCAAACAGACCCCACCCTCCCATCTCCCATGGCCTGCCCTGCTTCCTCCTATCCCACCCTTCCCCACCCTGTCCTAGAGTCCTACCCATCCTCCCTCTCTCCTTTGCCCCATCATTCACCCCTCCCTACTCCCTCCTAAACCTTGGGGCTCCTGCTGCTGCCTAAACATCTCCAACCCGCCCTCCACTCGCAGTTTAGTCAGATCGAAATACCCCCCACTCCTTCCTCTCACCCTCCTCCTCCTCTTTGCAGGTGACATTCAACCTAACCCAGCCCCCAATGCCTCAATGCCCGCAACTCGACCACACCTTTCCGGCACCACCCCCCGTCTCAGGCCTCGTCCTCTCTACTTAAAGGTCTCTGCATTTTTCATCTCAATGCCAGGAGCCTCCTCTCCAAAACTGATGCCCTAAATGTATGGTTTACCCAATATCGTCCAACATACTCTGCATCTCAGAAACCTAGCTATCTGCCAAAATTCCTAACTCCTCCCTCACCATTCGAGACTTTAACCTCCTCCGGCCGGATAAAGGCAAGCGAGGCGGTGGAGTAGCTCTGTACATTAGGCAGTCCATCTCCTGCACTATAATCTTCAAAGAATCCATCCCCTCCTCCCACGAACTCATCTTGGCCCACCTATCCCTTCCATCCTCTGTGCCCCTCTATGTTGGTGCTCTATATGCCCCACCCAGAACCCCGCCAGACTCCATCATCAATGTCATCTCCTCAATCTCCACTCTCACTGCCAATGGAGAACTTCTGCTCCTAGGCGATTTCAATCTTGACTGGCTCTCCCCTACTGCCAAGCCTACCACTCTAACAAATTGAGGCCCTCAACCTCTCTCTCAACTCATTCAGGAAACTACCCGTCGAAACCCTGGGTCCCAAAGCCACTCACTCCTCGACTGGATTTCATCCTGCCACCCTCACTGCATCTCTGCCTTGGGCATCCTTTCTGGCACACTCAGCGATCACTGTGTCACCTACTGTATTCTCAAAATCCACACTCTCACTCCCTTCACAAATTCATAAGGACCCACCCCCTCTACTCCCTCAACATCACCGCCCTGCAGCACGATCTTGTTAATGCAGACTGGTTAGCGGTCTTTAGTGCACCAGATGTTGACCTTGCTTTATTCCACTTCCTACACATCTTTAACCTTATCTGGGACCATCACGCCCACCTTAGAAAAGTCATGGTTAAATGACACCACCGCCCTTGGGTTACTTACGAACATACGAAATTTGGCAGCAGATAAAGGCCAAGAGGTCTATCAAGTCTGCTCGAATATGCAGCTAGCAACCCTTATTCTGCAGCTGCCCTTAACTTCCACCCTTCCCCTTCATTAACGCTCCCCCTTGTCCTGTCCCATCCTCATTTGAAGCAGTCCACTGTTCTACTGCATACCACTTCAACAGGTAACACATTCCATCCAGCCATCACCCTCTCTGTAAAAAAGTGTCTCCTCATCTCCCTCCTGAACCTTCCTCGCTCCAGTCTCATATCATGGCCCCTGGTGGCCCTCCCCTCCCTTACTTTGAACAGCCCCTCTGTATCCGTCTTGTTTATTCCTTTCATGTATTTAAAGGTTTCAATCATGTCACCCCTGTCTTTCCTCTGCTCCAGTGAGTACATGTTCAACTCCTTCAACCTACTCTCATATGATAAGTCCCCCAGCCCCTTGATCATCTTTGTCGCTCTGCGCTGCACCCCCTCCAGTAACTTAATGTCCCTCTTCAGATACGGACGCCAGTACTGCATGCAGTACTCCAGGTGTGGTCTAACTAATGACCTATACAGTGGCAGAATCTCCTCCTCCCTCCTCGAGGATATATCCCTTTCAATACAACTAATACTTCTGGCCTTATCGCCTTGTGTCATTCCAGGGAAAAAGCCTGGAGACTTTACAAAGCATCCAATGCTGCAAATTACCTCCTATCTTACAAACAACTCAGAAACAGGTGCACCAAGACTATTCGCCTATTTAAGGCCTCCTACTTCAAATCCCAGCTCAAGCAGAGCCAAATCTCCCCTGCTTCCTTCAGGAAGGTGATCCACTCCCTCCTGGATCCCCCCTCCCAGCAAACTTGTCCGGTCCTCACAACTGATGGCTCCCCTGTCTCTGATCCCGCCGCTGTTGCCGACGTGTTCAACAAGTTCTTTATCTCTTATGCCCTACCCAGCTCCCCTTCCCCCCCCGCACCAGACACCTCTCCCTGCCCTCCTAAATCTCCCTACCCTCTTCCGGCTACCTCTTTCCTCCCTTCACATCCTCTAGAAGTTTATACTGTGCTCAAGTCTCTCAACCCCTCAAAATTGATCCCTGATGGTCTCCACCCTAGACTGCTTCACATGTCCGCACTCGCTATAGTCGCCCCCTTGACACATATACTGTACTAAATCTCTCACCTCTGCTACCATTCCCAAAGCCTGGAAATCAGCCAAAGTCCTACTCCTACACAAAGGTGGCGATCCCACATCCCCAGGAAATTACAGGCCCATCTCTCTCCTTGTCACCCTTGCCAAAGTCCAGGAATCCCTCATTCTTGCAAAGCTCTCAAATGTTCTCTCCTCAAATAACTCTCAGTCACCTGTGCAATTGGTTTTCGGAAACAACACTTCACGATCACTATCACCTCCTTTTTGCGGGTCACCAGCTCCATCCTTACTGCGATGGACCAAAGCCAAATCATTGCTGCTATGTTTATTGATTTCGCTAAAACCCTCTCTGTAAAAAAGTGTCTCCTCATCTCCCTCCTGAACCTTCCTCGCTCCAGTCTCATATCATGGCCCCTGGTGGCCCTCCCCTCCCTTACTTTGAACAGCCCCTCTGTACCGGTCTTGTTTATTCCTTTCATGTATTTAAGGTTTCAATCATGTCCCCCTGTCTCTCCTCTCCTCCAGTGAGTACATGTTCAACTCCTTCAACCTCCTCTCATATGATAAGTCCCCAGACCCTTGATCATCTTTGTCGCCCTGGCTGCACTCCCTCCAGTAACTTAATGTCCCTCTTCAGATCGGACGCCAGAACTGCGCACTGAGTACTCCAGGTGTGGTCTAACTAATGACCTATACAGTGGCAGAATCACCTCCCTCCCTCCCTCGAGGATATACCTCGCAATACAACCCAGCATTTTGTTGACCTTTGCAGCTGCCTTCCTACACTGTGCCGAGTTGTTCATTGACCCTGTGATGAGCACACCCAGATCCTTCTCCTCCTCTGTCTGGGCTAGCTGCACTCCCCTCTAGCTGGTAAGTCCTCCTTGGGTTCTTCATCCCAAAAATGCATCACCTTTGCACCTTTTGGCATTAGTGCCTGCCGTTGTGTGTCTGACCAGGTTTCAAGCTTTGCCAGATCATCCTGCAACCCCTGCCATCCCCTAGGTCATCCACCACCGCGCCAACCTTGGTATCATCAGTAAACAGACTGATCTTGCTCCTGATGTCCCATGATATGTCTGCAATGAATATCCCAAACAACACTGGTCCCAACACCGAGGCCCTGTGGGACACCGCTCGTCACTGCCCTTGGGTGTGAGGCTCCCCACCCACTACCACCCTCTGTTGCCTTCCTGCAGCCAGTTTCCTACCCATCTCACCAGCATTGCACCTGCCCTGTGCCTACTAACTTCTTTCCCAGCCTTCCATGTGGCACTGAGTCGAATGCCTTACTGAAGTCCAGACACAGGACATCCACTGCATGTCCCCTGTCCAGTTGCCTAGTTACCCAGTCATAGAACCCGACCAGGTTGGTTGGGCAGGATCGGCCACGTATGAAGCCATGCTGTCTGCTGTCCTGTAGTCCTTTGGCCTCTAAGAGGGCCACCAGCCTCTCCTTCAGGATAGTCTCCATTAGCTTACCCACGATGGATGTGAGGCTCAAAGTAAAGTCTTGGTTCCAATCAAATCAGTTAAGACTCAACACCAAAAAGACAGTCACCATGTTTTTGGTTCCAGATAGACACTGGCCTCCCTCCCTGCCCCCCTGTGATCACCACCCTGGGAGGCTCACCCCCTGAAAGGGTCTCTGCCTTCAAATACCTGGGTGTCTGGCTGGACGGCCATCTCAGTTTCTCTACGCGCCAATGCTATCTGCACCAAACCCTGGCATAAACTTGTACTCCTCTACCACCACAAAGCCAGCCTTCCTCTCCCCACCAGATGTGAACTAGTACTTAAGACAATCTTGCCTGTGCTACATTACACTGATGCTGTCTGTGGCACCGCCCCCACCTCTTCCCTCTCAAAATTAGACACTCTTTATCAACTTCTTCTGCCACTTTGCCACTGCCTCCACTTCCCTTACCCACCACTGTCTCCTTTATGCTCCCCTCTACCTCACCCCACCATCTCACAGGAGAACTAGCTACTGTACCTCCCTCACTGCAAAGTATTGGTTCGGCTCCCCCCCCCCGCTCTCTTCCTGTCTAACTCCTGTGGAATCCACAACCTACTCACTTCATCATAGAGATTCGCGCACCTTCTCCATCCCTTATCCTCACTCCACTGCAAGTTAGTCCGCCTTTTCGTACCACCTTCCTCTCCTTTGGAATAATCTACCTTCTGACCTTTGTCTCGCTTCCCCCTCTCGCTTCCCTCAAAAGACTCCTTGAGACTCCTCCCCCTTCCCCAGTGTCTCCAATGCTCCTAAACCACTTCATCTCCCCCCTTATCTCCATCATGTCCTCTCATACCCTTCCCGCTGTGACTTCAGGTTTCTGTTGGCCCAAGCTGGTTGACCCCCCGCCCCAATTCCCAAACTCTATTCCTGCTTACTCCGAAACCCTCATAAGGGGATATGGAGCCTCAAATTGTCTCAAGGTGTCTCAGGTCAAGCTCTCAGTTATAAGTTATAAGGGGAGGCAGTATAGCGCAGCGGTTTAAGACTCCGAGCTGCAAATCTGGAGACCTGGGTTTGAATCTCACAGCCCCACTTGCATACTGTGTGACCTTGAGCAAGTCACTTAACTTCACTGTGCTCCCAGGTCGCACCTGTAAACAAGCTTTCAGCTTAGTGTGTTACTCCTGGTGAAAAAAAAATAATAAAGTTATGTTATGTATTCTTGCCTTTAATGATTGTGCTTCTCCTATTTAACACTGTGCCTAAACCATATTTAACTCTTGTACATATCTGTAAATTTCTGAAACGTAACTTGTACTGTAACCATGTTACTCCTGCACATCTCTCTAAATTTTCTGAAATGTAACTTGTACTGTAACTTCAATCTACCATTGCGTTAGTCTCACCAGGATCACACCTGGACACGAGCCTCAGCTCAGTGTGCCTTTCCCAGTCACCAATTTTAAATAAATACATTTTTTTTTTTTTTTTTTTACACAACTATTACAAAAAATAAAGTTCAGATGTCTAACAAACCCAGCAAACTACAGAGCATCACCAATCCCTCATTATAAAGTTTAATCATATTTTTTCTGTAGATGACAGTAAATATTCTGTGGGAAATCCACAGGCAAAATGTTAAGCGGTTTACTGTTTTTATCACAGACACACTTCAGGGAATGTAGATTCTGTCACCAACAACAAGCCCTGAAAGTTTCATTTGAATCTGCCAAACCGTCTTTATGCAGGCAGCAAACATAAGAAGAGGCTTAACACAGAACTAGCAAGCAACCCCAGCTATAGTGAGGCGACTGCGCGGGTATAACATCTGAAAACAAAACAAATGCAAAACCTGCCGTCTGCTGAACTAGGCCAGTGAGGTTGACAGCCAGTCTCAGAGCAGCAGGGTGCAGGCACTTTCAAACCCCCAAAACTGAAGTAAAAAACACCAAAACAATAACAAAATACTGTTCAAAGAAACTTCCTCCAGTTTCTGACAGCTCGATTGTATCCCTTATAGATTATGGACTGGTAATATAGGGATCTACAACCAACTCAACACTCCAGTGCATCACTGTTGCAGTAAATAAAGCCTGGCACCTGCTAACCAATGCATCTAAACTAACCCATACCTGCGAACTCTCTACCATCACTGTCTGGCTCCGGCTTATAGACAGAATAAGATATCAAGCCTGCCTTCTCACCAAAAAGGTCGCGCTAAACCAGCTTTCTCCTGGAGTACAGAACCTGCTGTTCCTTCTGCTAAATACCAGGTAAACCAGGAGCTCCTCCACTCAAACATTCTACATATCCAGATGCCACACATCCATGGCACAACGTGCCTTTGCGTACTGGGCACCGCACTGGACAAACACACTACCACCAGATATCTCTGGCACTGCTATGCTTGGACCCTTCAAACTTAAACTGCGCCAACACCTTATTCATATGAGCACTTGTAGGTGCTACTGCTGAGTCATCCTACACACCCTCTGACCGACCCCAGCACTTCCCAGCCCCTATCCCTGGGATAGGCAAACCGCAGCACTTAGCCCCATCTCCAACCCCTTTATCTCAACCTACCCCCCTCTGTCCACACTGTCCTGTCTATCCCACCTCTTCTTCCCCTTTTCTCCTACTTCTTCTGATGCAGGCTATTTTGCACATCACCGCAGTTACAAGTTTGGCTTGGATTTATGTACCCTTATGTTAATATTGTCATTATCTGTTTACTGTACTCTCAATGTTTTATCTATATATTGTCCTGAATTCCTTGCATTGTTGTTTATGTACATGATGTGGAACCTCTCAACGAGCATCCTCTCACAGATGTATCCGAGATTTCAATAAATAAAAAAAATAAAATAAAAACTGCGAGTGACCACAGTGGTCGCTAGTGGTCTAGTGGGCCCCACCTCAATTATCATCCCGTTAAAAACGAATATAGTACTCCCTAGTGGTCCAGTGGTCCCTCCTCCCCCCTCCCATTATCTGGTCGCCATCCCTAGTTGACAGAATAAAATCCCTGTTAGTCTAATGGTCCCTCCCCTCTCCCGTTCTCCGATCACTGTCCCTGTGTAACAAAAATAATTTCTACGGTAGTCCAGCTGTCCCACTCCCCCCCCATTCTCCGATCACCGTCCCAGGTTAAATCAATAAAATCTCTTGTGGTCCAGTGGTCCTCCACCTTCCTTGTTCTCCGATCTCCATCCCCAGTTAAAATAATAAAATCCTTGGTAGTCCAGGGGTTCCTACCCATCCCCCATTCTCCAATCACCATCCCAGTTTAATAAAAATAAATTCCCTGTTGGTCCAGTGATCCCTTTCTCCTCCCTCATTTTTCTGATCTCTGTCCGATTAATTATTACTTAAATGTGCCCTGGTAGTCTAGTGGTCCCCCTGTCCCCGATGTCCCATGAAATACTACATAACATATCCATGGTGGTCTGATGGACCCCCCCACCCTGTCAGGGAATGACAAACACCAGCCCTCCTCATCCGACTCCCAACCGGCGACCAGCACAACCCTCACTTACCACATCTGGCCACCAACTGAGCTGTGAATGAGCGTAAACTATTCTACCGGGAAACACTTCAGTAATAATGAACAGGACAGTGATTGGAGAATGGGGAAGGAGGAAGGGACCACTTGACCACCAGGGAATTTATTTTCATTAAACAGGGTCAGCAAACAGGAAAAGGGGGAGGGACCACTGGACTACCCAGAATGTTATTCTTTTAACTGGGGATGACGATCGGAGAACAAAGAGGTGGAAGGGACCACTGGACTACCAATGATTTTATTGTTGGAACCGAGGACAGCGATCAGAGAATGGGGGGAGATTACTGGACTACCAGGGATTTTATTTTAACCAGGGACACGATCGGGGAATGGGAATGGGTTGGGACCACTGGATTACCAGGTATTTTATTGTTTTAACTGGAGATGACAAACAGAGAACAGGAAAGGGGAGGGGGGCGAGAGGACCACTAGACTACCCGGGAATTTATTGTTTTAACTAAGGATGGCCATCAGAGAATAGGGAGGAGGGAGGGACCACCAGGAACTTTATTTTTGTTACACGGATGGCGATTGGAGAATGGGGGAGGGACCACTGGGCTACCCAGTATTCTATTCTTTTATGAGATGACAATTACAGAATGGTGAGGTGGGGGGGGGGACTGTCACATACGCACTCCGCAGGTCAGGCCCTCTGCTCCCACAGTGCCAACCTCAAAGCACAACAGTGTGAACAGGTAACAGACAGGGTAACCCCCCTGTCTGCTTTTGGGTCTGAACCACCTTTAGTCTCAAGTTCTGGGGGGATTCAAACTGTGAACCTTATGTTAGCATACCCAAATGTACAGGCTCAGTTAATATTCTCTTTGGGGGATGCAATATATCTTTCGCCTAAGGGCACCTAAACAGGTATCCAAAATGAACCCTTAAAACTCTATGAGAGAACTTAGGTATATTCTTACCTTTTACTTGGTAGAAGACTTGGTTTGCTGGCCAAGGCACCTAGCTTCACCTGAGCTCTTTCCTTCTAAGACTGCTTGAAAGGCAGAGTAGAGAAACTTACCAGAGCAAGGGAGAAGGATTAAGACTTAGTTTGGCTAAGCAGATTTACTGTGTGGTGGTGTTTTTATTTTTTACTCACAGGATTGCTACTGTTTGTTGCTAACATTTCATTGCTTTATTTTCTCTGATTCAAATTGTTTTGCTGGTATACCTTCTTCTGCATTATTACAAGGTGTGCCTACAGGTGTGTGCTAACAGATTACTGCTGTAATCTTCTGATTCAAATTGTCTTTTGCAAGGTATATCTTCTGTTACTGCTTTATTTTTCTCTGGAGCAAAGTGTTTCTTACAGGGTATATCTTCTCTGAAATTATTACAGGTGGTGCTTTAGGTTTTACAGTTTTATCTAACATTAGGTTAAGCTTTCAGGGTTACTGCATTTGTTGTTGACTGATTGTTTCTGCTCTTACCTCCTTGTTCTTTCGTCCGTGGTTCTTCTTTTAGGCAGGGGAGGGCCCAGCCACCCACCCCATCCCCAACCACCCCACGCTACACTCCATTTATAGGGTACCACAGTTGTGACATTTCCTGTGGCAGAGCAGGAAGGGGCGGATCAGTGGGGCCTCCACAAGGTGATCTCATTTACAGGGCACTAGTAATTTAACTTGTTATGACAAGTTAAACAAAGCACAATTAAACCATTACTTGCATTTTTTTCCTTCTAATTACTCTGACTAGGTTACAAACCCAGCAACTTATTTGAAATGGATTTCATTAACTGCAGGTACTGTGGAACAATTTTCAGAAGGACATTCTTACAGGATTTAGGACACTGTCCTACATGCTGGGCCTTTGGAGATCTTAGGTCTCAGCTCCGGGCAGCATGGGCAGAGATTGCACGCCTCAAATTTCATATTGAAAGGAAATACATTATAAAACCACCCGCCATTTCCCCAGCATCCAACAGAAAACCTCAACCCAGAGAGGGTAGTTGGTCCAGGAGGTTGGCAGGTGGTTAGGAGGAGCAAATCAGGTGCCCCATCACTCTCTGCTCTCCAACACATTACCTCCAAAACCATATAAACACTACAAACAGGTATCTGCCTCTATCTCTGAAATCAAATAAAGAGGCAGAAGACACTGCAGAGCAGGACACTGCGGACAGGAGCTAGCACAACAATACTCACCCAAAACAGGAACCAAAACTAAACAAGCACAAAGGAAATCCAAAACTTCTGATCATAGGCGACTCCATGATTCGGGAGTTGATACCCATCTCCAGCCAGGGTGATGGTCAGATGTCTCCCAGGTACATCAGCATGGAGAGACACTGACCGCATTGCTAAAATTGTTCACAAAGCAGGAGAAAACATTGATGTCCTAGTACACATAGGGACTATTGATCCGCTAGCCGGGTCAGTTGTGGAGACCAAGGAACACCTGACTAGGCTGGGTGACAAACTATCATCTATTTAGTCCGGCATCTCCTTCTCTGAGATCCTGCCAGTCTGGGAGAAGGGAGCAGATGGACGGAAGGTCAGAGAAGGGGAGATAGGGGAGCTAAACACATGGCTCAAGGACTGGTGCCAGGAAAAGGACACAGATTTGTGGAACTGGCAACAGTTCTGGGAGCGAAAGTTCTTTAAATTTGATGGACTGCATCTGACTAAAGAGGAGTCAGTGCATTGGGGCAGAAGTTTGGCGTCTTTGCAGAATATTTAAACTAGCAAATGGGGAGAGGGTGCAGCACCCCATCGTTGAATGGGAAGAACACCCCTCCCCTCAGCTAGTGGTCAAACTGGAATTCAGTGTGTTTGCCGTTCATTTGCATCACCAGAGTAGAAAAAAGGTTTGTCTCCCATACGATGCACAGGGGTAATGCCAAACCTCACCCAACAACTAACACACCAAAATCTGGCCAATGGAAAATCATGTACACAATGCTCACAGCCTGGGAAATAAGATCCCAGACCTGCAGGCAATAATGTCAGAGGCTAAACTGGACATAGTAGCAATTAGTGAGACGTGGTTTACCAGTAACCACACTTGGGAGACTTCAGTACCTGGCTATGTATTGTTCAGAAGAGACCGAGGTGAAAAAGGGGAGGAGTGGTCCTGTATGTTAATGAAAATATCAAAGCTACAGAAATTCAGAATACACATAAGGAGCCAGAAGAACTGTGGGTCACCCTGGAAACAGGAAATGGGACAGCCATAAGAACTGGGTTGTCTACAGGCCCCCAGACCAGAGGAGGACATAGACACATTACTGTTAGAAGATATACAAAACATGACAGCTAAAGGGAGGTTCTGATAATGGGAGACTTCAACATGCCAGATACAGATTGGTCAATACCAGCAGGAACATCTGCCAGAACTAGACTCATAGTGGATTCCCTGCAGGGGAGGGCCTCAAACAACTGGTACAGCAACCCACAAGAGACAGGGCTATCCTAGATCTAGTACTGACTAACAAAGAAGGGATCACAGATCTCCAGGTAGAAGGTCACCTGGGGGCCAGTGACCATCACATGGTATGGTTCAATTTGGCTACTACATCTAAATCATCCCATTCCAAGGCAAAAATATGGGACTTCAGAGGAGCTGACTTTGATAAGATGGCCAACAGAGTTAAGCTAGCCCTGGCAAAAAGAAACACAGGTGAGGTACAGGCAAAGTGGGCAAGCATTAAGGATACAATACTTGAAGCAACATCCCATTGTGTTAGACAGAAAAGGAAGTGCAAAAAAAGAAGGAAACCACTTTGGTTCTCAAATACAGTAGCAGAAAAGGTCAGAGCCAAAAGGCTGGCCTTCAGAAAATATAAGGGAACACAGCGGGATGAAGATAGGGGGGCATACCAAACTGCCCTAAGGGAAGCAGGTAAGGCAGTAAGGCAGGCAAAGTCCCAAACTGAGGAAACACTAGCACAAACAGTAAAAGAAGGTGACAAGACTTTCTATAGATACATTAGTGAAAGGAGAAAGTCCAGAGGGGTATTGCTAAGCTTAATGGAGAAAGGGAGCATGTGAGGAGGAGGACCCTGTAAAGGCATCTATCCTAAATAGATACTTTTGCTCAGTATTCACTGAAGAGAAGGTAGGGCAGGGCCCACAGCTCAGCATCATGGACACAGGGGGAGGAGGTGAGCACTACTCCTTCACAAAAGAAAGGGTCCCAAAGAGCTTGCTAAGCTCAGGGTGGATAAGGCAATGGGACCTGATGGCATACATCCCAGGGTACTTAAGGAGCTAAAGGAGGAACTAGCAGAGCCATTAGCAGAATTGTTTAGTGAGTCTCTGAGCACATGAGAGGTCCCAGAAGACTGGAGAAGGGCTCATGTGATCCCACTCCACAAGAGTGGTAGCAGGGAGGAGGCGGGGAACTACAGACCGGTCAGTCTTACCTCAGTAGTGGGCAAGATTATGGAAGCACTCCTTAAGGAAAGGATAGTGCAACACCTGGAATCCATAGGGGCACAGGATCCAAGACAGCATGGGTTTACAAAGGAAGGTCCTGTCAAACTAATCTCATAGATTTCTTTGACTGGGTAACAGAGTGGTGGACCAAGGGGAGCAGTTGATGTCGCCTACCTTGACTTCAGCAAAGCTTTTGACACTGTTCCACATAGAAGATTGATAAATAAGCTAGGTAGGCTGGGTGGGTCAGAAGTTGGTCAACTGGGTGGCAAACTGGTTGACTGGCAGAAAACAGAGAGTGGTGGTAAATGGTATACAGTCAGAAGAGATGCAAGTCACAAGTGGGGTACCTCGAGGATCAGTCCTGGGGCCAGTCCTATTCAACATCTTCATTAGTGACCTAGCAGATGGACTAGAGGGTAGGCTTTGTCTGTTTGCAGATGACACCAAGATCTGCAACAGAGTAGATGATCCAGATGGGTGGGCAGAATGAGAAGAGATCTGGATAAACTAGCAGAATGGTCAGAAGAGTGGCAACTGGGATTTAATGCAAAGAAGTGCAAAATCATGCACATAGGGAAGAGAACCCTGAAGCCACTTATAGGCTGGGAGGAGTTGCTAGCAGTCACAAAGGAAGAAAGAGACTTGGGCATCATCATCACTGATGACCTGAAATCATCCAAGCAGACCTCTAAAGCAGTAGGTAAGGCTAGGGGTGTTAGGGTGTATTAGTAGGGTATCCTGAAGTCGTAGAGGGAGGTAATAATCCTCTGTACAAGACATTGGTTAGGGCCCCATCTGGAGTACTTGCAGTATTGGAGGCCACACCTTCACAAGGACATTAACCAAATTGAGGCAGTCCAGAGAAGGGCAACCAAAATGGTGCAGGGACTGCATCAGAAGACATATGAGGACAGATTAACGGAGCTCAATATGTATACCCCTTGAGCAAAGGAGGAGAGAGGTGATATGATCGAGACATTTAAACACCTTAAGGGCATAAACAAGGTGAAAGAGTCTAACATGTTTAAATATAAGAAAATAGCAGGACAAGAGGACACAGCATGAGATTAGAGGGAGGCCGATTAAGGGGAATGTGAGGAAATTTTTTCACAGAAAGGGTGGTAGATGCATGGAATGGCTTACCACAAGAAGTAGTGGCTATGAATACAGTGCAGGGCTTCAAACAGGCATGGGATAGGCATAAGGGAGCAATACAAATGACTATGAATAGATAGGTCACTGACATAGCAAAGGCCGATGGCACATTTATAAGGTAGAAAAAGAAATGGGCAGACTGGATGGGCCTTGCGGTCCTTATCTGCCGTCAACTTCTATGTTTCTATGTTTCTATGTTACTAAGCTTAGTAAAACCATCAAGCCCTTGAACAGTTGTCAGACTTAAAAATACAGGCACTCCACAAGCAAAAATGATGGAGGAGAACCAGGCAGAACCTTAAGACAATGTACTTTACTAAAAGATGATAAAAATATTTAAAATTTAAACACCAAACACTATATCAAAGAGCTCACCATCACATAAAAGAACAAGGGAAAATTACAAAGCAAAACTCCTACCACAATACATTTAGATGTTTGCTATCTAAGGTATTATCTCTGAAAGTGTGTTTTAAAGTTAGACCAGAGAGCTGTGTCTCTCTAAAGTCCCAAGATGATATGACAACATTTCAGACACAAGTATTAGTTTAAACTCTTTAATTGCTGCAGATTTTATCTTGGCTTGTCTGACTGTCCTGTAGCTGGGTGAAGGGTGTTAATTGTCTGGCCTCTGACCTCAGCTACGTGATAACTGGAGGTGGGGCTTAGTCAGAGATAAAGTAGCAAGCAGAGGTTGATTTTCTTAGAAGAAGCTAGAAGGAGAAGGAAGGAAACATTCAATTCAGTGCTTTAGAGCAACTGGTAATTGGTATTTTTCTTTTAAACTTAGATTGTAGGCTTGTAGTGACACTATACTTTCTTTGTTGTCTTTACTTATAATTGTTTTTGGGCTGCTGAAAATTTAAAACATAGTGGTGGTGTAATTCTGTGCTGTCTTTAATTGCTGCAAATTTTCACCCCCCCCTCTTAATTATATGCCCTGATAAATCTGATTGACAGGAGCTAAACACAGGGTATAGTAAGAGGTGTGAAGTAGGAGGGGCATAAGGGGGAAGAAGCCCACCCTCAGCACAAGTGTTTTGACTCATTTATTTATTTATTGGTTTCTTTTTCCTTAAAAAAAAAAAATCTGAGGATCAGTTACAGGATTTTTAGTACTGTAAATTAATAAAAAGAGAACTAAGAGAGTTTCAGTAGCAGACAAGTAGTGGAATTGCAGTATAATGTGGGGAGTGGTGCAATGCAGTGGCTGTGGGGCAGCCATATTCAGGCAGACCTTCTGGACACTGAGGTGCTGCCCTATCTGCATGCATCTCTCTGGACTACGGGATGAGGTAACCAGACTCAGAGCGGAAGTAAACTGGGTCAGAGTACCATCACCCCTATCCAGGGACCACCCAGTCCAATGCAGCTGCCTCAAAGGATGCCGAGCGAGGAGCACTTGGATGACAGTGGGCTCAGGGAGGTTAGAGCAGTCAGGCAGAGCACATCCCAGATCCTATTCCTCTCAAGAACTCATATGCCACACTGGCAAATGAGGGCAACCAAATAGAGGTACCCAGAGAAGTGGAAGGAAAGGATGGGAGGTTAGCCAAGGAGGTGACCCCAGTAGGGGAAAGCAGTGGACCCCGAGGAGGAGGAAGCTAATCCTGGTGGGGACTCCATCGTAAGAGGGATCCAGCTAGGAACACAGGAGGGGAGGACAGGGAGGTGAGGTGCCTACCAGGTGCCACGGCATGGAGGGATGGAAGGAAGATACTGGGGATCACTGGGAAGGCAAGACGGGAGGGTGAGCTGGATGTCATTATCCACCTAGGTACTAATGACTTGGAAAATGGGGAGCAAAGGAAGTTCAGGAAGAGTTTAGAAAACTGGGGAGGGGTCTCAAGCAAGTAGCTACTTCTGTCACTTTCTCAGAAGTACTACCTGTGAGAGGCAAGGAGAGATAGGAGTGCATGCATTAGGAACTTTAACTCATGGTTGAAGAACTGGTGCTGTGAGGAAGGGTTTGGATTCATTGGTGACTGGGGACCCACCTGGAGGGATGGAGGTTTGTTCAAGCCTGATGGCCTGCATCCATCCTGGAGGGAATTCAAGCACTCAATGATAAGTTTAAATGCTACATTGACAATTTAAACCTAGAAGGGGTGGCAGGCCAGCAAGGAGGGTACCTGCTTGCTCACCCCCAGCTAACAGTGGAACCAGTGAACCAGAGGGTGGCTATCTCTGCAAAGCAGTGTGCAAAAGATGAAGATTAGTGTCCAAAGGTGGATAAGCAGAAAAGGGCAAAATTCAGCAGAAGGGCAGACAGCAAGGAGAACCAGGGATAAATGACAACCAAGGAAGGGGCTGGAGAACAGTGAAGCAGTCTAGGAGGTCAAATCATGGAAAGCCATGTGTGCAAATGCCAGGAGCCTTAGCAACAAGATGGAAGATCTGGAGGCTGTCATGGTACAGTCAGACCTGGACATTGTGGCCATCACTGAAACCTGGTGTAATGATGACCATGACTGGGAGATGGCCATACCTGCCTACAACATATTCAGATGAGACAGATCAGGCAGGAAGGGAGGAGGAGTGGCACTGTATGTGAAAAATGACATAAGGGCCACAGAGATCCAGGAGGAACAAAATGGGGGAGAGATACTGTGGATAAAGCTGGAAAGGAAAATGGGGCCAGCCATCCGCACAGGTGTGGTCTATAGACCACCAGCCCAGGAGGAAGAAACAGATAGGGAGCTGATGCTAGCCATCCAAAGGATGGCAGACAAGGGTGAGGTAGTACTGGTTGGAGACTTCAATATTCCAGACGTGGACTGGAGCATCCCAGCAGCAGCACCAACTAGGAGCAGATTTATCCTGGACTCCCTTCAGGGTGCCTTCCTCAAGCAACTGGTCATGGAACCAACTCGGCAGAAGGCAATACTGGACCTTGTGCTCACAAACAGGGACAGTGTGATGGGGTAACAGTGGGGAGCACCTGGGTAACAGTGACCACCAGTCATTGTGGTTTGAAATCACAGAAAGAGCAGAACCAAACCACACAAAAACACGATCCTGGATTTAGGGGGCAGACTTTGGGAAAATGGGGAGATACTTAAAAGAGGCATTAAGGGAATGGGACAGGAATCAGGGGTTGAGGAACAGTGGGCAGTATTTAAAATGGGGATTATAAGAACAACAGAATTATGCATTAAGCAGGTTAGCAAGAGGAAAAGGAAGAGGAGACCATTATGGTTTTCCAAAGAGGTAGCAAAGAAAGTGAAAGCCAAAAAGATTGCATTCAGGCAATACAAAAAGACACAGGCAGAAGGGGATAGGGAGAAGTACCAGGAGAAACAAAGGGAGGCAGGGAAGTCAGTAAGGGAAGCCAAAGCTCAGACAGAAGAACACATTGCAAAATCAGTGGTTAAAGGGGACAAAACCTTTTACAGGTACATAAGTGAAAAAAGAAAGACAAAGGGAGGGATAGTGAGACTGAAGGGGGAGGATGGGAGTCGCGTGGAGGATGACAACAGTAAAGCTGACATATTGAACATGTATTTCTGCTCAGTCTTTACTGAGGAAGAGGAGGGTAATGGGTCTGAAGGGAGTACAAGGGGTGAGAATGGTGCAGAAATGGACCTGAAGGAACTGGAAGTAATAAGAGTTGACAAAGCAATGGGGCCAGATGGGGTGCACCCCAGGGTCCTTAAAGAACTAAGAGAGGTGGTGGCTGAACCTCTGGCTATCCTGTTTAGCCAATCACTGGAAACAGGAAAGGTACCCAAAGACTGGAGGACAGCAGATGTAGTCCCCTTATACAAAGTGGGAACAAAGAGGAAGCAGGGAACTACAGACCAGTCAGCCTCACCTCGGTAGTGGGAAAGATCATGGAAGCACTACTGAAGGAGAGATTGGTGGAACATCTGGTTGTCAATGGACTACAGGACCCAAGGCAGCATGGTTTCACTAGGGGGAGGTCATGTCAGACCAACCTCATTGAATTTTTTGACTGGGTGACTAGGGAGGTGGATCAGGGGAGGGCAGTGGACATGGCCTATCTGGACTTCAGCAAGGCCTTTGACACTGTGCCACATAGAAGACTACTACATAAACTGGGGAATATGGGTGTGGGCAGGACAGTAGTGTGGTGGGTAGGTAACTGGCTGGGTGGCAGGACACAGAGGGTGGTGGTAAATGGCTGTCACTCCACAGAGGGAAGAGTGACCAGTGGGGTACCACAGGGATCAGTGCTGGGACCGGTCCTATTCAACATCTTCATCAGTGACATTGCACAGGATCTAGAAGGAAGAATTTCACTGTTCGCTGATGACACAAAGCTCTGTAACAGAGTAGACACACCAGAGGGTGTAGACAGAATGAGAAGGGACCTGCAGAAACTTGAAGATGGTCAAGGGTTTGGCAGTTGAAATTCAATGCCAAGAAGTGCAAGATAATGCATATGTGGCACAAAAACCCTGGACAATATATCAGTTGGGGGTGAGGATATAGCATGCACCAAGCAGGAAAGGATCTTGGGGTTGTCATCTCTGATGACCTCAAGGTAGGAAACAGTGTGACAAGGCATCAGGTAAAGCAAATAGGATGCTGGGATGTATAGGCAGGGGCATCACCAGCAGGAAAAGGAGGTCATAATTCCGCTATACAAGACACTAGTGAGGCCCCACCTGGAGTACAGTGTACAGTTCTGGAGACCATACCTACGTAAGGACATAGACAGGGTAGAGAAGGTTCAGAGGAGGACAACAAAGATGGTGCATGGATTGCATCACAAGTCCTATGAAGACAGGCTGAAGGACCTGAACATGTACTCCTGGAGGAGAGGAGGAGAGGGATATGATAGAGACACAAGTATCTTACAGGGAGAAACAGGGTGCAGGAAAACACTATTTTAAGCGAAAAAAGGTGTTCCAGGACTAGAGGCATGGGATGAAGTTGGAGGGAGGAGCGATTCAGAGGAAACATGAGAAAGAATTTCTTCACAGAATGGGTGGTGGACAAGTGGAACACCCTGCCAGAGGAAGTGGTGGGGCTGAAACAATCACAGGATTTAAGAATGCATGGGATAGACATAAAGAATTCTAGAGGTCAGGGGTAAGGGGAAACAGACTTCTAGGAAAACAAACTGAACTTACAAGCTCAAATGGGCAGACTGGGTGGGCCATAGGCCCTTATCTGCCGACACTGTCTATGTATCTATGTAACTCTGTCTCCACACCCCTTCTGTGAGTCATCTAGCTCCTCCTTTTAGAATATAAAATTACAAAAAATGATTTCCTATCAGAAGGTATTTTAAATAAGGTGCCATGAGAAGAAGAAAAAAAACATTTCCTATATATAACTCCTTAATTACACGTTTCCTTTGAATTTAGCAATCCCACACTGGCACCAATGTGTTAAAAAAAACACACACAGGAATCAGCCTAATGATGTCAAAGTCATATTTGATTTCCACTTCAAAAACATGAGGTCATAAAAAGGCCATAAAATGCAATCTCTCAAGGAAGTTAATTACATTACAGAGATCTCCTGGTCAGTGTGATACATCCTGTGATTTTAGCTGCTGACACCTTGTAATTTAAAAGGGCCAAATCTCACAGACTGACATTTCATACACTGACCATTTATTTATAATACCAATATCATACAATAATCATAACCAGCTGGCCAAGCGTCACAATCCTCCCTACCTAGACTGAATTTGGGGGCTCTATCCCCTGAGGCTCTATCCCCTACATGGGATGAGCTCCCTAAGTCAGTTCACTCCTCATACAGATGTGACAAGCCATCTGTGTTCTGATTGGTCGCCCCAACTCCAGGGTTATACCTGAAAATAGGCATATAACTTGTCTAGTGTACTTACCTGGTCAACAAAAGCTAAATAAATAAAGCCCTACATAAGATCGTCATGTCATACCCTTGCAAGGCAAGACTCCATCTTAATAGTCTACCATTAGTTTTTCCCATTTGTGTCAGCCAAACCAGGGGGCTGTGGTCAGTTTGTACCTCAAAATGCTGCCCATATAAGTATGGCTCTAACTTCTTTAGGGCCCACACTATGGCAAGACACTTTTTCCACAGTAGAGTATGCCTGCTCCCTGGGAAGTAACTTTTTACTTAGGTATACTATGGGGTGATCTTACCCTTGGTTGGATGTCATACTCAGTACTGCCCCAATACCCATGTCTGAGGCATCAGTCTGGACTATAAAGGATCTGCTATAGTCAGACTTGTCAATACAGAAGCACTGCACAGTGCCTCCTTCAGTCAGGTAAAGGCTTTTTAAGAGGCTGGTTCCCAAGTAATTTTCTTAGGCATCCTTTTGTTTACCAGGTCAGATAGAGGAGCAGCCAGGGCACTGTAATTGGCTACAAATTTCCTGTAGTACCCTGTTGTCCCCAGAAAACTCCTGACCTGCTTCTGCATTTCTGGTCTGGGCCATGCCTTGATCACCTCTATTTTTACTTGGTTAGGACGGAGCTGTCCCTGGCCTACAACATGCCCGAGGTATGCCACTTCAGCCATGGCCACCTGGCACTTCTCAGCTTTGACAGTGTGCCCGGCCCTTTGTATCTTGCCCAGCACTTCCCTAAGGTGGGACAGGTGTTCCTCTCAGCTGGCACTAAAGACGGCAATGTCATCCAGGTGCCATGGTGTATTCCTCAGCACCACTGAACGCCTGGTTCACCAACCTTTGGAAAGTAGCCGGGGTGTTCTTCATTCCGAAATGCATTACTTTATATTCAGATAAGCCTATCAGAGTGATGAAGGCCGACCTCTCTCTAGCTCTGGCAGTAAACTCTACCCGTCAATCCCCTTTGTCAAGTCAATACAACAGTCGTAAGGTATGTCGCCCCTCCCAACTTGTCCAGGAGTTCATCCGTCCGGGGCATATGGTGGGTGTCTGACTTTGTGACTGCATTTAGTCTACAACAGTCCACACAGAAATGAGTAGAGCCATCTGACTTGGGCACAAGGACTACGGGTGAGGCCCAGGGACTGTGGGATCTCTGGATTACCCCTAAATCCAACATTTCCTCCACTTCCCTCCTAATGTCCTTTTGGACAGCCTCTGACACCCAATATGCTGTCTGCCATATGGGCGTCTGTGTCCCTGTCTCTACATCATGCCTCGCTAAGGGGGTTAGTCCAGGCTTGGCACTAAACAGGGGGGCAAAGTCTGCTAAAACCTGCCTTACTTCCTGGATCTTGTCTGGGGCCAGCTGGGGTGACAATTTAACTGCCTCCACAGAGGACTCCCGCTTGCTTTCTTCCAGCAAGTCCAGAAGGGGGTCTCCTTCATCCGTCCGCTCCCCAGGACTGCATACTGCAAACACCATGTCAGCCCTATTAGCATACCACTTCATCATGTTGACATGGTACATTCTTTCTGTATATCTTCTATCAGGTAACTATGATATAGTTCATGTAATTTACCTTTCTAACTACTTTGTATGGTCCTGCCCACTCAGCCTGCAGCTTGTCTGTCCGCAACGGGATAAGGATCAAGACTTCCTGACCCACCGTGTACGAGCGAGCTCTGGCTCTGTGGTCGTACCACACTTTTTGTTTCTGTTGAGCAGCTGCTAGGTTGACCTGGGCTGTCCCCATAAGCTCCTTCAGCCTTTCCCTAAACCCAAGGACATAATCCACTATGGGAGTTCCCTGGGTGGCGTGCTTGCCTTCCCAGTCCTCCCCAATCAAGTCTAGGGTTCCACGTAGCCGGCGTCCATATAAGAAGTTGAAAGAGGAAAATCCTGTCGACTCTTGGGGCACCTCCCTGTATGCAAACAGGTGGGGAAGGTATTTCTCCCGGTCCCCCCCATGCTGTTCAGCAAACGCTTGGAGCGTTGACTTCAGGGTACCGTTAAATGTTTCTAAAAGCCCACTGGCTTGAGGGTGATAAGGTGTCGTGCGTCTCTGCACCACCTCACACTTCTCCCACAAACATTTCATTAGATCTGACACGAAGGAACCCCTTAGATCAGTGATAACCTCCTACGGAAACCCAACATGGGAGAAAATCCCAAGTAAGGCATCTGCCACTTTGTCTGCCCTCAGTGAGGACAGGGCAACTGTCTCTGGATACCGGGTGCCATAATCCAGCACAGTCAGGATGAACCTCTCCTCAGAGGAGCTGTGGGTATTTAAAAGCCCCACAATATCCATTCCTACCCTCTGGAATGGCTCCTCCACTATGGGCAATGGAATTAGGGCGGCTTGGGTTTTCTTACCCGCCTTTCCTATTTTTTGGCACTGGTGACAAGACCTGCAATACTCTCACCTGCTGGGTGAAGTTGGGCAAACAGAAATTCTGGGCCAATTGCTGCATAGTACGCGTGATTCCCAGTTGACCAGACATGGGAACATTGTGTGCAATCTTGAGCAACTGCTCACGGTACCCCTGGGGAACGACAAGCAGCCTGCCTATCACCTATCTTAGCATCCTGAGTATACATCAGTACATATTCCCAATAAACTTTATGTTTTCCATCACCTCCCTGTGCTCCGTCAGAGTCTGCCCAAGCCCTCAGCTTCTCTAGACTAGAGTCACTTTTCTGAGCAGCTGCAAACTCCTTACACATTCCCAAGGCATGGGACAGGTCCCCTTCAGTCTCTAAACTAGGGTCCCAAGTACTAGCATCAAGGCACTCAGGATCACTGTCATCCCTAACCCTCTGACAATGGGGCACCCCTCCTTCTTCGGAGTAATCTTCCTTAGCTGTTTGGTTAACTACTACTGAGGAAATTTCTACCCCCCCTTTCATTAGTCTCCATATCAGGAGACACAGGCTGGGGAACCAGTCTCCCTGTGGTTTCCACAGTGGCTTCTATGGGGTCCACGGAACTACAATTTTCTCTTGCTGCTTGGCTACGGGTAACTGCACACACCACTCCATTTGAGATGTTGCCAAGGATGACGTCAACTGCTAAAGTTTTGGTTACAGCCACCTGTTTCACAGTTTCCTCCGTTTCTCCCCAGTCTAGGGCAACACTAGCGAGTGGCAATGTTTTCTCCTCCCCAATGATGCCTTGTACAGTTACAAATTTATTGGGCTAACCAGGCTCTACGATGCCCCTGTGTCTCTTAACCCTTGTGTCTGTACATCATTCACAGTGACTGGGCGCATGTGTTCCCTCATGTTCACAGGCATGCTTCCAGGGACACACAAACAACCCACTTCTTTTCCAGCCCATTTTGCATACTGCTCGTCCTTTTGGGACACTGTCTAGCAATATGCTCAGTTTCTTTAAAAACCCAACTTTCGTTTCTTTTCTCCGAGAAATCTTTTAGAAATCTAGAAGATGATGGCAGATAAGGACTGCAAGGCCCATCCATCTTTGAAACCTAGGGCTAACTGGTTTCAGTGGAGGCAGTGAGGGTTTTATCTGCCCTGAAGGTGCGCTTTTCCCTTTCTGCACTGCCATGCCTGGCCCATTCACTCTCAGAGCAGGTCTGCTCTTGGCATAGCGGTCCAAGAGTTCAGCAGCCTCTTGCACTGTTTTGGGATCTCTGTCCTCCAGCCAGGTTTTCAGCTCTGCTGGACATGCCCCCAAAAAGCTGCTCTAACAATATAGCATTTTCAATTTTATCTACAGAGTTTGCTTCAATTCCCTCCCATCGACGTTTTAAACACCGACGTTGTTTCGTGGCTAGCTCCTCATAGCTCATATCAGAGCCTCTCCTGAGCATACGGAATTTAGCTCTGTATGCTTCTGTAGTTAAATCAAACTTTTTAAAAAGTGAGCCTTCCTGGTAAGTAGTGGGGATAGCTGGAAGCTCCAGGACCCTCTAGGAATTTTTGCCTGAGTACAAACTTTTTCAAAGGAATTTAAAAAGGCATCCATATCCTCCCCCTCTTTAAATTCAGCTATCAATTTGGAACCCAGTCCTGTAGTTCCAGTTAAACCCAAGCCACTTACCTGCTCTGGTGCTGGTGGTTGGAGTCGTAGCTTCTCCAGTTCATGTTGCCTCTGGCACTCACACTCTTCCCGGTCAGCGTCTCACTGTTCATGTCCCCCTTCTTGCCGTTCTCGTTCAGCCTCTCTCTGGAACTCCAGCTCCATTCAGCGCAACTCAATCTGCAGCCTGATTGCTTCTGGCTCCAGAATGCTGGTGACCTTCCCCTACTGCTGTGGCCCTTCACTTGCACTGGCCCTAATGTTCTCCTTACCAGATCTGGACACCGCACTGGCCGCTGGCCCCTCCACGCCCAGGGTTTGGTCCTTTACAGTCACTGTCTGTGACTTGATGCTTGGGGCATCTGCTGCCATGAAGGCATCCATGAGGTTCTGCTTGGTGGCTCTCCCCTTGTGCAGGACTCCTCTCTCCTTGCACAACTGCTTCAGGTAGTCGGCAGTGTGCTCACTGTAGCTGGAAGCCATCTTCTTCCCTAACTATGGTTACTCTAATTTCCACTTTGAGAAAAAAAATAAAACAGGTAGGAACTTTGACTGTAAGCAAAATTACATAGTTCTGTTTCCTTTTAAAAAAAATCACTGCCTTCTTTTGTAAGTGAGCTGTACAGTATTAAGCTGACACACTGAACAGTTATTTTTGCACCGCTGCTAACCTCATCTGTCACAAACGCACTCCGCAGGTCAGGCCCTCTGCTTCCACAGTGCCAACCTCAGAGCACAATGGTGTGAACAGGTAACAGACAGGGTAACCTTCCTGTCTGCTTTTGGGTCTGAATCACCTTTGGTCTCAAGTTCTGGGGCGGATTCAAACTGTGAACCTTATGCTAGCATACCCAAATGTACAGGCTCAGATAATATTCTCTTTGGGGGATGCAATATATCTTTCGCCTAAGGGCACCTAACCAGGTATACAAAATGAACCCTTAAAACTGTATAAGAGACCTTAGGTATATTATTACCTTTTATCAAGCTTAGTAACACCATACAGGCACTCCACATGCAAAAATGATGGAGGAGACCCAGGCAGAATCTTAAGAAAATGTACTTTACTAAAAGATGATAAAAATATTTAAAATTTAAACACAGAACACTATATCGAAGAGCTCACCATCACATAAAAGAACAAGGGAAAATTACAAATCAAAACCCCTAACACAATACAGTTAAATTTTTGCTACCTAAGGTATTACCTCTGGAAGTGCGTTTTAAAGTTAGATCAGAGAGCTGCGTCTCTCTAGAGTCCCAAGATGATGACATTTCAGACACAAGTATCAGTTTAAACTGTCTCCACACCCCTTCTGTGAGTCATCTAGCTCCTCCTTTTAGAATATAAAATTACAAAAATGATTTCCTATCAGAAGGTATTTTAAATAAGGTGCCATCAGAAGAAAAAAAACATTTCCTAAATATAACTCCTTAATTACACGTTTCCTTTGAACTTAGCAATCCCACACTGGCACCAATGTGTTAAAAAAACAGTAATCAGCCCAATGATTTCATAAAGTCACTTCTGATTTTCACTTCAAAAACATGAGGTCATACAAAGGCCACAAAATGCAATTTCTCAAGGAAGTTAATTACATTACATAGATCCCCTGGTCAGTGTTATACATCCTGTGATTTCAGCTGCTGACACCTTGTAATTTAAAAGGGCCAAATCTCACAGACTGACATTTCATACACTGACCATTTATTTATACTACCAATATCATACAATAATCATAACCAGCTGGCCAAGTGTCACAGGGACCACCAGGAAATGTATGCTCATTAAACTGGGACAGCATTCAGAGAACAGGGGAGGGACTCTGGACCACCAGGGAGTTCTATATTCATTTTGAATGGACAGCGATCGGGGATGGGAAGGGACCAGTAGACTTCCAGGTCACTCTAGAGAAATGGGCAATCAGGGGGCGGTGCCATGCAGTACAGCCTTGCTCCCTATGCAAATGGATAAATAATGGACATGCAAATGGACTCAGCGCCTTGCATGCCCAATGAACTAATTTGCATAAGTTCCCTTAAACAGGGGTCAAAACTGGCACTGGCACGCTAGCCGAATGCTGGTAGATTTTGTATCAGGCTAGTAGGATTTTCATTTAACTAGCTCTGCAGGCTTGTACTAAAGAAGGCAATACTTCAGTATGTACACAAGCTAGGCCAGTGGAAAAGTCTGTGGGACCAGTGAATTTTCCCAGGCACTAGCCCTGCTGACTAGTGGCTGCAAAACTTAATTTTGACCCCTGCTTAAATATCGGGATTTTTGCCCAGGCTCAAGCCACTGTGCCAACCTACTGTGGGGGTGGGGGGGGCATGTCAGCCTGGTACAAGGTGGCTTAGCACCTGGTCTCACTGGCCCTATATTCAGTCGAATAGCACTGATGCGCTACGCCACTGAATATAGCAGTTTTGGATACCTGCACAACTGCAAGAGGATGCGTAAAGTTTTGCCCTCTGCTTTGCCCAGATTTGAATATTGGGTTCCTGTTCTTAAATTTACCCCCTACACTGTCAAACACAGCCACATAAGTCATTAATGCTGTCCTAGCAGACTCACTGATTGGATGCCTGAGGACCCTGAGCAGGCTATGAAAAGCCCGCTGCTAAGCAATAAAATGCTGATCCTGCACGCTGCTATCCAAAAATGCCTAACCTGAATGCCACCGCTTTTGGGGTGGGGTTCTATTTATTTTATTCCCCTGTAACGGTCTCTTTACAGTATGAGCCCCTTTCCCAAAACCCGGTATCTGCTTCATTACATTACTGCTTCAGTTCAGGGCGTGCTATGGCAATTCCCCTGCCTTTCTACGGTGCACAGGCTATACAAAGGTAGGATGCCTTCGCTGCTATGTCTCTCTCGCTCCCAGCAGCAGGCTCCCCAGCTTTAGTGCATGACACGCATGCAGCCTCACTCACAATGCCGGGTTGCAGCTCAGCACACAGCATGCTTTCAATCATTTCTTTTTTTTTTTATTTAACTGGTCACCCCCCCCAACTTCAAGCATGACACGTGATATGAGGACTCACTACTACCACCACATCAAATCAGCCAAACCAACACAATGCAGCTCCAGATGGAAATGCTGGTAAATAAAATACATTTTCAGGGCTAAAAAGATATTTTCGCTGAAGGTCCGGAAGGACAATATTACAGGCCCTGTGCTGTAGCAAATGGGCAAGAAGGAGGGATGGAGGAACAGTGGGGACACATAAATACTCTCCATCACAGAGGCAACAAGCCTTTGTATGAAGCAAATAAACATACCAAAATGAAGGAAAAAAACACTATGGTTCTCAAAAGTGGTGGCAGGGAAGGATAGGGGGATAAAACATGTTATAGGTACATTAGGAAGCGAAGAAAGACAAAGGGAGGGATAGTGAGGCTAAATAAAGGGAACGGTGGGTGGGCAGAAAGTGACAGTGAAAAAGCAGGGATATGGAACAAATATTTATGCTCAGTATTCACAAAAGAAGAGGAGGGGGAAGCAACTAATCCAATCAATCAAAGCACTTTGGATAGGAGGGTTGATACCAGTCCATTCACAGAAGAAAGGGTTCTGAAAGAACTCCTAAAACTGAAGGTTGACAAAGCAATGACCCTGATGGGATTCACCCTAGAATTCTAAAAGCACTAGTGGGAGAACTAGTGAAACCACTTGTCACAAACGCACTCAGCAGGTCAGGCCCTCTGCTCCCACAGTACCAACCGCTGAGTGCAGTAATGTGAACAGGTAACAGACAGGGTAATCATCCTGTCTGCTTGTGGGTCCAAATCACCTTTGGTCTCAAGTTCTGGGGGGATTCAAACTGTGAACCTTATGCTTGTGTACCCAAATGCACAGGCTCAGATAATCCGCTCTTCGGGGGGGGGGGGTCAGATATCTTTCGCCTAAGGGCACCTAACCAGGTATCCAAAATGAACCCTTAAAACTCTATAAAAGATCTTGGGTATATCCTTACCTTTTCCCAGTTTGGTAAGACCATCAAGCCCTTCAGAACAGCTGTCAACTTAACCATGTATATACATCACATGCAAAAAGAACTTCGAAGACACACCCAGGCAGTCTTTTCAAATGAAAGGTTTACTTAAAAATGGGTAAAAATATGTAAAATGTAAACACAGAACACTATATCACAAAGCATACAATCACTTACAAGAAGACAAAGAAAACTACAGACAAACTCCTATCAACATACAGTTAGAGTTTTTCTATCTAATGTATTACCTCTTAGTGCCCAAGTTAGAGATCTTGTTTCTTAAGTGCCCAAACTGGTATGTCACTCAGTTGAAACACAGAATACAGCATACCTCTTAAGTGTCCCTCATTACGAGGGATGTCCCTCATTTTACCCCTTAAAAATGGCTCTGTCCCTCATCGGTCCCTAATGGAAAAGGTGCTGCCCACACAAAGAATGTGTTGTAAATTCAGACATTAAATCACAAATTTTTAATTTTCTAAAATATTAAATTGAACATTAACTTTGTACAAGTAAAAAATATGGTTTTCATATTGTTTCAAACCTGTATCTTCATGTTTGAAGATGTGTCCCTCATTCTGAGGGTCTGTATCCCTCATTGTCCCTCATTTTGAGTGTCCAAAAATGTCAATGTCCCTCACTTCAGTGACAAAAGGTTGAGAGGTATGGAATACCGTTTAAAATGCTGTGTTTCCACCTCTTCTATGATGTCAGCTAGCTCCTCCTTTTAAAATATAAAAATTATACAAATAATTTTCTTCATGTCAGGAGATATTTTGGGGGGCAGTATAGCGTAGTGGTCTAAGGCTCTGAGCTGCAAATCTGGTGACATCCAGCAGACCAGACCTGGGTTTGAATCCCACAGCTCCCACTTGCATACTGTGTGACTCTGAGCAAGTCACTTAACCTCCTTGTGCTCCCAGGTCGCTCCTGTAAAAAAGCTTTCAGCTTAGTGTGCTATACCTGGTTAAACAACTAAATTAAATTAATTAAATTATTTTAAATACTGTGACTTCAGCAAAAACTAATTTCCCAATATGACTCCTTAATTGACATCCCCTCTTTGATCTTGAGCAGTTCCAGGGCACATCAAAGGATTTTTATGACTTTTCACACCATGGTATAAAAAAATGTTTTTCCTCTAAGATGTCATAAAAGTCTACGAGCCCAATATCCTGGTAGCTGGGTCAGCTCTAATTAAGTCTCTCTAGTCCTTTAATTACCTCCTGGCCTCAGGTTAATATATCCTGCAGCTTCTCTGAAACCTTGGTGGGGGGGCCATGGCACAGCTGCCTTATGAAGACAATCATATACTACATTTTTATATTACAAACACCATAGAACAATCTTAACCAGCTGGCCAAGCATCACACCACTGACTACCCTTTTTAACAAATCATGGGAGGATGGTGTGGTACCTAAGGACTGGAAGAGGGCAGATATGATTCCCCTTCACAAAAGTGGGAACAAAGCAGAGACAGGAAACTACAGACCTGTTAGATCGACCAAAAGATCAACCGGGGGGGGGGGGCCATTTAAGGGAAGTAAATAATCACAGCAGCACCTCACGTAGCCACAAGGACACCATAGCTTGTTGTCCAGCTGTTCTGTTGGGCAACTACCCCAGTCCCTACTGGTACCAGTATCAATTATCTCTATACTGTTAGGGGGCTTCCCAGCTGCTTCATTAGTTACCCAGCCAATGGATCAGATCAGCCTGTTGATGATCACATGAGGTTAGCCAGCAGTGATGCATGTAATTAAACCAAAAATTTGTTATCCTAGTTGGGTGGCCTAGTCCTTTAACAAGAGCCCAGCTGTAGCCCTTTGCAGATACTCAAGGTCTCCCTCTGCCTCACTAGCTTTCAGACAGTTTCTGTAGTCCTGGTTGGATGCATCGGCTCTTGTTCTGCAGTCGGGCTGCACTTTGACAGCCCCCTGGGTTACCTCTGCCAGTCACTCTCTGTCAAGCACCTCATGCAGAGCAACTGGGCTCTCACTCCATCAATCTCTCAAGGTGTCTGAATAGATCACTTGCCTCTATCAGCTCATCTCTGAAAAGCCCCAAGGCAAGTCCTTTTGCAGGCCGTCAC
The DNA here is from genome assembly GCA_016271365.2 of Neoceratodus forsteri. NCBI lineage: Eukaryota > Metazoa > Chordata > Ceratodontiformes > Ceratodontidae > Neoceratodus > Neoceratodus forsteri. The sequence continues at coordinate 113,957,417 of CM057449.1, forward strand.
CTGGCTGTGGTGGCTAGCAAAGTGGATGTTAGACCCTAACCAACTCTGTCACAGTTCCATGGCTCAGGTCTATTGCTAGAAAAAAAGTTTCTCTGGATGCAGGCTATGGCTAAGTTTCAGGATGACATCATTACAGGCTTCACCTGCAGACCACAGAATCTTTCTCCACTCCCCGCCCTCTGTGTAACAGTCTTCTGATGTATGGCTGTTTCAGCACACTGGATGCATTCTACTTCTGGCTGTTGAAACCCTGGGCAGGCCAGAACTGAAACATTCTGGAACAGCTCCTGCCATTTATTGGCACAGCCAGCCCCTGGGTGAGATGAGAACCTCTGTCAGTCACAGGGGAAGGTCTGCGTGGCTGATCCTAGACAGCTGATTGATAACCGTCTACTTGTTGAATTAAGTCCTCATATGTCCCAGTAGCCCTCTATTGCTTCCTGATGCGATTTTGTAGCCTGATTGTCTGTGCTGCCAACCTCTGACCCCACTACCCTACTACCATGTCAATGGGGGACAGAGGTGGCTAAGAAGTCTACTGTCTTGTAGTCCATGGGACACTGGTCTTAAAGTCTTCATTCATTCATTCATTCACTCATTCAAGGGCTCCTGTCTTGAACAACATTGTTCCTTCCAGAATATGTCATGGGCAGCTGTTCTGATGTTCCAGTGCAGTCTGAGTGGTTGTCGGAGGACGGAACTCTGCTCCATCAGCTACTGGTAAAGGATGGGACATGCAGCTGAGAGCCATCAAGGTCACTGAAGCAAACAGTGCTCATCTCCCCCATCTTGAAATAAGCCCTGAGAGATCACAGGGAGCAAGCAACAGGTAGTTTGGCATCTGGGTTGCTGTGGAGTTCAAATGATAACTCCAACATTTGGACGAAGGAAGGGAGGGGTGTTACACAAGGAAAGACAGCATTGCATCGGAGTCTTGTGGGGTTAACATTCTCATTCAGTGTGATCTTAGGGGCAGTCAGCTGTAGTATTCGAAATGTCTGCCTACATGCTACCAATAAGTTAGAAATGCATTGGATTAACTTTTAAAACAGAGTATGTATCATTTTAATCATACTGGGAAACTTGTTGATTCAACCGCTGTCTTAGTTGCTGTCAAATGTATGTTCTCCTTTACTTAGATGGAGGCTGGCTGAGGGAGTCTTGTCAGTTGCTATCTTTGGTGAGGGAGGGATGGAAAGGAGGCTTCCACTACACCAGGGACACTTGGCATGGTTTGGGGGGAAGGGCGCCACAGCACAGAATGGATCTGATAGTCGTATCTGGATACAAAATCTGTATTATGCTCCGCTCAGATTTTGATCCAGAGTTTGGACATTCTGACAAACTATTCTGCTCATCAAACACAGACAGTGTTAGCAAAACAAGACCACTGGTTTACCCAGCCTGCCCTGTTATATCCTACATTACCCCAAGACCCTGATGTCTATGGAAGGTTTGTATTTTTTAGTAGGTAGCCCACAATTCTTCAGGTCCTTTGTCTCCAACCAAAGTGGGATGTCGATTTACATCCAAGTGTCCAGACATATATAGAGAACATGTTTAGTTGAATACAAGCCCTTTATCTGCCCAACTACTTACTGCTGGTCATGTCTTCAGGCTGTTCAGACTCTTCCTCCTTTACATCAAAGAGATCCTCCCCCATCTCTTTCAGCGATAACAAGTGTTCTACTGGGATTTCGTAACTTGTACCTTTATGAAAAACAATAAAAATGTTATTGCCAATGAAAATGTGATCAAGGCATCAAACATACTCTGCAAACCAAAGCTAGGTCTGTGCTGCACCTGATGGATATACAGGATGAGTGGGGGAACTAATCCTGGAATCTGATTATCCAATACAGTCCTCTACTGTGTAATCCCTGGGTAAAATGCGGCATATGGCTGGGGTTACCTCTGCAGCCAAATTAATTTCTATACTTGAATGTCCTTTTTATGTGGACATTTTCCCCATCCCCTGGCATCTATTTTCCTAAATGGAAGGCATTCTGAGTCCTTATTTGCTGAAGAAAAAAATATGTCAATAGAAAGATAAACACTATTGGCAAAACAAGACCACTGGTTCACTCAGTCTTTCCTTTTATATCCTATACCACCCTGAGACCCTGTTCTCTACAGAAGTTTGTTTTTTTTCTTCTTCTTTTTAACCCCTCTTCCTGAAATCCCTAATGTGGACAACCACTTTATAGTGTAAGGGATATCAGTATTAATCATGTTTGCTACGATGTACTATGCAGTATTATATTTGTGGTCTTAGCGCGCCACCTACAGCTATTAGCCATAAAGGCCCATAATGCTATAATCAGCATATTCTCTGAATCATTCCACTGTAACCCAACAGCAGTGGCAGTCTGCATAATTGCTTATCATTGTGTATGTGCAAAAGCTAATGGCCTTGGGTGTGAGCTGCCCACCTAATCTACCAATAGAAATGCTCTGTCTAGCTTTCTTACTATGTGGATGAGCCAGTTACCACGTAATGGAACCTCTTATCTACGAGTATATAATTTTGTATAAGAGCATTGTGCCCAGAGTTTTTCTATGACGACACCAGGTATTCAGAGGTTCCGGATTCCCAGCTATGCTAAGTGGTCCTTTTTTTTTTTTTTTTTTTATCAACAAAATTTTAATTGAATTAAAATGCAACTCACAAAAAATATACAAAAAATAATGCCATGCGTAATCAACAAATACAATGCAGCAATAATCATTTATGCCTCACTTAAAAGACAAATAAACAAACAAACATTACCCGAGTAAACTCACCAGAGACTTCTAAAGCTACACACAGTACACATTAAATTGCTAATTATAAATTACAGATTAATTATCTTAGTAAACAGAGGGAAGTTTCTATGACTTACTCTTTGGGTGCATTACTGATACTGATCTACAGTGTATTAGGTGGTGGGCTAACACTCTCAGGCTTTATGTGATTAGTTTGAGTTGGAACAAGATTTGGTTAAACTTTATTAAAACAGTCGGCCGGCCCGGTGTCATCGAGGGCTGAGGTGCAGGATGCCACACCTTACACCATGCTGATGACCCGGGGTCGGAAGCGACCTTGGGTGCCGAAGTGTCGGCCGGGAGGAAGAGGAGGATTGAGTGTCCCAGGGACTGCTTCCTCCTTCAGGGATGGTGGGCTGGGGGAACTGTGGCTGTGCTGACTCCTGGTGATGGCTAAGGGTTGGTGCACGTGGTAGTCCACAGTGCGGAACGACACGGATGGCGACGGGTGTGTGGTGCACGGTAGCGTGCATGGCAGGAGCCTGGACATCAATGCACGATCGCGTGCATGGGAAAGCACCATTCTCCGCACGCTTGAAGGGCTACCATGACAGCACCGCCACTAATGCACCCAAGTTAGTTCCCTGGCCCAGCCACCAAGGTCTCGCGAGTGGTGGGCATACTGCTGTGACACGATCGAGGGGCTAGGGAGTGAGATGGTTTGAGCTCTGGCTGCAGCCCGGGTTGGGGACCGTGAGGGCTGGCTGGAAAAGGGGAAACCATAGGTAAAAAACCCCAGCTGAGGAGGCAAGAAAAATAGAAAGTAAAAAAAAAAAAAAATAAATATTTAAAACAGTTAATGCCAAACTGATATGATTCAAAACCATTCACAACCTTTACTATATCCCTCTCCAAATGAACAAGATGGGATTGAGAGGAACATGACGCCGTAAGCACTCTGGGAACTACAGCTCCTGCCCCATCGCAATATCAAGAGGCAGTTCCTCCCAGCCCCACCGACCATCTACGTTAAAAAAAAAATAAAAAAAAATCACCTAACCTGTAACTTAGAGCATCGGGAGGAGCTTTTTGGTGGAGATATTACCCTCAGGCCATGGCACACCAAGACTGTGGTCGCAATCACTTTCAACCTCTATGCAACCTACCGGACAATGAGGACTGCGGCCTACTGGACCCTGATGCTGCACCCTGCTCCACCCCACACTCAGAAACCACAAGGGGCAAACGAGAGAAGCAGCAACTAAAAATTAAAATGCCAAATGACTCGCGATCAAAGGCAATCCTCTCGGCTATAGCCGAATTTTGGTCAGAAATGAGGGACGCTCTTAAAGAGATACGCTCAGACCTGGGAGATCTTCAGACACGGGTCGAGGAGGCGGATGCCCAGATTTCAGAAAATATGGACAAAATTGCTACCCCTCGAGAGAACAGTATGAGCCTTAGCTGAAGAACAGTTACATACCTCTATGAGACAGGAGGATATAGAGAGCCTAGGAAGGAGGAAGAATATAAGAGTGTATGGGATTCCGGAGGGAGAAAAAGGGAACGATCCTGCAGCCTTTGCAGACCATTTGTTACATTTGGTGCTTGAATTGGGCCCTGATTTTCAAATTGATATTGAAAGGGCACATAGGGCTTTGGGTCCCCGCCCCTTGAAACCCGGGGCCAGACCAAGATCTTTTATGATGCAATTTGCCAACTTCAATCAAAAAGATCAGCTTTTAATAAAAGCCTGGTGCAAACAAAACGTGATGCTAGGAAACAATCGCATTATTTTTGATAATGACTGTGCGCCTACTACTCAGCGCATGAGACGAGAGTACTCCTCCTTGTTTCCCCTCCTGCGGGCTAAAAACTTGAAATTTCGCACCCCATACCCTGCCAGATTGGTGGTACTGTTTCCAGCTGGATCCATCACTTACAATACCATGATGGAGGCCAAGACAGATTTGTTACAGTGGGGGATCCCTTCACAGAATGACCCTAAATTTACATTGCGGCACTTGCCCGTGCCTTTTAGGCCGGATACCAGGAGGAATCTTTCATTGAGATTGGAGATCCCTACCTTCAGAAATGAATGGACAGGGTTAGTCTGTTGAGGAATCCAATGCTACAGACAGCTGAGAATTGAGAACTGAGACGTAAATGATCACTTTAAGGTACAGCTTGCTTGGGGGGGGGGGAGACACCAGGTGCGCTGGGGCTTTGGGGGTAGATAGCAGGCAGCTGCTCCTTGCTAGGTCTCATGGTTACTAAATTAGTAAAGGTATAGCCTCTATAATTGAAATGGCTACATTGTAAGGCTGGAAGGGCGCTATGCTCTCCCCCAACCCCCAAGCGGCCAGGTTTAATGTTGCTTCCCCCTTCTCTCCTCCCTGCTAGCGTCAGGAAAGAGTCCTGTCTCCTGTTTCTGATATTTTACCAACTTGCATTTATCAGGATGGACATTGGGCCTGTTTGTCTTCTGACTTCGAGACCTTAGACACTAAACAGGACAGGGAGATCCAAACGCATGGTGGTTCTGAATTTTAAGATTGGTTGGCCACGACAAACACTGTGACCATGAATGTGGGACTTGTTACCCTCACAGAGCAGATAATTTAATTTTAGTTTAAATTTAAATATCCATAGCTAGGGTGGAGGGGTTGGGGTGAGGGAAATAATAAAGTGTGGAGACTTGGGAAGTAAAACTATGTTGTTTGAGAGAGGAGTGTTCTTCAATCCTCTAGGGACCACCTACAATAGTGGTTTTTCTCCATGGCCCGTATAGGGGCTCTGGGGATAGACTGAAAATATAGCGATACAAGATATATCTTCTTATAGGAAGAAGTTTGTTTGCAATGTCATTGGTTCCTGATCAGAGGGCCTAGTTCACTATGTCCCTCATGCTTTACCTCCCATTTTCTTCCCCTGAGTTGGGGTTTGGGGGATGCCTCGGAATGGCCAAGATGGAAATGTGGAGAATTTTTTCACTCTGTCAACATCAGGTTACATAAAGGAGATGAGTATAACGACTAAGCGAGTATAACGGTTGTCTATCCATATATATATATATATATATATATATATATATATATATGTATAGAACGGCAATATATTATAATGGACGAATTAGCTCACAAGAGGCCCCATTCCCCACGTTCGGACAGAGGCTGGCGTTTCACCTCAACCACATATCTCCCGGCTTAACTCCACACTGGAAAGTTGCCCCGAGGGGAGTTGTTTTTCTTCCCATTGGGAGTGCAGAGAGCTCGTTCTTTCCTTCATATACAGTTTCTGAAAACCTGAAACTTTCATTTTCCATGCCAAAATGACTGCGGGATCAGTTCTTCCTCCTAGCGTAGGGACTGCTCCTAGAGGGGGTGTCCCCCCCCTCAGGTGGATCTTCATCCACTGCAGGTGGGTGGATGCCCCACTTTCCTAGGGTCGACAAATTTCGTTCACCCTGGGACTTGGGTGTGAGACAGTTATGTCTCAACCAATTGTGTAAGACTATATATAGTTATCTCCAACAGGGGACTTGTTTATGCAAATAAGTTCTGGTTGCAATATTTTGTTAAATTTCCATTATTTTTAAAAATGGATGGTGACAGAGTCTTTTACAGGAATGAAGATAGCCCGGTGAAGGCCGGAGAGGTTCCTCTTGGCAGGGTGGATACATCTAAGGCTACCACTCCATCCGGTATTGCTGGAAATGGTCTTTTAGGACCACCGGAGGTAGGGTGGGATGCAGAAAATACTATTTTTTTGGAGCATCTCTCCCTGCATGAGATCCAACAACCTCCTAGGCCCATAATTACACTTTCTCCTCCATGGGATTATGGTTAATGTTCCTGTTAAAATTTTCTCCCAGAATGTGAATGGTTTGCACTCTCCTATAAAACGTTACAGGATCATGCAACATTTAGAGAAGCAGAGGGCTGATTTATATTTTTTACAGGAGTCCCACCTTTCAGTGTCTGAACATTCTAAATTACACTGGGGAGGTAGGTACTCGGTGATGGCATCCTCTCATCCGAGGGGACACAAGAGGGGTACAGTAATTTTAGTTCCATCTTCGACCCCATTAGAGATACAAGAAACTTATCTGGACCCTCAGGGCAGATATGCAATCCTCACAGGATCGCTTTATTCTTAAACAGTGACTCTGGTTAATACCCGTCTCCCCCCACAGACGTCACTCCCGGTGGTACGAACCTTTTTACAGAAGGTGATGGAGAGGCTCGGGGGGGATACTGATCATGGGTGGGGACTTTAATGTCCCCTTCCACTCACACCTCGATTCTTCTAATCCTAGCCCAAACAGACTCTCTGGAGCCGCTAAATATTTAAAGGGGAACTTTGCTCATCTGGGTATTGAGGACGCCTGGCAGATACTTTTTCCGTCAGTTCCAGGATATACATATTTTTCAGGGAGGCATGGCACTTACTCTAGGTTGGACTATTTTTTTTTTTTATAACAGGAGAACATCTTACATTAATACAAGATATATTGATCGAGCCTAGGGTAGTCTCAGACCACAATCCCTTAATTTTAAAAACAGACTCAGGCTCTGGCGGGTCAATGCATCCCTTCTCCGGGATCAAGAATTCCAAGACCATTTTATGAAGCGTATCCCACAAGCAATCAAATTTTCTTTGACTCCTGAAACCTCCTATTCTATACAATGGGACACATTAAAAGCAGTTCTCCAAGGAGAAATACTGGAATATGCTTCTCGCAAACAAAAATAAATGAACGTCAGACTTAAATTTCTAACAGATCATCTGGCTTAACATCAACTCTTACATAGGGAGGATGATTTGGTTCTTCAATGCTGAATAAGAAGCCAAAAACAAGAGATACAACACATTTTAGATTCTAGAACTCTCCAGAGCCTGAATTATTTAAGACAATATAATTATGAGAGGGGAGCAAGGGGAGCACGGGCTTTGGCGAGGAAACTTAAACGAGCTTCAACTACATTAAAAAAAAGATCCAATACTTCCAATAAAACTACATATAAAGAACAAAAAATTAGGAACGTTTTTATACACTTTTATGAAACCTTATATAAAGCCCCCCACCAATCCCAGAATCATTTGGAGGAGATATCTGTTTTTTTGGACAAGCTCTCATTGCTTAAGTTATCAGAGCAACAAACCAGCATGCTGGAATATCCAATCAGACCTGAAGAAATACTCCAACAGGTTAAAGCTTTAAAACTATTGAGATGTCCTAGCCCGGATGGCTTTGGTCCGGAATGGTATAAGGCCTTTACGCCACAGCTGCTTCCTAGTCTCCTACCGAGCAGTGACTAAGGAGGAAAACACCACCACCCTCCTGGAGTTATGCAATTCTATCCCCTTTATTAAAGCCTGAAAAAGATCCGGCCCTTCCTTCGTCATACCGTCCCATTTCAATTTTAAATGTGGACTATAAAATATTCATGGCCATATGGGCCAAGCAGCTAGAACCCATACTTTTGCAGCTAATACATAAGGACTGATCAAGCTTCATAAAAATCAAGGAGTACATCTGACAATTTACACCGAATCATGTTATTACTGGAATATATACATACTAGAAAGATCCCCTCCACTATTATAAGTTTAGATGTTGATAAAGCGTTCGACAAGGTAAACTGGGAATATTTATGGGCCACCCTTTCTAAATTTTCCTTCCCCAACCGTTTTCTATCCTGTATGAAAAACATTTATTTCCACCCAAAGGTCTATATATGGGTTAATGCCTCCTTGTCTCAACCAATAACAATACAAAGAGGCACAAGACAGCGATGTCCTTTAAGCCTGCTACTTTTTGCCCTTTATATAGAGCCTTTGGCCGAAGCCATACATAGGAATGTTTTGACTGAGGAGTCCCTTTGCGTCAAAGGGAACACAAGGTGCTTTTGTTTGCCAATTACATTCTGGCGACAACTATTTCACCAGACACCTCTCTTCCGGCGCTGTGGGAAACCCTGGAACACACTACAGCTGTCTCGGGACTTCAATTAAATATAGCCAAAACAGATTATCTGTTATTTTTTTCTCCGTCCCTAACCCTTAAAAAGAAATACCCTATAAAGTGGCATCAAACAAAGTTTAAATATTATGGAATTCATATACCAAAAAGTTTAGTTAACTTGGAGTTATTAATTTACAAACCTTTATCTATCCAAATCCAATCATATTTGGTCTGTTGGTCTAAATTACCACCAAACTTTTTTCCAAGAATTGTTACTATTCGCATGATCATACTGCCTAAACTCTTCTATTTATTTCAAAATATTCCACCTTTCCATCTAAATTTTATTTCCAGTCATGGGACAAAATTATATCGAACTTTATTTGGAATGGCCAACAACCAAGAATCATGATGTCACTACTGCAGCTCCCGCTTTCTCTTGGTGGCACCAATCTACCAAATTTGAAATTTTATGCATTGGCTGCCTGTTTTAAAATATTATCTTTATGGCTGTCCCCTACATACGAGGCACCCTGGAAAGATTTAGAATTTGCTATTAATGATCTATACGATATTACTAAGGTAACCCTTTCCATAGTGGCCAAAATATCACCCATGAGGGATTATACACCTTTTACGGCCCAGATTTTGAAACCATGGTATAAGTTAAAAACACAAATGTTTTAGAGCATTTTTCTTTTTTTAATACACATATTTCAGGGCACGATAAATTTCTCCCACCCACCATAGATCATATTGTTTAAGATGGAGGAGAGTGGGTCTTCAATTTTTCAGGCAATTCCTCAGTCAAACAGGTATTATTCCATTTAAAACCCGAAAAGCAACCTATGGTTTGGCGGATACAGATATTTACAGATATACCCAGGTTAAAAATTATATTCTGCGACAGAGAGAGGTGACCACAAAATTACCTGACCCCATTCCTATGGCATGGAAATATCTAGAGGAACACATAAATGGACATTTGTGGGGACACCAAGTGGGACATATCTATAAAATTCTTAAGAGAAGGGATGTGCGATTCCTCGCTTACTATTTTGAATAGCTGGTGTAGGGATCTAACTGCAGACATAGCTGAGCAGGATTGGTTGCATGCATCTCCTTTGGCATGTAAGGTAACTCATTCCATTAAATGGCATGAATTTGTCTGGAAATGCTGCAGCCGTTTTGTTCGTTCACCGGCAGTTCTAGCAAAATATTTACCGGCCAATTATGGTAGATGCTGGAGGAACTGTACATGTCTATATGCAGACCAGAGCCACATATTCTGGACATGTCCTCAGTTAACTCCATATTGGTGTATACTACAATAGGAAGTTTCAGACTGCTTATGTGAGTCTGTCAAATTTATGGCCGAACTGATCCTTTTATCTATATTTCCTCCTCACAGACCCTCTTGGCAGCGTACCTTATTACCTATCTATATTTTAGCTGCAAAGAAGGCTACTAGAGATCCCATCTGGATGCAGACAAACTGGCCCTGCGTGCCCATTATGTTGGCTATCAGGAGGCAATTAACCGTAAGAAGACAGTGTTTTTGTCTAGGGAGATTGCTGCCGGAAGGAACCGACCGGCCTCACTCTTCCGGACTGTCGACAGACTTTTACATCCTGTCTGTCTGCAGCCCGGAAGGGTTTTTTTCAATACGGACTGTGAGGATTTCGCTCGGTTCTTTTCGGATAGGTTGTCTGTGATCCGGCGGGTGGTTCCTTCAGCCAGAAATGTTATAGCTGGCAGTGATCGTCCTGATGTGCTCTGAGTGCACTCCGTCTGGCTGGGGAGAGTTTAGACCAGTGGAGGATAGTGAGGTTATTGGGTGGTAACCAATGTGAGGCACCTTTTGTGAACTGGACCCAGTGCCAAGCGTTTCTTAATGAGATCGTTGGGTCTGTTGGCCCGGTGTTTGCCATGATTATCACGGTGTTCCTTGTCTGAGGGTGTTTTTCGGATGCCTTGAAGGAGGCTCTGGTAAGACCCTCCTAAAAAGCCATCTTTGGACCGGGGATCATGGCAATTACTCGTCCAATCTCTAACCTTCCATTTTTAGGAAAGGTTATTGAGAAAGTGGTAGCACTTCAATTGGAAGAACACCTCAGTTCTCATGAGTTGTATGAACCTTTCCAGTCGGCTTTTCGTGCCAGACATAGTACTGAAACTGTACTTGTTCGGGTGCAGAATGACCTACTCAGGGCTAGAGATCGAGGAGACAAGACAATTCTTGTTCTCCTTGATCTCTCATCAGCTTTTGACACTGTGGACCATTGTGTGCTGCTTGCTCGCCTTGGGGACCTATGTGGACTCACCGGTTATGTTATCAAATGGTTTGAGTCCTTTCTAACTAACAGGAGGCAGCGGGTTATGATGGGAAATTTCTCATCTGCACCCAGTTTGCTTTTCTGTGGAGTTCTTCAGGGATCAGTCTTGGCTCCAATGTTGTTCGCAGTGTATATGCTGCCTCTGGGTGGGATCATTAGGAAGTATGGCTTGAGTTTTCATTGCTATGCCGACGATACTCAGCTATATTTTTCCTTTGCCCCAGGAACATCCAATTCAGTGGATGTACTTAACATCTGTCTGGCTGAGATCAACGACTGGATGGCCTCTAGCTGGTTGCGGCTGAACCCTGATAAGACGGAGGTATTAGTAGTGGAGTCGAACAGAGTTGTGATAGGATGGCCTCTGGCGCGAAACTGGGATTGTCCTAGGGTCTGTGCCATTGAAGGCCTCCTCTCGAGTCGCAATCTTGGCGTGTTTCTGGACAGAGATGTAACCATGGAGGACCAAATATCCTCTGTGGTTGGTACCTGTTTTACCATCTCAGAAACATTGCCAGAATTAAACCCTTGTTCCGTCTCTAGACCTCCCTACTTTGATACATGCCTTAGTCACATCTAGGCTTGATTACTGTAATGCGCTCTATCTGCGGGTCACGGAGGATCTCTTGAAGATTACAGCTGGTGCAAAACGCAGCTGCCCGATTGTTGACAGGGCAGCAAAAGTTCTGTCACATTACACCAGTTCGTAAATTGCACTGGCTGCCGGTCAGGTGGAGAGTCCTCTTTAAGGTGGGTCTTCTCACCTATAAGGCCCTACCGGACAGGGCCCTGGCTACCTGTTAGACCTTCTGTCACCTGTCCTCTCTTGCGTCTTCTTTCGTTCATCGAATGAATGCCTACTGACCATTCCCAGAACTAGGCTGAAAACAGCTGGCGATAGAGCTTTCAGTGTCGCAGCCCCAGTTCTGTGGAATTCTTTACCGACTATGGTCAGAGAGGCTTCATCGGTGGATGTTTTTAAGGTCCAGCTAAAGACTTTCTTCTATTCTAAGGCATTTAATGTTTAGAGATGTATTTATTGTTAGGTTTATAAAAAAAAAAAAAAAAAAAAATTTTTGTATGAATTGTATTTATATGTGAATTTATATTTTTCTTTTAAAATATGTTTGTTTAAATGCTTGTATGGCGCCCAGAGCCTCCGGGATTGGGCGTCTTTTTAAATAAATTTTGCCTTGCCTTGCCTTACTACCAGAAGATGGAGATCTATAGTTATTCCTTCACTGAGAGACTGGAAGGGAGTGGTCTCAGATATTTATTACATGGAATGCATGACGGCCAAACTCCACAATAAATACCAGATGTTTGAGACATTGTGGAGACCCTAGGTAATATATTTGTCCAGACACGACCCATACTTTGTCCCCTGAGCCTCTCCACACCACAATTACTCCCCTAATACTAAGGGAGAATGGGAGTCCTGTAATGGTCCTGGACTGCAGCCTTCACTTCTGGTTGATACATATTTATTTTGGTTTATGGAGTAATTCGAACTATTCTGAGTATATCTGGGGTAGAATACTTATAAATTCAATAATTTCAGTCATGGAAGAAAGAAAAACACTGACACAGGTTAAAATAAAATTACTTTATTGTCAAAGAAGTATCATACCAAAGAGAATAATTACTGTATGAATGATAATTGAATATGACTGTAAACCATGTATTAGTCACATCCACTGAATAAAAATAAATAAAAAAACAAAAAAGATGGGCTTGAGAGCTACATCCAACTGTCCAAGAGAAGCCAGTTGTGACTTTATCCATATGTTCTGGTCATGTCCCAAAATGGTGTCCTTGTGGGGCAAGACTGATGATTTTTTTAAAAGACGTTGCATGGCTAAAGGGAAATTTAAATGAGAAGACCATTCTTGTCAGTCATTTTGATGAAACAAAAATATGGAGTAAAGAACAGCGTTTCACCACTTCTCTAATTTCAATGTCGTTGGTAGCTCCACTCTCACACTATGGGTGGAGGAGAGGGCACTGTCATTTAATGAAAAGAAGGCAAAGTGCTTGGAAGTTTTGAGACTGGAGAGACTAGCTCACTTAATGTTTGATCAGGCTCACATATTCAGCTCTAAGTGGGACACAATTTATAATGGTTTCTCTTCACCAACTTAGTAAGCTTACAGGCTGTCCGTAACCTGTCCTCCTTACTTGACCCCTACCCCTTCTGCTTTTTCTGATATATTTCTCATGTTGAGGTATTTCTTCAGGGGAATGTTGTTCCAGGGATTAGTGAAGTAACTAGATATTATAAGCCTGGATTTTATAGTGGCCAGGAAGCTTTTAGAGTTGGGGTTAATGTCTAAGTAGTACCCATCCTCAAATGCAAGGCCTTGCATGCTGTTAAACATAACCTCACTGTCCAGTTGCAAATCAAACTTGCGCACTGAATTGTTGAAAGATAATAAGGTCCTGTCCTTTATTAAGTTTTTAATTCTGGTTATTTATTTAGTTTTTGTTAACCGAGTTAGGTGCACTACCCAAAGTTGACTATTTTCATACTCTTCATCTCCCAAATAGCATTCTCAAAGAGCCACCCATCTGCTTTAACATTAAGATTTAAGAAGATTGATTATGATTTAGATCAATTTAGATTTAGTTTAAGAAAATAAGACAATCTCATCAGGATGTAAATATTATCTGTAAGGATTTTATTTTTAAGATGTTTAGCAGGTTTGGCAAAAACTAGGGATCCCAGGTAAATTAAGCTATCCTTAGCTGAATCTAATTCCGTATCGAGCCATTCGGGATTAGTGGCGAGTCCTCCTTGACTACTACACCATTTTGACATTTGATTAATTCTGCTGGAAATGAAGAAGTAATACAAGTCTGGAGCCTTGAGCTAGCCCATATCTTTTGGCATGGTTAGTCTTCAATAGGCTGTTCGGCACCTTTTTTTGGCCCTGAGAAAGTTTGAAATGGAGGTTGCCAAGACTGAGCCTGCTGTTGCTGGGCTGGTTTTGCCGCAGGAGTGGAGGACTGAAAGGGCTTGCGCTTTTGGTGCTTGGGCCCTTTATCCTGAGCAGATGTCAGAGTCCAGGGGGCATTGGACTTTTCAATGCACTGGAGGTGACCCTCCACATCAGGCCCAAACAGGTCAGTGCCTAAAAAGGGGACATCAGCCAGCTTGTGTTGGGTATCTGCCGTGAAGGTCAAGATCCTCAACCAAGCCATACAGCGCACTGCTACTGCGGCTGTGACTGAGCGGGCACAAGAGTTGCCAATATCCAGAGCTGTCTGGAATTGTTGATTCGCCACTGCCCTCTCCTGGTCTCAGATCTGCTTGACCGTGGTCTTGAGGTCTGCCGGGATGTGAGGAATCACCCCATCCAGAGAGCTCAAAAGGGCGTGAGAGAAGTGTGCCATCAACACGGCCAAGCTAGCCTGACAAAGGTCGAGCGAAGAGGCAGCATAGACTTTTTTAGCCAAATGGTCCAGCTTCATGGACTCTATCTGGCGGGCTATCTACATCCCCTGTATTGCCCAAGTGCCAAAAAATGGAGTCAGCCACCAATCCCTCAGCTGAGGGATGCTCCAAAAACCCTGAAAGGGAGCCAGTTGGTACCGTGTACTTGCGTGCCATCTGGGCTGAGGGTGCAGGGCAAGAGGCAGGACACTGCCAAAGCTCCAGGGTGGACTGACAATGGCCTCAGCCACCAAGGAGGCCTCTGTAGGAGAATTCCCTTTGTCTGGAATCTCTGTGAGGAGATACCGAGCCGATTTCTGGACAGGCTCGAGCTCCATCCCCGTGGACTTGGAGATGAGCCGAAGGATGAACATGAATGAGGTAGGACCCTCATCCGTGGAAATGCCCCCCGAAAAACTCAGCGTCAATGAGACGCAAGTGTAGAGGAGTCCACGGAGTCCAAGTAAAGTGGGCATCCACCTGAGTCGCCCTCGACCCGCCTGGGGCATCAGGAGTCAGGGTGACTTGACAGCCAATGGGAAGCCCTTTGGCCAGCTGAGACTCAGTCGGACCCCCAGACTCCGGCTGCTCAGGTGACAGCTCCACCACAATAGGCAGAGAAACCTACTTCAGCCATGCTGACTTGGTCTGTGCCTGCACCTCTGAGGGGGTGGCGGGAGCTGACGCTGGCCACTTGGACGGCAGCCAATTGACAGCCGGGGTACAAACCAATGTTGGTATCAGACCGGACAAGACCAGCTGCTGCCACATTACATCTTTGTAGCGCCAACACAGTTTGCACCGGAGACTCTCCTCTGTTGAGGAGGATGAAGATTAATAGCTGTGATGCCGCTTCCTATGATGCCGGGAGTGAGATCGCCAATGACCGCGAGACCTGCCTGACTAAGAAGAGGAAGATCGATACCTCGATCTTGACTGTGAGTGGGACCGACAGAGGGAACAGGGGAAACCTATGGCTCCTCCTGACCAGGGTCTGGAACTGACAGGTTTGACTTAGTGGGCCGAGCCGACCCGACCCGGAGAACACCAGAAGAACAGTGGTCCGAAAGAGTTATCGGCCTCTTCAGATGACAACCTGTCGATCGGGTCGAGAAAAATCTCAGACGCATCAACTGGCATCTAAACCAACTGGTCCAATGGGGTCACCATGAAACCAGCGGCCGCGGTTTCAACTGAAGTCGAAACCAGAGTCTCCAGAGAATGGGAATGCTCCCAATCCCAAGAGCATCAATATTAAGCCTTCTTTTCGACTCCTCCTTGCAAAAGCACGAAACATGCAACCCTGAAAGACTCTCTCCTTTGGTGGAGAGGGATTGGCACAGGTCTTTGAAGGAAGCAGAGTAAGTGGAGCCCAACTGGAGTGGAACAGAGCCGAAGTAAAGGAAAGAGCCGCAGTCTGGCACTCCTCCTCAGGCCTTGCTGTCTAGTTGCTCAGACCCTGCAGCTATGCAGACCACCCAACGAGTGTCCTTAGATTTGACTGGCGGGTGATACTTCTCCGGTCACCCCAGCTGAAGTCGGGCAGCACGGTCATCTAGAACCGACAGGTGAAAAGACCGACAAATATTGCAGGCCTGCGGATCATGATCATAGTACACGCACATGGCGTGAGGGCTGGTGTGAGACATCTTCTGCCCACAGGGGCACTGGTGAAACCCGGCAGCAGTCCTGTCTTCCATTGTGGAAGTGAGAGAAGAATTTGAAGATAAAACTCTAACGAGTTTTAAAGTAAGTTTAGGAAGCAAATCTGAAGATTCAGGAGCCAGGGCCTACTACACATGGGAGCACTAAGGACAGAACCTGAACCTTTCGGCAGAAAGGAAGATCTGAAGTCTAGCGGTGGAGCTGAGGGTTATAACACGCAGTTGGGTGGGAGGAGCCAACTTTAAGATGTTCCAGCAGGACTTAAAGGGAAATGCAATCTGCCAGACAGTGTGGACAGATCATCATATCCACGTCCCTGGAACATTCCAGTACCTTAAGGGTATACACATCTTCCAATACAAGAGGTGTAAATGGACAAGGAAGCATGACATGAAACTGGAAAGAGGCTGGTTAAGGGTATATGTGAGAATGTTTTTTCTTCACAGAGAGGGTGCTGGACCCATGGAACAGACTGCCACAGAAGGCTGCGGGAGTGAGCACAGTAGAGGGTTTCAAATATGCCTGGTATAGGGACAGGGGGAATATTAGAGGTGGGAAGAAGGGGGAGTAGCTGTTGATCAGTTAAGAGTCAAAGGCCACAAACTGGTGTATGGTTAGGGCAAACTGGATGGGCCTGGCGACCCTTATTTGCCAACAATTTCTATGTTTCTATGTTCCATAGACCCTCGCAATGGGCCAAGTTGCCCGAAGTGGTATGCAGTGATGTCACTGTCGAATCTGATTCAGTTGCAGCCAGCCTCTTGGCAGTGCACAATCCCAATATGGTTGGCATGATGCTCGCCCACCCAGAAAAGCAATACACTAAAGAGACCCCCACCCAGTATGACAGTTGCTTGTGGCTTGCATATCAAACCAGCAAAGAACTGGCCAATGAAGCTGCGCGCTGAGACTTGATTGAGTACAAAAGCCTATTCCTAAAAAGTATTCAGCCAATCCTTCGAAAAAAGGTGGAAACAGCAGTATTTCCAAAAAAGGACCTCTACCAGACTATCATGGCTAGAGTGGAATGCGCATACCAGATTTATGTGAGATACCTGGGCTCAAGTTGGAAGGTCAAAGTAGCTGTGGTGCAGAACAGCACCTAATCATCCACATAGTAAGTGGCGGAAGGGAAATCCAAGAATTCCCAACAGGATAGGCCCTCCTACCAGAAAGGTGAAGGGTCGAACAAGAACAGATAGAAGCATCAGCCAAGGCTGAATCAACAATATACAAAAGGGAATAACAGACAGAAACAGTAATCTGGCCCTTCATAGCGGGAATTGACTGAGGAGAACAACTAATTTTGGGAGTTCAAGGCCAAGGTCCAATCACTAACGGCAACCATCCCAGTGACGTCTGTGGCTGCCATCCCGTCCTCACCTCCACTGGATGAGGAGCCCGAGGAGGGTGGATGCTCCAAGTCTCCCTACTCTGAATTAGTGCAGATGATTCGAGAGATAGACCCTTTATGTGATCAGAAACAAAGTGAATCGGACTGTCAGGCAGGGGTGTCAGGCCCCGGTTGACATTACTACTTTGGCTACTGATGATTCCTGACATCTCTGTGTAGAAGTGCTGGTTGGAAGCTGCCAGCTTAAATTACTTCTAGATACGGGCGCCACAGTTTCAGTGCTGCATCAAGAGGACCTGCAGCTATCTACTTGGTTGACGTGAAAGCCTACTTCCACCCAGACCTTTGAGAGGACCGTGGTCACCACATACCGGTCCAAACCTATACCAGTCGTCGTCAGTACTTTTAAGGTGACACTGTTTTGACCTCATGATTCTACGTCATCACCAGTGCATTTGGGGAAATAGACTTCCTCTTACCCTATGGCTGTGTGGTAGATTTAGCCAATAGGTTATTGCTCCAGATATCTGGCCAGTGCTACGTGCCCCTCATTCCTGACTCGCACGTGGTAACAGCAGTAATGGCCAACAATGTGGAGTATGACATCACTCTCATGCTCCAGCACCACAAGTTATTCCCTAAACTGAAGCCAATTTTTGCAGAGGCACCAAGAGGCCTTTGCCAAACACAAGCATGACTGTGGAAGAATGGACATTCTCATCCAAGTCACTGATGATGAACCACCTTGTCAGACACAATATCCATTTCCTGCAGAGGCAATACCCTATCTGAAGGTAACCACTGACTCCCTTTTGAAGCAAAGGATCATTAGACCCTGTGTGTCAACAGTCAATGCTCCCATTTGGTCAGTAAGGAATCCAATAACAGCTAGATGCTCACCATTGATTACAGATGACTTAAGCAAGTCACTCTTAGTTGTGCACCCACTGTGGCATCTGCCCCGGATGTGCTCAAACTTCTGAAACCTGAACACAAGTAGTTCAGTACACTAGATATCTCTAATAGTTTCTGGACCCTCCCCTTGGCCCCAGAGAGCCAATACAAGTTTGCCTTCACCTTCGTAGGACATTAGTACACGTGGAACTGCCTCCCACAGGGATTCCACAACAGCCCATCCCTCTTCTATATCCGTATGAGGGACGCCATATGGGGCTTTTCTATATCAGAATGCCTCTTTCAGCATGTGGATGATCATCTTCTGACCACCACAGGAGTGGAAAAGCACCTGAAGCTTGTAGATGGGCTACTTACTCTCCTACAGAGGGCAGGCCTCAAGTGCAATCTTGCACAGGTACAGTTGTGCCTCCCAGAAGTTTCCTTTCTAGGCCTGCACATCATTGCAGAGGGCAAGAGCCCTCTTCTGGACAATGCCCAGGGCATTCAAGATTTACTACTACCCACTAGTATGGCTACGTGGAGATGTTTCCTGGGTATTGTCAACTACTCCAGGAATTTCATTTGCAATCCTGCACAAAAGGCCACACTCCTGCATGAGCTACTACAGAAAGATGTACCCTGACAGTGGGACCAGAACACACAGCTGCTGTCACTTCTTTGAAGAAAGCTTTGGCCTCTGCTCCAGCTTTGGTCAAACGAACTCCAAACTCCATTCCATTTGGAAACCACCACCTGGTGGGCATGTCAGCAGTTTGGGCACAAATGGCAAATGGCACCCTCAGGCCCACTGCCTATGCTTCTAAGATGTTCTCCCTTGTGGAGCAAAAGTACTTTCTATGTGAGACAAACCTTCTGGCGACCTTTTGGGCCATCAAACACTTCACCTATATTACAGGGTTTTCGCCTATTGTGTTGCACACCAACCTCACACCCACCAACATCCTGCTGACCAACACAATTAAAGATGGGAACATGTCTAGCACTAGACTCACCCATTGGCCTCACTTTTTACTGGACTGAGACATCACTGTGCTTCTTGTCAAAATGTCATCCATTTTGCCACATGGCCTCCAATACGAAGTCACCCACCCTACCAGAACCAGGCCCATTCTTGCCAGCCACAGAATGTACTCTAAAAGACCCTGCATGTTACCGCATCTTCACAGATGGATCCTCGTCCTACCATGAGGGAGAACAAATTGCAGGTTTAAGAATCCTGGTCCCATCTCCAGCAGGTAACATCAAAGTGTCCTGAAAGTGTTCCATCAAATTTTTCCAATATGCAGAACTTGCTGCAGTAGCCTGTGTAATGGAACTTATCCATCAAGGAAAAGAGGACACTGTCATCTTTCCTGATTCCTCCTAGGTGTGTAACTGATCAAAATTCTTCCCTTTTGGAAGACCCATGATTCTGCATTTTCAGAAGGCATCCCTGTGAAATACAGGGACCTGTTTGTACACACTGTCAGCCTTGCTAAGTTTTGTAGGCTTTACATACACACGGTTAAGGCTCACTTCTAAGGCCAAACTGTTCCATGAGTACAATGACTGAGCAGACACCTTAGCCAAGGATGGTGCCTGAAGGGGGGGGGGGGGAGAAAATATAGACTCTGCAACACCCTACTAGGCCTCAAATGGTAGCCGCCAATAAGAAGACCAAAGCGGTCCCTCTGGATCTCACTGCAGTACAGCGGGCAGACCCAGAGATAAAGGAGGTATATGAATACCTCGCCAAAGAGACAGAGAGAAGCATCTCCGAAAAACCCATTCAAGAGATATCCCGACAACCTTCACTTCTCTGCAGACCAGAAGTTGGTTCTGTACCACTCTGGCGATCAAAAACTTTGGCTTATTCCCAGGGGTTGAAATTGACAGCAGCCCACTAGCCAAATGCTGGAAGATTTTGTACCAGGCCAGTAGATTTTCCTTTTAACTAGCCCAGTGGGCTTGGAGTGGAGAAGGTAAATTTCAATAAGCACACCAACTGGTCAGTGAAAAGTCTGTGGGGCTGGTGGATTTTCCCAGTCACTAACCCTGCTGACTAGTGGCTATAAAACTTAATGTCAAGCCCCGGTTATTCCCAAGATACTTTGGCCTGCTTTCATCAATCAGGACCAAGATACCCTTACAGGTGGACACCAGGGGCAGACAAAAATCTGCAGAGATTAAAAACTACAGGCTGGAGGCCTGGTATGACAATAGATGTCCAATATTATATGCACAACTGTATCACCTGTGCCCAGAACAAACCAATTCCTGACAAGAAAAATGCCAAACTGTTACCCCAGAGATAATCCAGTCCCTGGAATGCAATCCAAAATGATTTCATTGGACATCTGCCCACCACCAGCAAAAACAAGTATGCACTTGTGATTACCAACTTCTTGAAATAGGTAGAAGCCTTCCCATGTCGCACAAACGGCGAAAGTCACTGCCAAAATCCTGGTAGGTCAGGTATGTGCACGGTGGGGCCTACCTCTCAAGGTAGACTCTGACCAAGGATCCAGTTTCACAGGTGAGTTGATGCAAGAATGTTCACAGTTGCTGGGAGTCGGTCAGATGTTTCACACTGCATACCATCCTCCGTCATCAGGACATGGAGAGAGAGCCAACAGACAAATTAAACTCATGTCGTGTAGGCTTGCAAACCAGAATGCTAAAGGCTGGGACACTTTATTGCCCTTGCTTCTAATGGCAATCAGAGCTACCCCAGCTGCAACTACCCAATGTACAACTCGAGGTCATGACACGACCTGAACACCTGTGGATCCATCTGAATGCCCCGTCGGTGGACACTTATGTCACACAGCTGAGAGACAACCTGATACAGACCCAACTGTTTGCTTCCCACAATTTTGGCCAAGCCCAGAAACACTCAAAAATGTACTTTGACAAGAATGTCAATGAAGCAGACTGGAAGCTGGAGACCAAGTCACGGTACTGAAAATTGCCAGAACTGTCCACCCACTCGCAAACAAATGGGCAGGCCCCTATGACATCATCAGCAAGTTCAGCCCTGCTGTTTACCAAGTGCAAGTATACTTGCATTTGGTAAACAGCATACTGTATACTTGTTAACTATAACCTAGCCTCCGATGGCTTTCTACCTTCACACCTCCCCTCACTGTCCTGTCTTACCTCCCCCAATCCCCCACCCTTACCAACGTCCTCTACCCTCTACTGGACAATGCCTCCCTAGCTGCTGCTTCCTCTACTATAAAGTCCTAGCCTGGGCTCTGTCCCAGACCACAAGTTCGCATAAGTGTAATTCCACACTATTGCAGGGTTGTTGCTGCTATCCCTTGCACATTCCAACTGCACTTCTGTAACCAGTCGTATTGTTTTTTTCCGCCAGCAACTGTTAATTTCTTATGTATATTGTGTCTATATGTACCCCTTTTTTCTCTCCGTCTATCAGGGTATGAAATTCGTGAAAAAAAGTACATGCCCACTTGGGCATGTAAGAAGAAAATGTACATGCCCAACAAACTATTTACATGCCGCCCCTTAGTTTACATAATTTTAGACGTCATCTTCACTGGACCAAGCACTTTCGTTTTCATCACCACCACTAGGGCTGGCAGAAGCAGCATGCAGTGACAGTGTTCGGGAGCCATAAGCTTTCGTAGTGGGCCTTCTTTTGCCATTTTTCCACCACAGTGATATGGCACCTTCAGGGTTATAGTCACTAAGCT
Source organism: Neoceratodus forsteri (assembly GCA_016271365.2). NCBI lineage: Eukaryota > Metazoa > Chordata > Ceratodontiformes > Ceratodontidae > Neoceratodus > Neoceratodus forsteri. The sequence continues at coordinate 113,979,531 of CM057449.1, forward strand.
GGGGTCCATTCAGAGATATAGACATTAGGTCGTGTAGGGTGTCTGAGCGTAATCCAACCTCCAGTCATTTTTATTCTTCCCATCAGAGAGAAGCCTCGCTCTGCAGCAGCAGTGTGCACAGGAATCAGGAGAATGATTCTGACAACGGCCAGACACATTAAATTGTTGATCCTGCACATCCGAAGAATCACTTTCTGCCACAATTTCAGAGACTTACAACTTTCAACAGACAGCAAGTGAGTACATGCTTTTTAAGTCTAGCCACTCCAGCAGTACCAAGGTAACATCAACTCCATGAGACTCTAGGACCACTTTATAGTGATCAACAATTGTTTGAATTGCTTGATCTCCATATGTTTCAAGTGCCTCTGTGGATGTTGGCCAGGACTGAAAATTTAAAGCTCTTGCAGCTAGTAGCACTTTATTGGTCGTGAAGGACTGAAAGCGAGATTCAATGTGCTGTGACGTTTTCTGAAGAAATTTTTTTATCTCTGAAATTGTGGCTTCTACAATGTCTGAAGGAGAACCTGATCTGTGCCTGCTAGTTTCATTAGTTAAGTCAACACTGTTGTACTGAGTTAGGTTCTCATTTACAGATGTAAGTGTTATGCGGTGAAGAGTTTCTTGATTTGAGAGACCATTTAGTTTTTGAATTGTGCTTTCTACTCTGCTGTGAACTTTTTCAACAGTGGCATCCTCTTGCTGAAAGCACAGACTAAGAGCAGATAAGTAACCAAAAAACACTTTCAGAAAGTTCATGTATATAACACATTTTAAAGTCTTAAGCACTTTAAGTATTCCTAGTGCTTTTTGGCCATGATCCTGCTTGTTTGTCAGTGACACATGTTCGAGGTGAGGCACTAATGCAGCCCAATTCCTTTCAAGGGCAGAAATGGCCTGTTCTCTGTGTGCAAGCCACCTAGTGCCACCAGTGTTAACTGGTTTGACCACATTAATATTTAAAAGGGATCCTGTTTCCTGTAGGCCTTTCCAACTTTTTGGTGATCTGTGGTAAAATGAGTAAATGTTCAGCAGAAGTTGTTCTAATGACTTGTAAAATGGGCAGTCTCTGAACGTAATCCTTTACAGCAAGCTCTAAACGATGTGCACAGCAATGTATGTCAATGAGGTGTGGGCACTGGCAATCTTGTTTTATTCGACTAAGGACACCTGAAGTGCTCCCTAACATTACAGCAGCACCATCAGATGCCGCACTTATCAGCTTATGTTTCCAACCACCATCCCTTAAACCACCTTCACCCTCTAAAGCATTAATCACAGTATTTAAAATGCTTTCTGAATTAGGGACACTGACTGGTTTCAGTGCAAGAAATCTTGTTACAGGTAGGCCATTTTCAAAAACACGTACATAAATGCCCTCCTCCTCAGTCACACTTTTATCTGTGCAGGAATCAACAAGAAAAGAAAATAAGTCATTGTCTTGTAGCAGACTAGCAGTAGTGCTTTGAATATCTTGGGCAATATAGTGAATGAAGACACGGCATTGCTTGTCACTGCTGTAACTGTGACTCATAGCATCATCCCCATGATTTCTTCTTTGTAAATCTATCAACCCAGGAAAATCCCTGAAAGGCCTTTCGGTCCTAGCAATGTAATATGCAGTACAGAACAATTTACAAATTTGATCCATTTCTTTTTGTTCCATAAATAGTATGGATTTCTCTATTGGTCTTTCTCCAACTTTTGTTTTATTTGCAATGTATGCCCTCTCAGCATTTTTGTGTGCTATGGACACTTCATGTGCTGAGATAATGTGTACTCTAAAAGTACTGCATCCAGTTCTGAAATTATTTTTGCTTTGGCTTTTATCACAACTCTGACACCATGTATACAACATGGCACATTTATCGGTGTCATATGTAAGCCACTTCCTGCCTTTTTTCCAGGATTCCTGAAATTTTCTAACTTTCAGGGCCTTAACTTGGCTTTCAGTACAAGCAGTAGCACTTGAGGAAACTTCAGTGGTCATAACAGTTTCATTGTCTGGGCAAGGAGATGGTGGTGTTATAGCTGTGCCTGTAGTAGTAGTACTAGTACTTGGTGTTAGTGAATCCGAGTCCGCCTCATGATCTCATCAAAGCGCTTTCTCTTAAATCCAAATTTAAAAAGACTCATGGTGTCTGCCTGGCTGTTCGGAGTTGAACTTGTGAATACTGATTTTAAGAATTTGTTATTTATGTTACACAGTATTAATAAATGCAACAAGGAAAAAAGTTTTTTTTTTATAATAAACTTAAGAAAACCTGACTGTGTTGTCTGATTATTTTTATAACAGTATACAGATTTTAGACAGTCCACAGACAGTGTAGCCTGTAAAAAGCTAGAGATTTTAGACAGTCCATTACCACAATGAGATATTTTTTAATAACAGTATTTAGATTTGAGATAGTCAGCTCCACATAAAGTAGCTTTATTAGCTAGTAGAGTAATAGTAGACCCCCTGAGTTTTAGGTGTTCCAAGTTCAAAAGCTTTTAGAACTTTATTAAACAATTACTTTTAATTAAATGTTCTCAGTCCACACAGTAGCTAAATAGATTTTTTTTATAACTGGTCCCTGGATTTACATTTAGTTTAGTCCACACTCAGCAATTTTATTTTTATAACACACTGATCCTGGTTGTTTCAGTATTTAGTCCAGATTTTAGTTAGTCCTCCACACACACAGTAGCTAGCTAGTAGAAAATATGGAACAGTAGATTTACATTTAAGTTAGTGCAGAGAAGTTTGTAAATGAATGCAGCTTTCTTATAGACTGGGTGAGCTGACTGAGCAACACTGAGCTCCTTTAGTTCAAAGAGACTGCAGGCAGTGCTAGTCTGACTCTCTGTACTGTCTCTATAACAAATCAAAAGGCCAACCCAGTACAGATTACTTTTTAATTACTTGGCTGGATATATAGTGCATGTGCAGTTAGACTAGTCTCTGCAGTGCTTCACCACAAGCCTGCATTCAGTGTCCCTCCCCTGATATTACAGACTGCTGCTGCCACTGGTTTTATTAGAAATTGTAGAGCAGTTGAGCAGACTGATTAATTTAGATAGATTTGTTTGCTTTGCTTTTATTTTCTGTTTACTGCCTGGTTTTTTATCCTGCTGAATTGTCTCCTCTCTTTGTACCTCTCCCTAACTTAAAATTCCTTCCATTCCTTCTTTCTGCAGTTTAATCCCCCAACAGATTTCCTTTCTTTTCTGCAGATTTTCTTTAGTCCTGACTGCAGAGTGACCCACGTTAGTCTCACACAGACACACTCCTCTCCTCCCCAGCTGCTCCAATTTACAAGTTACAATCCCCCGACTCCCTCCTTTGCAGTCCCGTTTTTCTGGGAGAGTGGTTAAAGAGAAATGTAGCTCTTAAAAGAGCTTTTGGTTATTTATTTTGCTGATCGCGATCGTTGAGGTTGGCAGGCAGCCTGTCTCCATGAATGCAGTCTCTGAATGGCGGCGCTATGCTCGGTCCCTTGCGTCACGCTGTTTGGAGGCGGGCAAATACTCCACTAAAGCGCACCTTACTGGTGCATATGCTGCTGTAGCCCACCTCCAACAGTGACTGAGGACATGAAGAATTGACTGGCTGATCTGTGTGCCAGTCAACTGTAATGGAGCGGGCACATCAACCTGCTCTAAACTCGTTCCCTCCATGTGTGTTGCAGACAAGCAGTCAGCTGACATCCAGACGAGCAGACTCGTGATCGGCTCTACAGATGTCAGCTCTGCGTCTGCGCTACTCTGCTGGCTCCCCTGCCCCCAAGGAAAAAAAAAAAAACGGCAAGGTCTGGGGAGAAAAAAAAAACGGAACTCTGCGGGGAGAAAAAAAAAACGGAACTCTGCTGAAATACTTTAGGTGCCCAAACGGTCAGGCACTAAACAGCTTTAGGTGTCCTGAAGCAAAAGTGCCTGCCCTGGGGCACCTAAAGTATAGGAATTTCGCACCCTGCTGTCTATTGTTCACTGATTTAAACTACATCTCTGTATTTAGTTATCTGACTTGGAATCTTTGTAAACGAGCCCATGGCTCAAAGGTAATAAATCCGAATCTAAATCAATAAATAACTAAATTAATAAAAGTAACAGATCGCAAGAAACCCATAAACAAATGGTACCATGCCAATCAACAGAAACTGTACAAGTATGCAATAAGACTAGACTGGGTGTGCATGGAACAGACTAACACACGCCCAGGGGTGTAATGAGGCATGAGGCCACAGGCAGAGTGCCTTAAGCCCCTGGAAGTGCGATGGCATCTGTTCCATGCACACCCCCGGAGTGTATTATAGCGCTTATAAAATGGGCAACATTCTTTTTTTTTCCTACATGCGACAGTTAGAAAACTTTGTGTTTATATGGTGAAAAAACAGATTTGTGAGAGTTTATGATAAAATAGTCTCTCTGCCTGGTAAAAAAAATGATGTCATTTGTAGGAACCTCTCAAAGTTTGTGCTTTACTGCAGCAGTAGTTCTGTAGTTATTTTATTTTGTTGCCAATGTGATGCAGCACTACTTATTACAGAGGAGAGAGAGGTATATTGATTATCAGAGAGACACAGAGACTGACTTTAATCCGTTTTGTTTTTTAAAATTGAACCTCCAACGGAAGCACGGCAACACAGCAGGAACGGATGGGGACTGTAGCAGGAGGGGGTGGGGACTTGAAAAAGCAGCAGCCCAATGTCAGCTACAATGATTTTTCTTTGGTTAAAATATAAACACGTTGATTATTTTTAAGCCTGTGGATTTTAGTTTTAGATGGGGGAGTGCGCTAGTGGAGACAGTGAAAGCTGGAATGCTGATTTGGATTGGAAACATGAGTCACAGGTGAGAGAGAATGGTGCCAGCCCAGATATGTGACTTGAGTGCGCAAAGTTAGAGAGCTTCTGCATACCAAATAAATGTAAACAGAAACAGTACTTTTGTTTAAAACTACAGGGGAGTGAGCACTAGTGATACATGAGCAGGCATGCTACTGGACTGCTACCGAAAGGAGTCACGTGACAGAGCATCGGTGGTTAGGTGTGACAGGACTTTTTATAATTCTTTTAATTCTATTTCAGTTTGTGATGTCTGCCTAGGGGACCTACAGTACCTTGCTGAAATTAACTGTTAGGGCTAGCAGGTCAGATAAGTTTGTTCGCTAAGGAACAGCAGTGCAATTGCTTGAAAGGAGAAGAGAAGCTGTTTCTAAAGCTTAGGGCTGAAAAGAAACCTATTGACTGTATCACTAAAGGGCTTAACAGTTAAACAAAGATTTGCTTACTAAGCTAGGGGAAAAATGAACTACAGGTGTGGGTGAGCCGCATTCGTGAAGGTAAAAAAATGGTGGCATTTGAACATCAATGTTCCAACGGCTGACTGATTTACTGGAATGCGCTTTTAGGAATTTGTTATTACCAGTGCATGGAACGAATTCCATGCACAGGTAATAACCAGTCAGAAACAAGGATTTACTTACTCCATTTTATTAAGGTGATTAATGCTCCTTCCCCTGGCCAGGGAAGCAGACCTGTAAGTTTACCTTTTTTGTCTTTTGTTTTTCAGAAAACAATGATTTTCATCATCAACCTTTTGCTATACATGTTGGCGAGTGTGGCTGAACTCCATGAAGTGGATCCACACCTTAGAACCCTTCTCCATGCCCTGAACATTTGGGACCCCAAGTACTCCCCTCCTGGCATCCTACTCCCTTCAACTTCGATGAAAGGTATAGCCATTGACCTGCCATCCAAAAAAGTGTCTGTTCGAGAAGGAAAAGATGCCCATCTGAATACCATGGTGGTTTCTGGTGTACTGTTACGAACCCCCACACTGACACAACCTGTTTGACAACCACAGTGTCGAACAGGTTGTCACACCCTGTAGCTGGGACCCACACTATGGAGCACAGAGGAGTGTTCTGCCGACGACGTCCAAAGCAGGATGTAGGCTCTGATGATGTAACAGGAGCAACAGGCACAGTTACAGGTTTATTTGTTTCAGGAATGTCAATCTGGAACCAAGCTGATTTGGCATAAATTAAGAGTCAAACTCAAAATTTTAACAGTCAACTAGGTCAAAATGTAATCCAGTCCAAGCTACACGGTCTAGATGGTATTTCCCAAGAGGAAAGATTCAGTGTATAACATGCACAGTACTGCACTTTAATGCAATGAGAGCCGAAACAAACTTAATGAACTGATCTTCTAAAACAACAAAGAAGCTTCAGAGCAACACACAGGCAGAGAAACCATTTGTTCAGCTTACAGTACTTTTGTTATCACGACTATCACCAGTCTCTTCAGAGGTCTGGAATCAGGGCAGATCCAGGATTTGATCCATGACAGCTGTATGGCTAAATGGTATTGTCCCTATTGTAAAACCTTATGTACTACCTGGTGCATGGATATGACTCTGTCCTTTTATTTTTGGCCACAGCACAGAACTTGGGCTATGTGACTTGACATCCGAATCTGGGACCCTGCTATGATACACACCACAATGTACTCTGAGGGCTATTAGGTATGTGACCTTCACAGTGTCCCTTCCGCTATTCGATAAAGATTCTTCACTCTTCAACGAGCTTGCAAATATCCACTCAGTGGGCTATTTCGAGGGCAGCATCTACTGAGAATGGATCGACTTGCCTTCTTTGCTGGTGTTGCATCATTAGTTGTACGCCTGGGTAGCCTCACATACTGACTGTTGTGCCAAATGAGATTACCATTATTTGTGAAGATGTGATGTTTACATAATCAAGCCCATTTGTGGTTACGCTCCGAACTATGTGGCTTGGTCATATAAGTTTGATAATGACTCTTTGTAAATAATGTCAAATCTTTTGATAAGCAGGATAAACTGAATGTTACTTTTGCCTCAAGAAAAGAAATGTGACACCTCAGCAGCCGCCTGACGAATGCCTCCTTCACTTGTCCAGTCCAGCTCACCAAGTGGCGACTTCCTCAAGTTCGTGTTTCTTACAACTCTGATGGACAATACTGTGTTCGAATCAACTACAATACTTTCTCCTATGGACCTCTGGTGTGTAGTATCACTGTGCCCAACTTTTGTTTTGTACCTCAACAGTGCACGGTCATTGGCCCGATGGTTATCACACCCTGTTCCCATTCTGGAACCTGATAGTGACCCAGACTATCTGAATGCTATTGCACAGCATCTACCAGTGTTTAATGTGCCTATCGATCCCCTCACCCTGAATCTTATAACTTCATTAGAGAGAAAAGATACACACCTAATCCAAATTGGTAACAATATTGCTAAGGCAGGTCACTCTTTGAAGGACTTGTTTAATGATGATCCAAGTACTGCTTTGTCCAGCACATGATTATTTTTTTTTTCTTTATTTATTTTAGTTGTTTAACCAGAAGTAGCACACTAAGCTGAAAGCTTTTTTACAGGTGCGACCTAGGAGCACAGGGAAGTTAAGTGACTTGCTCAGGGTCACAGTATGCAAGTGGAAGCTGTGGGATTCAAACCCAAGCCTGGTCTGCTGGATGTCACCAGATTTGCAGCTCAGAGCCTTAAACCACTGCACTACACTGCCTCAAATCACTTTTCAAGGTTTTGTTATTCATGTTTTCCTGATCTTTTTTATGATTACCTTATGCTGTCTCAGATGCATGCTCAAAAAAAAACAAACAAAAAAAAAAAAACATTCACAACTGAAATTTCTCTACACTGCTCTTTCAGCTGAACTGTAACTGAGACATCTACCAACTAACATACCTTTGTTGTGTTGCCGCTTTATTCAGGCAACAAGGGTGGGGGATATGTAGACCTGCCTGACCTACAGTCCCCAATGTGGACAACCATTTTACAGCATAAGGGATACTAGTAATTACTCATGCTTGCTATGATGGACTATGCAGTATTATATGTGTGGTCTTAGTGCTTTTTTTACTTCCTTTTTTAACCCTCGTCCTGTAGACCAGCCTAACCTACAGTCCCTAATGCTGACAACCATTTTACAGTACAAGAGATATTAGTATTTACTCATGTTTGCTACAATGTAGTATACAGTATTATATTTGTGGTCTTAGCACACCACCTACAACTATTAGCCATAATGCTGTGATCAGTATATTCTCTGAATCATTCCACTGTAACCCAAATGTAGTGTTAGCATAATTCTCATCACTGTGTATGTGCAAAACCTAATGGCCTTGGGTGTGTGTGCAATCCACCAATAAAATGCTTTCTTTAGCTTTTTTACTATGCAGATGAGCCCATTACCCGGTAACAGATCCTCACATCTATGAGGATATAATTTTGTGTAAGAGCTTTGTACTTCAAGTTTTTCTATGATGACACTGGGGTGTTCGGAGGTTCCAGACTCCTAGCTATGGTAAGGTGACCTTTCTGGGTAACAAACCTTTTGTTCTGCAACACCTGTCCCTGTGTTGTGTTTTGCCATCAGGGTTAGATCCTGCTGTAACTCCAACACTCCCCCCTTGCCCCATGCCTCACAGCTACCACTTCGAGTAACCATTACGCCCTTAACTCTGGTCCAGCCTTGCTTAAAACACAGACAGGCTGCTCCATGGTTCAACCACTCTCTGTATAAAATAATACTTTCTCACATCTCTCTTGACCTCCTCCCACCATCCCGCCAAGCTTCCACTCCTGTCCCTGTGGTTTTGACTTGCTATTTCTGATAAACAGTTCCTCACAGTTTACCCCGCTCATTCCTTTTAGGAACTTGAAAGTCTCAATCATACCCATATCTGCTGAGACAGAGAAAGTAAGAAAGCAGACACAGCTTCCTTGAATCAAGGAGGTTATTTTCTAGACTACACTGAACCGAATTATTACTTTTTGGACCTGTGTAAGTAACTAGTACTGATTCTGTTTTTGGGGTTGACTTTTCTTAGTTTTAACTTTAATTTGCCAGGGAGGAACTGTAGCCGGGAGAGATTTGCTGTCATTTGTGACTAGACCTGTTACTTAACCTCTGTGAAATAGGTGTCTGAAAGGAAGGAAGGCACTCCCCAGGGTGGAGGGTCAGAGTTGTAGTTGATTGTTTCTGGACAGCATAGGTTTACTCCCTCCCACCCTTCATCTCACCCCACCCGCCCCAAGTGCATAACTTCCTTTATAGCAGGGGTTCTGACATCACTTCCCCCAAACTGCTAACATACACACACCTGTTCATATCCTTAAAGGCTGAGCACATTGAATAGGGGGTAGAGACACTCACAAGCTTGCACACACTAAAACAAGAACAAAAAAACAACAAAACAAAAGCATCTGTAACAGGAAGGGACACAGACATGTGGGGAGTGGTGCAATGCACTGGCTGTGGAGCAGCAGTCTTCCGGGAGACAATCTGGAGACATTCTGGGAACCGCTCTGCTGCCCTATTTGCAGGCACCTCTCTGGTCTGAGGGAGGAGGTTGTTCACCTCCATGCCGACCTGGCAATGATTTGGGAAACCTGCTCCCCCACCCATGGACCAACCAGGCCACCGCCGCTACCTAAGAGATTGCCAAGAAAGAGGAGTGGTTGGACCACGGTGGGCTCAGGGAGGGTGAGAGTGGTGTAACAGAGGTGCATCCCTCTAGCTGTGCCTCTCCACAGTTCATTCACCACTCTGGCGGAGCATGGTTCCTTTGTGGAGGCACCCGCAGTGGAGACCAAGGAGGATGCTGGGAACCTCCACAATGGAGACCCACAGGAGGGTGGCACAGAACCCCACAGGGGAAGGAAACAACTCCTGGTGGGGGACTCAGTTTTTAAGGGGAGGTAAGGTGCTTTCCCGGCGCCATGGCTTGGAGGGACAGGAAATGAATCCTCAGGACCATGGGAGCAGCTGCAGGGGGGAGTGAGCTGGATGTCATTATCCACCCAGGGACAAATGACCTGGCTGAGAATGGGATCAGAGCAGTGCAACAGGAGTTTGTGGGGTTGGGGGAAGGGCCTCAGACAAGTAGCATACATGGTAACTTTCTCAGAAGTGCTACCCGTCTATGGCATGGATGAGGTATTCCACACCATGGGATTCAACGACTCATTGAAAAACTGGTTCACAGCCAAGGGATTTGGCTTCATTGGGGACTGGGGCTCCACCTGGAGGGATGCAGGGTTATATAGGCACGATGGTCTGCATCTATCCAGGAGGGGAAACAGGATCCAAGGTGATAGGTTTAAATGATTAATTGGCAAGCATTTAAACTAGCCAAGGGGGAAGGCACTGAAAAGAAGAAGCCCTCCCCCCCAAAACAAAATCAGGGTAGTTAGTGAGGTAAACACCAAGATAGAGCAGTTGATATGGAGAAGGGCAGGGGTGAATGGAGAAAAAGACAAAGGCAGTAGGGACAGGGATGGGGCAAAAAGAAATAAAGCCATAAAAATATGGAGGGTAATGAGTACCAATGCCCGAAGTCTAGGTAAAAAGCTCCCCGAAATGGTGGCCTTGATGGAAGAGGGGTGCCTGGATATTGTGGCAGTCACAGAAACATGGTACACAGGGAACCATGACATGGATGTCAACATACCAGGGTACACAATCTACAGGAGGGACAGAGAGGGAAGAAGAGGAGGAGGAGTAGCTCTCTATATAAAGGAAGGGGTTAAAGCAACAGAACTGAAGGATAAACAGGGAGGAAAGGAGGCACTGCAGGTCACCATGGAGACTGGAAATGGCTCCACAATCCTCACAGGGGTTATATACATACCCCTGTCTCAGGGGGAGGAAATAGACAAGGAAATGATAGAAGGCATCCTTGAGATGGCAGAGAAAGGGGAGATATTACCGATGGGGAACCTAAATATGCTAGATGTTAACAGGAGCACCTTTGCTGCAGCCACATACAAGAGCAGGGCCATTCTCGATGCCCTACAGGGGGCATGCCTCTAACAGCTAGTTTTGGAACCCACTCGGGAAGGAGCAGTCTTAGACCTGGTACTCTCAAATGGGAGATGGAGAGAGGATCTCTGATCTTGAAGTGGGTAGCCATCTGGGAACAAGCTACCACAAAGAGTGTGGTTCACAAACTTAGCTGTAGAGTCAAGCCACACAAAAGTGAAGGTACTGGACTTCAGGAGGGCTGATTTTGTCAAAATGGGAGAGTGCCTCAGAAAGCACTACCAAATGGGCAAGAAGGTGGGGTGGAGCAACAATGGGGAAACATCAAAACAGCCATCACAGAGGCAACAGGGCTTTGTGTGAGGCAAATAAATCAAAACAAAAAAAAAAACACTAAGGTTCTCAAAACAGGTGGCAGGGAAGGTAAGGGAGAAAAAGACAGCATTCAGGAAGTATAAGGAAACACAGACGAAGCAGGACAGAGTACTGTACCAGTTAAAGCAGAAGGAAGCGGGGAAGGCAGTCAGAATAGTCAAGGCCCAAACCGAGGAAAAGATAGCCAACTTGGTTAAGAATGGGGATAGAACCTTTTATAGGTACATTAGGGAGCAAAGAAAGACCAAGGCAGGGATACGGAGGTTGAATAAAGAGGAAGGTGGTTGGGCAGAGAGTGACAGTGAAAAAGCAGGGGGAGATACCTAATCCAGTCAATAGAAGCACTCTGGATAGGTGGGTTGATATCAGTCCTTTCACAGAAGAAAGGGTTCTGAAAGAACTCAGAAAACTGAAGGTGAGTAAAGCAATGGGGCATGATAGGATTCAACCCAGAATTCTAAAAGAACTAAGGGAAGAACTAACATCACCACTGACTACCCTTTTTAATAAATCATGGGAGGATAGTATGGTACCTGAGGACTGGAAGAGGGTGGATGTGATTCCCCTTCACAAAAGTGGGAGCAAGACAGAGGCAGGAAACTAAAGACATGTCAGTTTGACCTCAGTGGTAGGGAAAATGATGGAATCACTTCTGAAGGAAAGAACTGTTGAGTACCCAGAGGCCAGTGGGGCACAGAACCCAAGGCAGCGTGGATTCACACCAGGAAGGTCACGTCAGACAAATCTAATTGATTTTTTTGACTGGGTGACCAAAGTAGTAGACCAGGGAGGGGCTGTGGACATGGCCTACCTAGACATTTGACACAGTCCCACACAAAAGATTAATAAACAAATTAGCCAGCCTGGGAGTGGGTCCCAGGGTGGCAGCCTGGGTAAAACACTGGCTGGACAACAAGACACAGCAGGTAATAGTAAATGGAGTCCACAGTGAAGAAAGGAGGGTTACTAGTGGGGTACCACAGGGTTCAGTACTGGGGACGGTCTTTTTTGATGTCTTTATAAGTGACATTGCAGATGGACTGGAAGGGAAAGTATGTCTCTTTGCAGATGACACAAATATCTGCAACAGGGTTGATATGCACGGTGGGGTGGAAAGGATGAAAAGGGACTTGGCAAGGTTGGAGGAATGGTCAAATGTATGGCAGCTTAGATTCACAAAGAAGTGCAAAGTAATGCACCTGGGAAACAAAAAACCCAAGGGAAGATACACAATGGGGGGTGAGATACTGACAACAACAAAAATGGAAAGGGACCTGGGGGTAGTCATATCATACAACCTAAAGGTAGGCCAGCAATGTGAGAAGGCAGTAAGGAGGGCTGGGGGGATAATGGGATGCATAGGGAGAGGCATCACCAGTAGAAAACCAGATGTTGTTGGCCCTCTGTACAGACAGTTGGTAAGACCTCATCTGGAGTACTGTATACAGTTCTGGAGACCCCATCTCCGCAAAGACATAGACACGGTGGAGGCTGTCCACAGGAGGGCAACCAAAATCGTGCAAGGTCTGCACCAGAAGATACATGAAGAAAGACTAAAGGAGCTAAAGATGTATAGCCTCGAGGAAAGGAGGAAGATGGGGGACATGACAGAAATTTTCAAATACCTCAAGGGAATCAACAAAGTCCAAGAGAGTATCATCTTTCAGAAAAAGAGATGTGCAAGAATAAGGGGGCACAATTTGAAGATAGAGGGGGGACGGCTCAGAGGTAATGTGAGGAAGTATTTCTTCACAGAGAGAGTTGTAGATGCATGGAACAGCCTTCCTGAGGAGGTCGTAGAGTCAAAAACAGTGGGGGAATTCAGGAATGCATGGGACAGACATAAGGCAATTCTAATGGCGGGGTAGCAGGAAGTAGGCTGTTGGTTAACTAGGATCTGCACCTTATCCATTAGGGAGGGAAATGGGCAGACTAGGTGGGCCAAGCAGTCCTTATCTGCTGTCAAATTATATGTTTCTATATCAGACTACTAAAACAATGCACACACTAAATAAGAACAACCACAGTCTGAATGGCTGAGACATCATTGCCCAAGTCTGCAAGGAGACATACCGATTGAGGAACAGGGAAGCTACAGAACTACATACAGCAGCCAACAGTAGGTAGGCTAAAATTCTTCAGGTCCTTTGTCTCCAACCAAAGTGGGATGCTGACTTACGTCCAAATGTCCAGACATATATAGAGAACACGTAGAGTTCAATGCAAGCCCCTTATCTGTTCATCTACTTACTGCTGAGGGCGTCTTCAGGTTCTTCTCTCTCTTCTTCCTTTACATCAACAAGATCTACCCCAATCTCCATCAGCGATAACACGTGTTTCATTGGGATTTCGTAACCTGTACAGTTACAAAACACAGAAACACAATAAATAAAAAAGTCACTGCCTATGAAAATGTGATCAAGGCATCAAACATACTCTGCAAACCAAAGCTAGGTCTGTTTCATACCCACTGGATATACAGGATGAGAGGGGGAAGTAATCCAGGAATTTAATTAACTAATATAGTCGTCTACTGTGTAGTCCCTGGGGAAAAGGCCACATATGGCTGGGGTCACCAATGCAGACAAATTACTAACTTCTATACTTAAATATTCTTTTTGAATGTACATTTTTTCCATCCCCCCAGGATCAATTTACTGAAATGGAAGGCATTTTGAGTCCTTATTTATGTAGCAAAAGAAAACAAACAAAAACCCCCACAAAAACAAATATCTACGTTAATAGAAACAGACACTTTTGGCAAAACAAGACCACAGGTTCACTCAGTCTTTTCTATTATACCCTATACTACCTGGAGACCCTGCTGTCTACAGAAGATTTTTTTTTTTTTTAACCCCTCCTCCCTCACCTCACGGCTACCAATCTTAGTAACTCTTAACCCCTTACCTCTGGCCCAGCCATGCCTGAAATGCAGACAGGCTGTCCCACAGCTCAACCACTCTCTGTCTAAAATAATACTTTCTCACATCCCTACAGAACTCCCCCCCCAAAAACAAAACAAAAATAAAACATCAGCTTCCACTCCTGTCCCCACAGTTTTTACTTGCTGTTTCTGCGGAACAGTTCCTCATAGTTTACCCTGTTCCTTCCTTTTAGGAACTTGAAAGTTTCAATTACGCTCATATCAGACTGGCCCACACCTTAGCACCGCTACTACAAACAGAGACACTGAGAACAGCCACAGTCCAAACGGCCGAGACATCATTACCCAAGTCTGCAAGGAGACAGAAATTATTTAGGAACAGGGAGGCTACAGAACTATATATGGCTACCTACAGCAGGTAGCCCACAGTTCTTCAGGTCCTTTGTCTCCAACCAAAGTGGGATGCTGATTTACATCCAAGTGTCCAGACACGTATGGAGAACATGGCGAGTTCAATACAAGCCTCTCATCTGTCTATCTACTTACTGCTGGGGGTGTCTTCAGATCGTTCAGTCTCTTCCTCCTTTATATCAATGAGATCCTCCCCCACATCTAACAGCGATACCAGGTGTTCCACTGGGATTTCATAACCTGTATATTCACCAAAAACAGAAACAATAAATCAAAAAAGTTATTGCCAGTGAAAATGTGATCAAGGCATCAAACACACTCTCCAAACCAAAGCTAGATCTGTGTTGCACCTGTTGGATATACACGACGTTAGGGGAAACTAATCCCGGAATTCAATAAACTAATACAGTCCTCTACTGTGTAATCCCTGTGGAAAATACCACATATAGCTGGGGTCACCTCTGCAGCCAAATTACTAATTTCTATACTTAAATATCCCTTTTGCATGGACATTTTTTTTCCATCACCTAGCATACATTTTCCTAAATGGAAGGTATTTTGAGTCCTTATTTACTTAGCAAAAATAAAAATAAATATCTGTGTTAGCAGAAACATAGAAACAGACAATGCCGGCAGAAAAGGACCACTGGTCCATCCAGCCTGTCCAGGTTATGCTACTCTACCCCGTGACCTACTGTATAAATGAGGTTCTCACCCTCCTTGCTGCCTGCCTTACTAGCACCCCTCGAAGTAACTACTAAAGCCCTTTACTCTGTCCCAGCCATGGCTGAACCCATTAATGTTTTTTTTATTTATTTTTTTTTTTTACGCACCACCTCTGCTGGTAAGCTATTCCATGCCTCAATTGTTTTTATTAGTGGCATCCTGGGATGCATTGGGAGGGGCATCACAAGCAGAAGGCATGAAGTAATCATGCCCCTGTATTAGTCCCTGGTAAGGCCTTACCTGGAGTACTGTGTCCAGTTCAGCAGGCCGCACCTCAGGAAGGACATAGGCTAGAAATGGTACAGAGAACAGCAACAACGATGGTGCAGGGCTTGCATCAAAAACTGTACAAAGTAAGACTTGATGACCTCAAATTATACTCCCTAGTGCAACACAGGAATCGTGGGGATATGATCGAAACATTTAAATGCCTTAAAGGCAACAACAGGGTACACGTGCAGAACCTCTTTCAGTTAAAAGACTACAACAGGACTAGAGGGGTATGACCTTAGACTTAAGGGAGGAAAGTTCAGGAGCAATATGAGGAAATTATTCACAGAGCATGTTGTGGAACCATGGAATATCCTGCCGGAGGGGGTGGTGGAAGCCAAGACAGTGGGGGAATTTAAGTGGGCATGGGACAGATGCGGGATACAAAACCAGGCAGCTACGTTGGTGGTGGTGGTGGGGGGTTGGTTTGGAAACCAACGGCAGACTTGATGGATCATATGGTCCCCATCTGCCAACGACTTCTATGTTTCTATGTTTCAACCACTTTCTCGGTGAAGTAAAACTTTCTAGCATCCCTTCTGAATCCACCCCACCAGCTTACATTCATGTCTCCTTTTTTTGGCTCACCATTTTTGCTAAATAGTTCCCCACAGTTCACTCAGCTTATTCCTTTCATGAGCTTGAAGGTCTCAATCAGATCCTCCCACTCCCTTCTGACCTCCACAGAGTACATGTTCCGTGCCCTAGCTGGTGATCAGAGATCTGCCCTGCAGGCCCCGAATCATTCTAGTTACTCTATGCTGCACCGCCTTCAGCCCATTTCTGTCTTTCCTCAGGTAAGGGCTCCAGAATTGGGCAAGTATTCCAGATGGGGTCTTGCCAGGATCTGTAGAGAGACACAATTACTTCTTCTCCTGCTATTAAAACCCCTTCCGATACACCCCAGCATTCCGGCTGCCTTGCTGTAGGCTTTGTTACATTAGCTAGTTTGTTTAAAGGAGTCGCTTATGATTACCTCCAGGTCCACTTTCTCTGAAGTAGTGGCCAGCTTATTTTTGGCATTTTTATACACTGAATTTCAACAGCTCGACTTTGGACTACTGTACCCAATTAATTTCTGAAGGACCCACTGCTACTCCCTTACCCCTGCCTTACTGTCTACCCTGCCACAGAGTGTAGTGTCATCTGTGAAGAGACACATCTTGCCCTGTGTTCCTTCTCCTATGTTGCTGATGAACAAACTGAAAAGGACTGCTCCCAGTACAGACTTCTCTGGTGCCCCACTCATGACCTCCTTTTCCCCTGACATGACACCATTTGCTACCACTCTGCTGTCTCCCCTTTAACCAACTTCCCACCCATTTAACTAGATCCTTTGTTACGCCACCACCACCACTACCTCAGAGGTTGCGAAGAAAGCACAGCAGTTGGACCACAGTGGGCTCAGGGAGGATGAGGATGGTGGAACAGAGGCACACCCAATCAGTTGTTCCACTCCACAATCCATACACCATTCTGGGGGAGCACAGTTCCCCTATGGATGCACTCGCAGAGGAGACTAAGGAAGGTGCAGACAACTGTCACAAGGGAGGCCCTCAGGAAGGAGGCAGAGGGTACCACAGGGAAAGGAAGCAGCTCCTTCCTGGTGGGGGACTCAATTATTAGGGAGATAGAACTGGGGGGAGTAGGGAAAACTGAAGTAAGGTACCTGCCTGATGCCATGGCTTGGAGGGACAGGAAGCGCATCCTAAGGATCATGAGAACAGTTGCATGGGAGTCTAAGCTGGATGTCATTGTCCACCTAGGGACAAATGACTTGGCTCCTCATGAGATTAGAGCAGTGCAGAAGGACTTTGTAGAGTTGGGGAGGGGCTTAAGACAAGTAGCACACACAGTATCCTTCTCAGAGGTGCTGCCTGTCAGTGGCATGGGTGAGGCGAGGGTACTTTGCACCATGCAGTTTACTGAATGGTTGAAAAAAATTGTGTGGAGCACAGGGGTTTGGCTTCATTGGGGACTGGGGTTCCACGTGGAGGGACACCAGCCTATACTGGCAGGATAGTCTGCATCTGTCCAGGAAGGGAACAAGTCTTTTGGGCAATCGGTTTAAATGCTTCACTGGCAAGCTTTTAAACTAGTCAAGGGGGGAGGAACTGATAAGCAGCAGGAAAATCCCAGCCTCCCCCTACAAAACAGGGTACTAAATGAGAAAAAGACCAAAGTAGAAAGGTCAGTGGGGGATTCTGCTACAGAAGGTAAAGCCATCAAAAAATGGAGAGCAGTGAGTACCAATGCCCGTAGTCTGGGTAACAAACTTCCTGAATTAGTGGCCTTGATGGGGAGGAACATCTGGATATCATGGCAGTCACAGAAACATGGTACACACAGAACCATTACTGGGACGTAAACATACCAGGATACACTATCTACAGGAGGGACAGGGAGGGTAAAAGAGGAGGAGGAGTAGCTCTCTACAAAAGAGAAGGAATCAAAGCAACAGAACAAAAGGGTAAACAGGGAGGAGAAGAAGCACTGTGGGTCAATTTGGAGGCAGGCAATGGCACCACAATCCGCACAAGAGTTGTATACAGACCCCCCTCTCAGGGGGAGGAAATGGACAAGGGAATGATAGAAAGTATACTCAGAATGGCAGATAAAGGGGAGATATTGCAGATAGGTGATCTGAATATGCCAGATGTTAACTGGAGTGCAGTTGCAGCAGCCACTTCTAAGAGGGGGGTTATTCTAGATGCCCTACAGGGGGCATGCCTTAGACAACTAGTATTGGAACCCACTCGAGGAGACAATCTTAGACCTGGTCTTCTCAAATGGAGATGGAGAGGATCACAGATGTAGAAGTGGGTAGTCATCCGGGAACTAGCGACCACTGAACAGTATGGTTCACAATAAACACAGCAATAGAGTCAAGCCATACAAAGGCAAAAGTACTGGACTTCAGGAGGACTGACTTTGCCAAAATGAGTGAGTGCCTAAGGAATGCACTAGCAAATGGGCAGGAAGGAGGGGTGGAAGAACAATGGGGAATAATAAAAACTGCCATCACAGAAGTAACAAGCCTTTGTGTGAAGCAAATAAAACAAAACGATGTAAGAAACCACTATGGTTCTCAAAGGAAGTGGCAGTGAAGGTTCAAGAGAAAAAGAAAGCATTCAGAAAGTACAAGGAATCACAGAAGGAGCAGGGCAGAGAGTTGTATCAGTTAAAGCAAAAGGAAGCTGGAAAAGTAGTCAGAACAGCAAAGGCCCAAACTGAGGAAAAGATAGCCAACTCAGTTAAGAAGGGGGGTAAAACCTTTTTTAGGTGCATCAGGGAGCGAAGGAAAACTAAGGGCGGGATAGTGAGGCTTAACAAAGGAGAGGGGGGTGGGCAGAGGGTGACTGTGAAAAGGCAGAGATACTAAACAAATATTTTTGCTCAGTATTTGCAAATGAAGAGGGGGAGGTACATAAACAAACAGTAGAAACACTCTGGATACAGAAGTTGATACCAGCCCATTTACAGAAGAAAGGGTTCTGAAAGAACTCTTAAAACTGAAGGTGGACAAAGCAATAGGGCCCGATGGGATTCATCCCAGAATTCTAAAAGAACTAAGGGTAGAACTAGTGACACCACTGACTACCCTCTTTAACAAATCATGGGAGGATGGGGTGGTACCTGAGGACTGGAGGAGGACAGATGTGATTCTCCTTCACAAAAGTGGGAGCAGGGCAGAAGCAGGAAACTACAGACCTGTTAGTTTAACCTCAGTGGTAGGGAAAATGATGGAATCACTTCTGAAGGAAAGAACTGTCGAGTACCTAGAGGCCAGAGGGGCACAGGACCCAAGGCAGCATGGATTCACAGCAGGAAGGTCATGCCAGACGAATCTAATAGATTTCTTTGACTGGGTGACCAAAGTAGTAGATCAGGGAGGGGCTGTGGACATGGCCTATCCAGACTTTAGCAAGGCATTTGACTCAGTCCCACACAAAAGATTAATATACAAGTTAGCCAGCCTGGGAGTGGGTCCCAAGATGATAGCCTGGGTAAAGAATTGGCTGGAGAATAGGACACAGAGAGTAATAGTAAATGGAGTCCACTCTGAAGAAAGCGGGGTTGCTAGTGGGGTGCCGCAGGGTTCAGTATTAGGACTGATCCTCTTCGATGTCTTTGTAAGCGACATTGCGGAGGGATTGGCAGGAAAAATATGTCTCTTTGCAGATGACACAAAGATCTGCAACAGAGTTGATGCACAAGGTGGGGTGGAAAGGATGAGAAGGGACTTGGCAAGGTTAGAGGAATGGTCAAATGTATGGCAGCTTAGATTTAATGCTAAGAAGTACAAGGTAATGCACCTGGGAAACAAAAACCCAAGGGAAGAGTACACAATGGGGGGTAAGATACTGACAACAGTAAAAATGGAAAGGGACCTGGGGTAGTCATATCAGATGACTTAAAGGTGGGCAAGCAATGCGAGAGGGCAGTAAGGAGGGCTGGGGGGATACTGGGATGCATAGGGAGAGGCATCACCAGTAGAAAACAGGAAGTTGTTATCCCTCTGTACAGACAGCTGGTGAGACCCCATCTGGAGTACTGCATGCAGTTCTGGAGACCCAATCTCTGCAAAGACAGACAGGATGGAAGCTGTCCAGAGGAGGGCAACTAAAATGGTGCAGGGTCTGCACCGGAAGACATATGAAGAGAGACTTAAAGGGGCTTAATATGTATAGCCTCGAGGAAAGGAGGGAGAGGGGGGGCATGATAGAAACTTTCAAGTACCTCAAGGGAATCAACAAAGTCCAAGAGGGTAGCATCTTTCAAAAAAAGAGGTGTGCAAGAACAAGGGGGCACAATTTGAAGATGGGGGGCGGCTCAGAGGTAATTTAAGAAAGTATATTTGTTCACAGAGAGGGTTGTGGATGCATGGAACGGGAGGTTGTGGAGTCAAAAACAGTGGTTGAATTCAAGCATGCATGGGACAGCCATGAGGCAATTCTAGGGGGTGGGGGTAGAAATAGGCTGCTGGTTATCTAGGATCTGCAGTAGGGAAATGGGCAGACTAGGTGGGCCAAACGGTCCTTATCTGCCGTCAAATTCTATGTTTCTACGTATGTTTCCAAGATCCTCTAAACAACCTTCCATGTGGCACCATGCCAAATACCTCGCTGAAGCAGAGTAAATCCACTGCTTGTCCCTTAAACCCTGCCCCATGTTACCCAGTCAAACAATACTGTCAGGTGGGTCTGACAAAACCTCCCTGACACGAACCCAAGCTGTTCAGTGAGCCAATTTCTCTCCAGGTAGTCCACTATGTCCTCTTTAGTGAGCGTCTCCATCACTTCATCTACAATGGAGGCAAGACTGACGGGGTCTATTATTCCAAGGTTCCTCCCTGTCCCTTCCCCTTGTGAAGCAGCACCATGTCCACTAATCTTCAATCTCTCAGAACTACCCCAACTGTAGTGAGCTTTCCAACAGCCACTGTAAAGTGTTCAGCAAGTTCTGATGCCAGTTCCGAGCACACTCAGTTACATCCCACCTGGCCCTGGAGCCTTGTCTATTGTCGGGGCTGTAAGCCCTTTTCTTACCCTCTCTGTTGTAATCACCACCTGTCCCATTTCTGGAATCCCCCGGGCAGAAGTCTTAATGCCACTTTCTGAAAGAGGCCTGTTATCTTCCACTGTGAATATATTTTTTTTATTTATTTATTTTTTTAACCAGAAGAGAGACACCAAGCAGAAGTTTGTTTACTGGTGCAACCTGGGAGCACAAGGAAGTTAACTGGCTTGCTCAGGGTCACACAGTATGCAAGTGAGTGCTGTGGGATTCAAACCCAGGTCTCCAGGTTTGCAGCTCAGAGCCTTTATGCGCTCTACTGCTTCCTTTAAATACTAACATACTGACATACTAAAATGCCAGCAGAATAGGCCTAACAGTCTTTCGTGTCTGCTCGTTTGGTCAGCCCCCACCCAGGGAGCTGACCTTGCTGCCCCCCCTCGCCCTCTCTGGCTTCTCCCTTCCCAGTCCCAGATATTCCTACTGCACAGTACTTTGCTTCCAGAACCCTTCCCCTGTGCCTGACCCACCCCCCTCTTGAACCCCTCCACCGTCTCTGCCTCCACCAGCCCCCTGGGCAGCACATTACATGGCTCCACCACCCTCTCAGTGAAGTAGCACCTCCTCCTTTCTCTCCTGAATCTCCACCCTCCAGCTTCCACCCATGCCCTTTAGTTCCCCCCCTTCCTTGAACACCTTGACTGCTCCGCCCCTATTTAACCCCTTCAGGTACTTGAGAGACCCTATCATGTCTCCCCGGTCCCCTCTCTCTTCCAATGTGTACATATTTAGCTCTTCGAGCCTCCCCCTATAGGTCCTGTCCCCCAAACCCCAGATCATTTTGATTGCCCTCCTCTGGACCCTCTCCAGGAATTCAATGTCCCTCTTAAGTGTGGCCTCTAAAACTGCACCCAGTACTCGAGATGCGGCCTCACCAAGCAGTTATACAGAGGGAGTATCACCTCCCTCCTTCTGGAGGTGATCCCCCTAGCGATGCATCCCAGCATCCTGTTGGCTTTGGCCGCTGCCCTCCTACAAGTCTCAGAGCTGCTCATCTTGACATCCACCACTACCCCCAGGTCCCTCTCAGCCACTGAGACTTGTAGCATTTTCCCCCCCCCCGGTGTACTCTTGGCCCGGATTTCTGGCTCCCAGATGCAGTACCTTGCATTTCCCTGCACTAAACCTCAGCCTCCACTTTCTAGACCACTTTTCCAGATCCTCCAGGTCCCTCTGCAGGGCCACCCTTCCCTCTTCCCCATCCACCACCGCCCCCAGTTTTGAGTCATCTGCAAAGAGACTCATCTTACTTCTGCTACCCTTCCTTATGTCAGAGACGTAGGCATTGAACAGGAGGGGCCCCAAGGACTGATCCCTGAGGGACCCCACTAATGACCCTCCTTGGGGATGAGACTATGCCGCCAACCACGACCCTCTGGGTCCGGTCCTGGAGCCAATTACCTATCCATCTGATTCCCCACCCCCATTTCTCCCAACTTATTCAACAGGCCCCCATGAGGAACAGAGTCAAATGCCTTGCTGAAGTCAAGATAGAGGATGTCCACCAGTCTACCCAGGTCCAAGGCTCTCGTCACCCAGTCATAGAACTCCACAAGGTTTGTCTGACATGATTTCCCCGGGACGAATCCATGCTGTCTATCATCCAGGCACCCCGACTTTTCCAGGTCACCCCCCCCAGCCTTTCCTTGACAATGCCCTTCCTCACCTTGCCCACCACCGATGTCAGGTTGACGGGCCGGTAGTTCCCTGCCACCTCCCTTGATCCCCCCTTGTGGAGAGGCACTATATGCGCCACCTTCCAGTCCTCAGAGAGAGATGCTGAAAAGCTCCACTAGGGGTTTCGCCAGGACATACGCCAGTTCCTTCAGCACTCTGGGATGTAATTTATCTGGCCCCAGTGCTTTCTCTGTCTTGAGGGAACCGAGGGCTTCCCTCACTCTCTCTGCCGTGATCTCCACCACCGCTACCTCGTCCCCCTGCTTTGCCTTCCCCCGTCCTGCCAGTGATGTCCACCTCACCAGACCAGGCGATCAGCAAGGCCCCCAGTTTCACCATCTCCTCCCATGTATGATGCAGCCCCCCCCATTTTCCTTGGTGAAAACTGAGGCGAAGTACTCATTTAGTACCTCAGCCTGCTCCCCTGGATCTTGTGCCAATCCCTCCCCTGTTTTAATCCTGCTAATCTGCCCCTTCACCTTTCGTTTTTCCCCAATGTATCTAAAGAACCCCTTGTTCCCTCTTCTAATTTCCCTGGCCAGGTTCTGCTCCTTCCTTGCCTTAGCTGCCCTCACCACCCTAGTGGCCCTTCTGGCCATCAGCTTGTACTCCCCTCGATCCGTTTCACTCCTTGAGCACCTGAAATGCCTATAAGCCGCCTTCTTTCCCCTCACCACCTCCTGAACCTCCTTGGTCCACCAGCAGGGTTTATGGGCCCTACCACATTTTTGTCTTACTCTTCCACAGGTGCTGGTAGCATCCTGCACCCCCTCCTGATGATTTCCCACCTACTGTCAGCGTCCATGCCTGGCCCAATCCCATCCAAATGCTTCTTAAGGATCTTTCCCATTTCCTTGAAATCCGCCCCCCTGAAGTCAGTTACCTCCATCTATGTGCAGCCTTCTACCCCTCCTAGGTCCAGGCAGAACCAGACCGTGGCATGGTCGCTCCCCGCCAACGGGTCCCTTACCTCCAGGCCTCCAATCTGGTCACTGTCTGCCAGGACCACATCCAGTATCTGCACCTCCCTGATCGGTTCCCCCACCTGCGCTGAGTTAGGAACACATCCTGAAAGACATCCAACAACCTCTGTTCCCTGGCCACCGAGGATGTCAGTCTCCCCGTCCGTTCCTGGCATGTTTAAGTCCCCCAACACCACCACCCTTCCCCTGCCTAATTTGCAGCATCTCCCAACATCTGCCACCAGACTCTCCTGCTCCTCTGCCAGCACAGGGGGTCTATACACCGCTCCCAATTTTACTCTCTTGCCCCCATTTATTATCAAGGTGGCCCAAATCGCCTCCACAGTTCCCGCCGTCTCCTCTTATGCCAATGCAGTTTCTGACTATTATTGCTACTCCTCCTCCCTTTCCCTCCCCCTGTCCTTCCTGAACATGGTGTAACCCTCCAGGTTCAGGTCCCAGTCGTGCCCTGCGGTGGCCCAGGTCTCAGTGACCGCTGCTACATCCACCTCTCCCTCAGTTAGCATCGCCTGGAGCTCAGGCATTTTATTGCCCAAGCTTCTGGCATTTAGCAGGACTACCTTCCACCCTTTCCGTATACTTCCATTTCCCCTGCTCGCGTTGCCATGGGGATTCCATCTTCCCCTGGTCAGCACCTTACCAGTCGGCCTTTTCCCGCATTCCTCCAGCTCCCCAGAGGGGTGGAGACAGAGTCCTTCCTTTATCGGACCCCCCTCGACAGCCTTTTCTCCCATCCCTCCCCATACTTTGCTTTATATTTTGAGTGGCTACTTTCTGCTCATGCTCCTCTGCTACCCTGCTCCCCGATAAGTACCTATCCTATTATCTTTGTTATGGTCAACATATAATGTTATTGCCTTCCATCTCATATTCCTCCCATAGGACATCAACAATGGATGATGACTCCACAATGATACAAACGCAGACGAGTGGGTGGTGGTCCTATGGTCTCTGTTCCCATTACATACATAATCCTTTGTAATCAGCTGTAGGTCAAGGACTGGTTCTGCACCCCACTTCCCTTAGGTGGCCCCCTTACTCCTTCCTTTTTCATTAGGGGTGGGGATCTATGTTCTCAGGTATCAGAACTGTCCCAAACGCCCCCATGTAACTGCCTAATTACCCCAATGGATCACTCTCCCAGGAGCCCGAGGATTTGAGCAACTGGGCCAAGAAGGTCATGTCCAATGACTGGATTTGGGGAGCTGAAGCAAAGCTCCTGGTGCACTTACTCTTACACCGACATCAAGTACACCCCAATGTAACGCACAGCAGTGCAGTCACATCAGTGTCTGGCCACACAAACATAATTTGCTACATTCTGCAAGGTGGTCCAATCTACCCTCCTCAGAGTGGAGGCATGTTACCTATGAAATGTGGCATCAGCCCTCCCCGCCCCAGGCAAGAATCAGGACTCTGAGGCAATCGGTTAGAATGCTGAATTACAGACAGCCCAAATCCTCCCTTCTTGCGACAAAGCACCCCCTGATATAAATGCTACTCTGCACCCCCCCACACCCACACACACAGAACTGCATCTCCACAACCTCGCCTCTCCTTACCTACTGAAGTCATGGTAACAAAATTCTGCACCATCACTTCTCTGTGCAGTGTCTTCTGCTGTTTACTTAAAAGCTTCCACTCCTCTTTGGAAAATGAGATGGCGACATCTTCAAAGGATTCTGGTACCTGTGAGGACAGGAGATAGATTTCATATATTTATTTAGTTTTTATTAACCAGGTATGCCCACTGTGAGCAAGTCTGTATTCAGAGGTAACCCAGACAAGACAACAACGGCTGTTTACAGACATTTCAGTTAGAGTACATGTGCAACAACACAGTAATATTCCACAAGGTAAGTAAGTTAAGTAAAGGTTTATTTAGTTGGGCACTCAATCCCAGGGGCTCTGGGCGCTGTACAGTAGAAAACAGATTTAACAGGGTTCTAAAAACATCTCAACTAAAACAATCAGCAGAAAATAAAAGTTATGTAAAATACAGTATACAGTTAAAACAGCTTTAAACACATCTGCAGGACAGGCAAGGCTAAAGGAACAGGTCTTTAGGCCCCTCCTGAACGCCTCCACCTTAGGGGCCTCCCTCAAAGGTCTTGGCAGCGAGTTCCAGAGGACAGGGCTGGCCATCTCAAATAAATTATTACCCAAAGTTTTCAGCCCAGTCCTCGGAACCACCAGGAGGCCCTGGGTAGAGGAACAAAGGAAGCAAGCCGTGATGGCAGGAGTAAGGAGGTCTGACAGCTAGCCAGGTCCCGATTTGTCAGGTCTCACATTCAATGTGGTTACACAGTAGACAGCATTTATTTAAAACATATAACCAGGACAGTACCCTGACAGAGCTAAGAAAAGCTTGTTGCCAGAAGTATCCTAGGGGAATAGTAACAGAAATTCATAAACACAGAACAATTATACAGAATATTATACATGTGCAGTGTACTGTACAGTAGAATATAGAAACAAAGTACAAGGATAACTGTTAAGAGACCTAAATGTGTACAACCCAGACAGAGGATACGATAGAGACCTTTAAATCCCTCATGGGGTGAAAACGACACAGAAAGGGAGCATTTTTCAGAAAGACAAAGAACCTCTGTGCGCAAACACTGAGGCAAGGGTTACCCCAAAGGGCATTTGGCTGGGAAGCCAAGTTTCAAGAAAATACAAAATCACACAAATGCCACACAATGCAAAGCATCATGGACTGCATATGCAAATCACCACAGAATGTTATGCTGGTCCAACTTTAAGCAGAAATGCATGGTGCCGGAAGGCCTCTCACACAGTTTGCAAAGGGTGCTAACAGAAGACAGACACGTGTTTCGTCCTACCAGGACTCATCAGTATGCCTCGTCTGTTTGACACCCTAGTGTGCTCACAGGGGCAGGGGTGTTGTGAGGAAGAGTTAGGTACAGGAGCAGGGATGGGCAGTGTGCTCACGGGACAGGGGTGTTGTGAGGAAGGGTTAGGTACAGGAGCAGAGATGGGCAGTGTGCTCACAGGGGGCAGGGGTGTTGTGAGGAAGAGTTAGATACAGGAGCAGAGATGGGCAGTGTGCTCACAGGGGGCAGAGGTGTTGTGAGAAAGGGTTAGATACAGGAGCAGGGATGGACAATGTGCTTATAGAGGACAGGGGTGTTGTGAGGAAGGGTTAGGTAAAGGGCAGGGACAGGCATGTGCTCACAGGGGCAGGAGTGTTGTGAGGAAGGGTTAGGTACAGGAGCAGAGATGGGCAGTGTGTTCACAGGGGACGGGGTGTTGTGAGGAAGGGATAGGAGAAGAGATGGACAGTGTGCTCACAGTGGTTAGGGGCGTTGTGAGGATGGATTAGGTACAGGAGCAGGGATGGATAGTGTGCTCACGGGAGGCAGGGGTGTTGTGAAGAAGGGTTAGGTACAGGAGCAGGGATGGACAGTGTGCTCCCAGGTGGCAGGGGTGTTGTGAGGAAGGGTTAGGTACAGGAGCAGGGATGCTCACAGGGGGCAGGGGTGTTGTGAGGAAAGGTTAGGTACAGGAGCAGGGATGCTCACAGGGGACAGGGGTGTTGTGAGGATGGGTTAGGTACAGAAGCAGGGATGGACAGTGTACTCACGGGTGTAGGGGTGTTGTGAGGAAGGGTTAGGTACAGGAGCAGAGATGGGCAGTGTGCTCTACAGGGACAGGGGTGTTGAGGAAGGGTTAGTACAGGAGCTGGGATGCTCACAGGGGCAGGGGTGTTGTGAGGTTAGGTACAGGAGCGAGATGGGCAGTGTGTTCACAGGGGACAGGGCTGTTGTGAGGAAGGGTTGGGTACAGGAGCAGAATGGGCAGTGCACTCACAGGGGCAGGGGTTGTAAAGAAGGGTTAGGTACGAGGGCAGAGATAGGCAGTGTGTTCACAGGGGACAGGGGTGTTGAGAGGATGTATGGTGTACAGGAGCAGGGATGGATAGTGTGCTCACGGGAGACAGGGGTGTTGTGAAGAAGGGTTAGATACAGGAGCAGAGAGATGGGCAGTGTGCTCACAGGGGCAGAGGTGTTGTGAGGAAGGGTTAGATACAGGAACAGGGATGGACAATGTGCTTATAGAGGACAGGGGTGTTGTGAGGAAGGGTTAGGTAAAGGAGCAGGGACAGGCAGTGTGCTCACAGGGGGCAGGAGTGTTGTGAGGAAGGGTTAGGTACAGGAGCAGAGATGGGCAGTGTGTTCACAGGGGACAGGGTGTTGTGAGGAAGGGATAGTGTGCTCACGAGAAGAGATGGACAGTGTGCTCACAGTGGTTAGGGGCGTTGTGAGGATGGATTAGGTACAGGAGCAGGGATGGATAGTGTGCTCACGGAGGCAGGGGTGTTGTGAAGAAGGTTAGGTACAGGAGCAGGGATGGACAGTGTGCTCCCAGGTGGCAGGGGTGTTGTGAGGAAGGGTTAGGTACAGGAGCAGGGATGCTCACAGGGGGCAGGGGTGTTGTGAGGAAAGGTTAGGTACAGGAGCAGGGATGCTCACAGGGGACAGGGGTGTTGTGAGCATGGGTTAGGTACAGGAGCAGGGATGGACAGTGTACTCACAGGTGTAGGGGTGTTGTGAGGAAGGGTTAGGTACAGGAGCAGAGATGGGCAGTGTGCTCACAGGGGACAGGGGTGTTGAGGAAGGGTTAGGTACAGGAGCTGGGATGCTCACAGGGGGCAGGGGTGTTGTGAGGGTTAGGTACAGGAGCAGAGATGGGCAGTGTGTTCACAGGGGACAGGGCTGTTGTGAGGAAGGGTTGGGTACAGAAGCAGAGATGGGCAGTGCACTCACAGGGGCAGGGGGGTTGTAAAGAAGGGTTAGGTACAGGAGCAGAGATAGGCAGTGTGTTCACAGGGGACAGGGGTGTTGAGAGGATGTATTAGGTACAGGAGCAGGGATGGATAGTGTGCTCACGGGAGGCAGGGGTGTTGTGAAGAAGGGTTAGGTACAGGAGCAGAGATGGGCAGTGTGCTCACAGGGGGCAGAGGTGTTGTGAGGAAGGGTTAGATACAGGAGCAGGGATGGACAATGTGCTTATAGAGGACAGGGGTGTTGTGAGGAAGGGTTAGGTAAAGGAGCAGGGACAGGCAGTGTGCTCACAGGGGGCAGGAGTGTTGTGAGGAAGGGTTAGGTACAGGAGCAGAGATGAGCAGTGTGTTCACAGGGGACAGGGGTGTTGTGAGGAAGGGATAGGAGAAGAGATGGACAGTGTGCTCACAGTGGTTAGGGGCGTTGTGAGGATGGATTAGGTACAGGAGCAGGGATGGATAGTGTGCTCACGGGAGGCAGGGGTGTTGTGAAGAAGGGTTAGGTACAGGAGCAGGGATGGACAGTGTGCTCCCAGGTGGCAGGGGTGTTGTGAGGAAGGGTTAGGTACAGGAGCGGGATGCTCACAGGGCAGGGGTGTTGTGAGGAAGGTTAGGTACAGGAGCAGGGATGCTCACAGGGACAGGGGTGTTGTGAGGATGGGTTAGGTACAGGAGCAGGGATGGACAGTGTACTCACAGGTGTAGGGGTGTTGTGAGGAAGGGTTAGGTACAGGAGCAGAGATGGGCAGTGTGCTCACAGGGGACAGGGGTGTTGAGGAAGGGTTAGGTACAGGAGCTGGGATGCTCACAGGGGGCAGGGGTGTTGTGAGGGTTAGGTACAGGAGCAGAGATGGGCAGTGTGTTCACAGGGGACAGGGCTGTTGTGAGGAAGGGTTGGGTTCAGGAGCAGAGATGGGCAGTGCACTCACAGGGGCAGGGGGGTTGTAAAGAAGGGTTAGGTACAGGAGCAGAGATAGGCAGTGTGTTCACAGGGGACAGGGGTGTTGAGAGGATGTATTAGGTACAGGAGCAGGGATGGATAGTGTGCTCACGGGAGGCAGGGGTGTTGTGAAGAAGGGTTAGGTACAGGAGCAGAGATGGGCAGTGTGCTCACAGGGGGCAGAGGTGTTGTGAGGAAGGGTTAGATACAGGAGCAGGGATGGACAATGTGCTTATAGAGGACAGGGGTGTTGTGAGGAAGGGTTAGGTAAAGGAGCAGGGACAGGCAGTGTGCTCACAGGGGCAGGAGTGTTGTGAGGAAGGGTTAGGTACAGGAGCAGAGATGGGCAGTGTGTTCACAGGGGACAGGGGTGTTGGAGGAAGGATAGGAGAAGAGATGGACAGTGTGCTCACAGTGGTTAGGGCGTTGTGAGGATGGATTAGGTACAGGAGCAGGGATGGATAGTGTGCTCACGGGAGGCAGGGGTGTTGTGAAGAAGGGTTAGGTACAGGAGCAGGGATGGACAGTGTGCTCCCAGGTGGCAGGGGTGTTGTGAGGAAGGGTTAGGTACAGGAGCAGGGATGCTCACAGGGGGCAGAGGTGTTGTGAGGAAAGGTTAGGTACAGGAGCAGGGATGCTCACAGGGGACAGGGGTGTTGTGAGGATGGGTTAGGTACAGGAGCAGGGATGGACAGTGTACTCACAGGTGTAGGGGTGTTGTGAGGAAGGGTTAGGTACAGGAGCAGAGATGGGCAGTGTGCTCACAGGGGACAGGGGTGTTGAGGAAGGGTTAGGTACAGGAGCTGGGATGCTCACAGGGGCAGGGTGTTGTGAGGTTAGGTACAGGAGCAGAGATGGGCAGTGTGTTCACAGGGGACAGGCTGTTGTGAGGAAAGGTTGGGATCAGGAGCAGAGATGGGCAGTGCTCCACAGGGGCAGGGGTTGTAAAGAAGGGTTAGGTACAGGAGCAGAGATAGGCAGTGTGTTCACAGGGGACAGGGGTGTTGAGAGGATGTATTAGGTACAGGAGCAGGGATGGATAGTGTGCTCACGGGAGGCAGGGGTGTTGTGAAGAAGGGTTAGGTACAGGAGCAGGGATGGGCAGTGTGTTCACAGGGGACAGGGGGTGTTGTGAGGAAGGGTTAGGTACAGGAGCAGAGATGTGCATTGTGCTCACAGGGGCAGGGGTGTTGTGAGGAAGGATTGGGTACAGGAGCAGAGATGGGCAGTGCACTTACAGGGGCAGGGGGCAGTGTGCTCACAGGGGACAGGGGTGTTTTGAGGAAAGGTCAGGTACAGGAGCAGGTAAAGCAACTTTTTTAAAGGATGGAATGAGATTTTAACTGATGCTAGTTTAAGATTAATACAACTTATAATTAAATACAGGAAAGAGAAGGAACAAAAACTTAAGGAAGAGATTAGAAAACAAGAAATAGAGATGTTAAAATATAAAACACACCATGCATTTGACCAGCAGAATAAAAAGCTTAAAGACTCAAATACTAAATTGGACTATGATTTACAACAGCTAAAGAGAACCAAATTTCTACGAGATAAGGGGGACTGGGAATGTGGAACTATCTTTCAATGGAAAAAAAAAAACAATCTAAAGGGAATTCTGAAGTCATCAAGAGAACGTAAAAATGTGTCTTCTGAATATACTACTGATGCAAGTGATTCAGAGGGTGAAGAATCCAGGAGAAAGTTTTTTTTGCAGGGAAGGTCAACCTTTGGATCCACAGCAAACAAATTTCCAACAGGTGAACAGCATGTACGAGCAACAACCACTCTCCCCCCCATCAATCCCCAGGAGGAGCCCGAGACTGTTAGAACAACCACAGGATTTCCACGGAAGAAAACAAGATGTGGAAAGAGATGCCGAAAATCAGTACCAGCAGAACTATATGGAGAATCCTCAATTTGGCCATAACCGGGGCAGACAAGCCTACAAGAAAACCTACAGGGGACGAGGATGGGGACGACAGAGGAGGTAAGCAAATTTTCTTCTATATTATTCGTAAACCTCGCTAAACATGTTCTCACCGAAGCAGAGACTGCCTTACTTACCAAAGGTTTGGGTTTTGCACCAACGAAAATCACGGACAGAGCTGGAACTCTGGTGGATTTAAATTCAAACTGCCACAAGTTGAACCTCCAGGCATTTTTTAGTAAAACATCCAATACTGGAAAAATACAGGATGAGACAGTAACCACCCCCTTTGTTAAGCCGTCTGTTTTATGTCCCCATTATGTGCAGCTGTCACGACATTTAAAGAGTTGGCGACTAATGATTTAGAACTTTTCTTTAATACACCACATTTAAATTTCTGTAATAATTTAAGTGCAGAAGAAAAGGAGGCAGTAAAAAACTTTACAAATGGATGTAGACTTAGTCATCAAACGGGCCGACAAGGGGGGAGTGGTGGTACTTCAGGATAAAACAGCATATGTGTATGAAGTGGAAAGAACTAAAAAAAAAATAGAGATTTCTACCAGAAATTGACATCAGACCCTACATATGAATTTAAATGTAGCAGAGATGAATTGATTTTGGATGCTTTTTTCAAGGGGTATACTGATATCAAAACGAAAGAGTTCCTGAATACTCACCGTCCTACCAGGGCAACTTTCTATACTTTGCTAAAAATACATAAAACTGCTGTGAATCCTCCGGGGCCGCCCTATAGTCAGTGGCACAGGTTCCCTAACTGAGCCTCTATCAAAATATTGTGACTCTGATCTAAAACCATTGGTTGTGGAACTGCCATCTTATTTGAAGGACACACAAGAGGTTCTGACTTTGCTTCCCACCATTAAGGTTGAGCACTAGGACGAAAAGTCGCCAGCTGTAACGCCGCGGACTATAAGCTGCGGTTTAAAGGTCGCGTGGAGCTTACACTGCCGATTAAATGTTGCCGAAAATGTTGCAGAGATGGTAAGTGGTGACATATTTTACAATTTTCAGCAACAAACTGGCAGCAACATGTTTTAACTTCAATCTGCAGCATAGTATATTTTTTTTATTTAAATTACTCGCAACTTACGTTGACACACCACTGAAATCAGCATTGAAATCAAAGTACCTGGATGGAGATCTAATTACTTCAGTTGCTACATCACATAATTAACTAATCATTATTAGCCTCACCTGTGCAAAATAATAATGGGAGATGTAGCAACCAAGCGCACTACTGCAATGCCCTCAGAATGCACTCCAACTGAAGATCCTTCATTCAGCAGGTGCCTTTACAGGAACTGAAAAGCAGAGCTGGGGAAATGACAGCCAGCTCTGTTTTAGATTGCTCAGTCGGTGAAATTCTAGCTTGGTAGAGAGTGCGCTTAATTTCTTGGTAAGTCAGTTGCCAGTCCCACACCAGTGGCGTGGTATCACTAAAAATGAAGAAGGGGTGACCGTTTCATTGGAGAGGGCACTTCACTCTGGCCTGCTGCAAAACATGTACCTTATCCAGATGATAGAGGCATCTAAGAATGATGGTCTGGGGTTTACTTTTTTTGAGGTGGTTGCAGGCAGAGGCAGAGAGAGAGAGAGAGAGTGGTGCGCCCATTCAATAAGATAAGCTGAGCCCTCCGACTGCTCCGGTATGCTAACAAGTATTAAACTGTTGTGGCTGTGGGCTTCCAAGTCGTCAGCTTTCATTTTTAATTTAGTGATCCGAATCCTCAGCTACACAACTTCATGGGTCTCTCCAATTTCCACAAGCATGAGCAGTTGCAACATTTTGTCCGCTACCATGTAAGATATGCGACGTTTTAATCAGCTTGTTTTTTGTCCACTCGACTTTTTAACCGCGATATTGTTTCCGCGATGTTTTGTCCAGGGACAAAACATCCGCATTCATTAAGGTTGAATTGGATATGCTCCTTATAACATGCAATATAATGGCACTCTATACGAATGTGCCACACGAAAGAGCATTGGATGCAGTGCATTTTTTCTAAATAGGTCAACGAAGCCTGCATCACCAACTGACTTTTTGTTGAAATTGTTAGAACATGTATTAAAAAACAGTGTATTTTTATTTAACAACAGTTTGTATCATCAACTTAAAGGTACAGAGATGGGGGCCGCATGTGCCCCCTCAGTTGCGAATTTGTATATATATTTTTTTTTATTTAGTTTTTGTTGACCGGGTAAATGTACTAGACAAATCCTGCCTATTTTCAGGCACGATCCGGGGGAGGGGGATACAGATGAATGCCAACTGACCTTGAACCAGATTAAACTGTTGGGAAGTGGGAACAAGATGTTGTTTTCGATAGAACTGTGAATACATTTTTTTAAAAGCTTATTGTGTGGAGGCATTTTATCGACAATGTATTCATTGTATGGTAAGGAACATTAGAAAGTTTTAAGGATTTCTTAAAATCTTATACATAATACCAACCCACACCTTAGATTTACGTTTTCCAGTAGCCATGTGGAGGCATGGTTTTTAGATCTACCAATTACTAAAAACCAAACAGGAGGTTTGGAAAGTAATCTTTATAGAAAAGAGACAGATGGCAATACCCTATTGAGAGCAAATGGTTGTCATCCCCCCACGTGGCTGCTAATATACCAATGGGACAATTTCTTAGAATTAGACGAAACTGCACTAAAATAGAGGACTTTGATAAGGGGGCAGATGAGCTTACAGAGAAGTTATTCCAGAGGGGATATAACCATCTTCGAGTGGGAGAGGCCAAAAATAAGGTGAGGGTTCTAGAGAGACGCAATCTCCTGGACCAAGGAAAAGAAATAGCAGAAAAGGACAAAAGATTCAATTATGTGACGGAGTATCAGCACAGTCTAGGGAGTTGGAGATCATTTTAAAACGCCACTGGCATGTTTTGTCAACTGAGAGGGGGTTGCAGGAAATTTCTACTCAGCCGGTTAGAATGTGCTATAAAAAAGTCCCGGTGTTAAAAGGAAACAGTAGAAAAGGCACAGCTTTACCCAGGCACTACAAAAATGCCTGATTAGTGCTTTCAGATGGTAACATTTAACAAATAACTAATTGATTTTTTAGTGATTTAAACAGTGTCTTTCAACTTTCACCTTCTATTGCTGGCAGCCACCATTTCGTGAGTAGCAGAGAGCTTCCTGAGCTCACTTTATGTTAATATGTCCTGCCAACCAATAGCTGAGGTCAAACAGGCATATCAGCATACAGTGAGCTCAGGAGGCTCACTGCTGCTCATGAAATGGCTGCTGCCAGCAACAGGAAGTGAAAGTTGTGGGTAGCTGTTCTAAATCATTAAATAAAGTTGTTACTGTCTGACAGCACTAATTGAGAGTTTCTGCAGTGTCTGAGGAAAGCTTTGTCTTTTCCATTGTTTCCCTTTAAGAGATCTTCTTGTCCACGGTCATTTCATGGACAAAAAGGCTGGGAATTGGCTTTCCGAACCAATGGGTTGTTACCAATGCAACCAGTGAGCGGTTTGCCCCCATATTACACCACAAAAGAATTTTACCACCTGCAATACGGGGAAAAAGTACCAGATCAGACAATGTAGAAGATGCGATACGGAGGGGGTAATATATTTGCCCACCTGTGTATGTTTTGCTTTTTATGTGGGTAAGACGAGCAGAACCCTTAAAGTTAAGAGTTGGGGAGCATTTAAGAGCCATAGCTAAGAAAGATGATACGTACGCCACTGCAGTGCATAATAGGGAGAGTTCTGATACTAACAAACACTGTTTTAAATTCATAGCCATTGATAAGGTCTGCAGAAACCCCAGGGGAGTAGATTTTGAAAATTTGATATTAACAAGAGAAAAATTTTGGATTATTACTTTGAGAGCCACTACAAAACCCGGCCTCAATTCACATTTGGACATCAGACCATACCTGAAAAACAGAAGCAGCAAATTAAAGGTTCAAATTTGTCACGTAAAACAGTTTTATGAGTTTAAGTACAATGATATGTGCCATGAAATAAGGCCCCCCTCCTTTCCCCCTTTTGGGAAAAAATATTTGACATAATTAAGGTGCATTAGGTTCAAGTCCCACCAAGTTAGAGAGAATATTTTGACATAACTAAGGTGTACTAGGTTCGAGTCCCACTAAGTTAGAGAAGCTATTTTAGCGACTTGGGGTTGGTTTGTTAATTTACTCTGCCCCTTTCAGCTACGTGATAGTGTCATTATATAGCTCCTATTTACCCTCCCGAGAAGTGAGTAAGTGAGCACGTCCCCCTTTCCCTCTGACCAATTGAGTGCTTGTAGTTATAATGTATCCTCCTTCCTCGAAGCAATCTTGGTTCTCTGAAGCTAAAATTAGTATACATGTGTTATGGCATGTTATATTTTATGCATAGGGTTTGCATTTGAAAAGGTATATTTGGTATCTACAACACATACCTTACATTTAGTTGCGATTGCATATTTACAATGCTAGAAACGCTAGTTATGCATCTACAGACAGTTTGTTTTACATCAATACTTAGAGTTTGTTGTTATGCAATGTTTCTACTACTTTTTTTGCACATCATATGTATTTATGAAATATGTGGATGGTGTACGTAACAAAAAGCATGGTGATATTTTTGCAAACAATTTTTCCTTTGTTTTCTTCCATTCTCCCCCATTCTTGTTCCTTCCCTCTCCTTCCTTTTTCATTTCATCAATCGATATATGTAAATATTTTGCCCCCTCTATTTTTTATTTATACTGTAAGAAAGACAACTTATTTTGTTTTGATGTTGGATTATATTTGACAATCTTAACAACAGGACAATTTGCATAGGATTGTGACCGCTAATGACTGTGGCTTTAAACAAATGGTATTTTAAATTAATCACTGTGTGCTAGATTGATGGGTGGTTGTTAATCACATGTCATAGGAGCCCTGTACAAATGATGGTTTACTAATGAAGATTTTTTAGCCTCCGAAGAAGAACCGTCGTAGGTTCAAAACATGTTAGGCGTTTGTCTGCGCTGTTTGCCATTTTAATGTAATAAATAAAATTTTTCACGTAAACGCTGTGGCGTCCCTTTTTGGATTGGTGTGTGCAGGCAACCTGAAGTAGATTGCTCTGGTGAGTTTCCTAGCACCACATCCGGGTGCATACTCTATGGAGATAAGGTACAGTAAGCACTGTGATGGGTGACTAATAATGTTCACATGTGGGGTAACCAGGGATAGAATGGGGGTGGTATGGGGAGGGGGTTGTGAGGAAGGGTTCAGTACTGCAGCAGGGACGGGTAGTTTGATCAAGGGGAAGGGTGACTAACAGTGTTCACATGTGGGGGAATGGGTGATCAGAGACAGAACAGGTGGTAAGGGGGTGTTGTGAGGAATGTTAAGTACAGGAGTAATGACAGAACTGTAGTCATGAGGAGGTGAGTGTGTCCTGGAACAGACAGAGGGCGATAAGGGTGGTGCTGTGAGGAGGGGTTAAGTACAGAAGAAGCGATCGATAGCTGCTCACAGAGGAGTGTGGTTAAAGACAAAATGGTGGTGGGGGGTGTTGTGAGGGAAGGTTAGGAACAAGAGCAAAGATGCTAAAGGGCAAGGAGTGTTAAGATGGCAGTGGAAGCGAGAAGGGAGAGGTTCACGTACAGTTAATGGAACCTGTAAGAGTAGGCAGCTTGCCCAGTGGTGTTAGGGTAAGAAGGACTGGCCATTGAATTTGTGTGAGAGTAGATGTGGGGCAATTTAACATTACGGGGGGGGGAGCAAAGTCAGTATTTGGAAATTAGTGAAATACAGTGAGAGACCTACCTTTCCTCTAGGGAGAGGAAAAAAAAAAAAGAGGTAGAATAGAAACAGTATACAGAGTGAGATGGAAAAAAATTCAACGAGGGACACGTTGGAATCAGAGAGATTGTGTACAAAGAGCAGCGAGAATGAGATGAGAGGAATACTGTGAGGAACAGGTCTACCCTCCAGGGAGGGAAGGGAGAAGCACAGTATAACCAGCAATGGGGTGAAATAACAAAAACACAGCAAGGAATATGCTGTCCTGCAGGCAGAAAAGAGGAGTATAATGGGCAGTGGTGGTTGGGGGCAGTATAGCGCTACGGAACATGCAGTCTGAATAGAGGGGACTCTGAAGCACTGGCAGTACTGCAGAGTGCATACCCATAGGGAAATGCAGATAGCATTTTTATGACAAGGGAGAGAGCAAGGCCTTACTGTATTCTGTGCAATGCCTATGCAGGAATATCCGAGGACCAACACGTATGTGTAATGAATGATAATCAAGCCATACAACTTAATAATCAAAGGAAGGACATCCTCCTACTAGGTGATGTCCAAAGTCATGAAGGCCGAGGTGGACGATACAGAGCCAGCCACTGCCTGGTGGCATAAGTCATGGAGCATTTTAAGACCGAGAACAGAACCACAGAAAGTGACGGCAGAAAAACGCCTCCTGGATCATCTAGTGAGCGCAATCCAGCCTATCACACGTGTGACGGCACTGATAACCATCCTCCTCCCTTTATCCCTCCCCCGTTACACCTTCTTATGTACTTACCAGGCCCCGGTGCCTGTCCGCCTCACCTGAACACAAAACTAGCAGTGAATGTTGTCAAAGTACTGCTGGAGCCGTACCGTGCTAGCTCAGGCACCACAGGGACTGATACCAGGTTAAAAAGCATAACATACACTGATCTGGAAAGATTTAAAAGAAAAAAAAAAGACCCCCCGAACAAAATTCCCAAATGGCCCCCAGAGTGTACTGTTACACAGTACACCTCCCCCTGAAGTGCCAGAATGGCCCCTGAATGGAATTTCCCTGCTGAACACCCCTTAACAAGCGAGTGCCAGTTGGGTTCAGCTGGTAGCACAATGCCTCTGAGCCACACGGTTGTAGGTTCAAGACCCACACTAGGATTGGGGTAACACCACAATGCTGCCACTGGCGCTTTACCATCAGTGTGTGCCACACTTCGAATGAGACATTAAACTGAGTTTAACTCCCTTCTACACATCTCTGGTTCTCTCCTGGAAGGGGCCAGAGTGGAAATAAAGGAACCCAAGGCACTTTTTGCAAGAGATGTGGATTCTCCCTCTGTCCTGGCCAATATTACCTTTCCAACCAGTTAATGTCAACTACCAAAAGCTGTGGGTGGGTGATGTGCAAAATGGCTGCCACTACACATTACTGTCACTTCACTACCAGTCTCCCCTCGCTTGTAAATGACTTTGTGTATGAAAAGTGCTATATAAATATTCATGCTTCTGTCCATGTAGGCACATTGAGTGTGTGTGTGTGTGTGTGTGTGTGGTGGTGGTAGTGGGGATATTCCTGTACATGGGGGTGGGAGGAACATTCCAGCACATGGGGGGAAGGTTGGAATTCAGGTTTAGAATCATTCTGGATTAAACACATTCCATCTGTTTTATCCCCAGTCCTGGTGGTATAATCCATATACATATGTAGGCAGGCCTTGGGGAGGCCATTAAGGAATACCGAGAACAAGAAGGAACACCTAACCTCCTGATTGGGGGGGGGGGGCACTTGTGTAATTTACTGGACCAGTGTATGCTGGATGTACCTTAGGTAACTTTTCCTGAGTGAGGTGCCAGCTATGCATAGTCTGCTATGGTATTACCCCAAACACAGTTATTAGTTTTTTGTATGGGAGGCTCTCTCCTCCCCCCAGCCCCCGTAATTATTTTCCATTTTTTAAAGGAAAGAAGGGGTTGGGGCAAAGTTCCCGAATTCAAATTAACCAATAACTGTATTTGCCGTAATACAGTACAAATCAGACTACCGCCATCTCCGTAGAGACACTACAGTTAATTTCATATGAAGATGTACTTATTAGTTTGTTTGAACTGGGAGACTGCTCCACCTCCCCCCCCCCCAGCCCCCAATTCATACAAACTAACTATATTTTCTGTAACCTATCTACACATTTGTGGGTCATAACAGACCAGCGTAAGTAATGTAACGTAGTGTCAAATTCACAAAGCAGTTACATCAGAGAGGATAATACAGACAGCATTTTTATGACAAGGAGAGAGCAAGGCCTTACTGTAGTCTGTGCAATGCCTGTGCGGGAATATCTAAGGACTAACAGGTATGTGTACTTATGCTGGTCCAACAAAATACACAATCGTCCACGGGGGCTCTCACAAGGACAGTTTGGGACCCAGCCAGACAAGCAGAGCACATCAAGCTTGGTGCTTATTAACGCATTCATACACAGTAAATAAGAAAAAGAAAAGAGAAACATTAAATGGACCCAGTTTTCCCACCAGCTCATCCTTTCTTACCTCCAACTTCATGATTCTCCGTTCCAGTCTCCAACACCAACCTGCTTACAATTTAAAGCTGCACTGTTTAGGAACAGAGACAAGCTTCTGTACTTCAGAGTTTGGAATTAGATGGAGAAGCATCACTATCTAAAGGTATCCAGGTCTTACTGCCTCTCCAGTGCTCAGCTTGGTTAATGCGCTGTTGTCTTAGCTGCCCTCTGAGAGAATAGAGTCCTTCCTGTCCGACTCTGAAATGGGTCCCTCCCCACGCACAAATCAGCTCATTAATATTCATAGAGTGCAACAGCAGCAGGGGAAGAGTTTCCTAACTGGCTCCTTTAAAGAGCTAGAAGCACCAAAAGTTGTGAACAGAAAATGTTCATTATTTTTAAAAATAGCCACTTAATACTTTTGTTTTAAAAGAATTTTCCATTTTCTTTTAGTCATGAGACGGTTTTCTCAGAAGCTGTCCAGAGAAGGGCAACTAAAATGGTGCAGGGTCTGCACCGGAAGTCATATGAAGAGAGACTTAAGGAGCTTAATATGTATAGCCTCGAGGAAAGGAGGGAGAGGGGGGACATGATACAAACTTTCAAGTACCTCAAGGGAATCAACAAAGTCCAAGAGGGTAGCATCTTTCAAAAAAAGAGGTGTGCAAGAACAAGAGGGCACAATTTGAAGATAGAAGGGGGGCCGCTCAGAGGTAATTTAAGGAAGTATTTTTTCACAGAGAGGGTTGTGGATGCATGGAACGGCCTTCCAGAGGAGGTTGTGGACTCAAAATCAGTGGGGGAATTCAAGCATGCATGGGATAGTCATAAGGCAATTCTGGGGGGTGGGGGTAGGAAGAAGTAGGCTGCTGGTTAACTAGGATCTGCAGCTTATCCAGTAGGTAGGGAAATGGGCAGACTGGGTGGGCCAAGCGGTCCTTATCTGCCGTCAAATTCTATGTTTCTATGTTTCTACCCGATATTATTTCGTGTGGTGTGAAGAACATCTAGAATTTTATTCCCTTCATAGAAACATTGGATTTATGGCAGATAAAAACGTTTGGCCCACCTAGTTTGCCCAGATGCAGTCCCTGCCTAGTCTGTTTTCACTGACCCTACTTGATTTCCAGTGACCCTCCCTCCTACCTGTTTATTTACTATTATATGTAACCCCCAGGTGGCGCTATCCCAAGGGCTACTACCCCGCTTGCCTAACTGCTAACAGGTTGAGGGGCCTAGGTTCTATGGCGAGTGCCTCCACCCAGAGGTCAGGGTTTACAGTAGTTAGACTAACTTGGTCACAGCCC
Organism: Neoceratodus forsteri; assembly: GCA_016271365.2. Lineage (NCBI taxonomy): Eukaryota > Metazoa > Chordata > Ceratodontiformes > Ceratodontidae > Neoceratodus > Neoceratodus forsteri. Next base: position 114,020,505 of record CM057449.1, read on the forward strand.
TCTGGGACACCGAGACCCCCTTTTACTCCTACTAGTGGCCCACACAATACACCATTAATATCTTCACTATTTACACTTACCCCCAGGACTGGTTCGGTCAGCTTGGCTCTGGGGACCCCTGTAAAACAAGATGATGTAATAAGATAGCCACTGTACAATACTTTGTTTTTGTTAAATATCTCAGTCAGTGCAACTTTGCTGAAACAAACAGATTTAATTTATTTAAGGGGCTGTAACAAAGACAGGGGAAAATCAGGTTAATTAGATTAGACACATTAATAATCACAGTACTGTGCACATATTCAGAGTCCCAAAATGTCACTTTACTGGGTACCCAGAATGGTTGGGGGCTAGCCAGGATCGATTCAGCTGGTTGGGGCCTTGTGATGGAAAAACACTTGTACAATACCCAGTTTGTAATCCGGAGCCGGTTGGCTCAGTTCATAAAGGAAGGAAAATAAATCAGAAGAAACACTTGTGACTTTGATAATCAGAATGGCAGGGAGCTACCCTGATTTGTACTCACATATTCAATGCTGAAACTGAATGGAATGTGGATTGTCCCGGATTACCAGGAGAAACAGAATAGCTGGCCAGCCCTCGTAGCTGGGCTCACTTGCACTCAGTGCAGGCTGATGCAGTCCAAGTGATGCTGGCTATGACTTCCAGCTCACTGCACATTTTATATGTACACAGAACACTACCAGGCAAGCAGCTGGTCACTTCAGGAGATTGAGCCTCGCTACAGAGGTATTCTTCCCTGACTCAACCTCAGATTCAGTCCAAACCTTGCTAGGGCATCACACTCCCAGCACAGCACACAGTTCACAACATGGGGAATTATTCAAATCTCAATCCCCACAAGCACTACACACATTTATATGTAAAGATCACTTATTGTACCAGACCACAGAGTCCTGACAGGCCGATCTCAATACTGCACACTTTCGGTCTTCTTCAGGTTAAGTCTGGTCCCAAAATGACATCGGCTTCTTCTTTCACTCTGAAAGCTCGGATTCAGTCCGAACAATGCTTACTGACGGTTGCAGGCCAACTTTGTGGCCTCACACGTGCTTCCCACGTGAACTACTGTGCACAATGGCTGCACAAACACTCAGGGCAGTTTCCCCTTCAGCTTCCAACTTCAAAATGGTTCTCTTCTGCCCCAAACCTCAGGGCACGTCGGCATTTGCTTCCTCTTCAGAGTCGATGTCCGAAAATCAAGATTCCTCTTCGGAATCTCTTCCCCACAATTGGTTGCCCATGATTTAGGCCACAACAACTGCTTTCCTTTTACACCCAAAGTTCGGATACTTGATCCGAGAAAACACGATCCTTTTCTCTCCCTTCAGGAAAGCTGATGACAGACAGGCCTTCTTTAGGCCTCCCGCACGATTCCCGTGCTGTCCCCTGGGCAGCAGTCCTACAAGCTGCTCACTCTTCCAGCTCCATGCTCAGACTGAACTTCTCAGCAAGCAGTCCAGGCATTTCCTCCAGGTCCAAAAGGTTTCAGTTAGCTGAGCCTCCTTGTCAGTCACAACAGGCTCCCTCTATTGGTGAAAAAAAGGCACCACAGTTCAAACTACATTTCCTAGAGGCTCTCTTCATACAAGCCCCTTGTGGCTGGCTCCACTTGAGAGTCCAAGTTCTGATTTGCCAGCAGACTCCATTTTAAGGAACCCCTCCCCATTGGTTGGACCTCTTTTGCAGTTCAGATCCAAAATGGAGGGGCAAAACACACAGAGTCCCAGCTGCAAGAAAGGCAGGTTAGACAAACTGTACTGTCATTATCACTCTAACAAATTACCAACAGATAATTACATCTTTTAAAAGGGTTCCCCCTGCGCATATAGCGATTGCAGAATGGAGCAATCTGCTCAGTGGCCCAGGTGGGACTCGAGCAGGGAAACACACAGTCCCTCCAGTTCAAATTAATTATACTGCAGTTTGGCAGCTCTTAAAGTAACAGTACATGGAGGCAATAGGCACGCTCACTAAATTATTATTTTTTTTTTAAATCGGCTGAAATACAGGACACCAGCCACACGGACAGCATTTAGGCTCACCCAAGGAAGGCTTTTTAGTGACCCCCATTTGTAGGGGGTTACATATACAATGGCCAGAAATAATCTAGCATGTTGATTGGTTAATGAGCCCCAGAAACAGTGATGTTATTACACAATAACATCACTATATCTAGGTCAGGCACAAAGGTAACCACACTGCAGAAAAGGATCACTCCCTCTATCCCGTAGCCATCACAGCTGTCCTCTGCGTGTACAAGCATCCAGCTTCCTGCCTAACAGTTCACAATGAAATCACCATCCTGTCCCCAAATGTCACTTTATTTTCATAAAAACGGAAACTCTTCCTAAACAGACCGTAAGTTCTTCCAAAAAGACACTTGCTTGCGGCTTTGTAAAACAGAAGTTTGTACCTCCAGCTGCCGCTCCGTTGTTGAGAACGAACACTTTGGACACTCACGCACGGCCATCTGTTCCCCAAAAAACACGTATTCCATGCAAAAATTATTAAAAAAGCCATCAGTAACGACTTTTACTTCTCTCCCTCATTGACGAGTTGATGCCAGTGCATGTGCAGTCCAAACTCACACTGCACTGTTCCCAAAAGGCTTGATAGGTATAAAAGAAATGAAGTAAATTTAAAATGACAAAACACAAAACAAAAAAAACCCACAAATACTCTCCCCTTCACGCACTGTTGTAATTTTAAGCAGATAACCTGAAAGAGCAGAAGGGGAGACTGATGTCACAGAGCAATACATAAACAAGAAAAAGCATTTAGGACTCAGTAGGCAAGAATGATGTGGCAGCAGTGCCACCTTGTGTTGGAAGACATATTCTGGACTTTTTTCTTAAAACATAACTACAACCACAGAAATCATAGAAAAAATTGATAATTTAAAGAAAAAAGAAAGAAAAAATGCTTTAACAAATGAGCCATTGTGTAATAGCAATAAGGCACTCCAGGGATGTGTGTTATTGTGTAATAACGTCACTCCTGGGGTGGTGGAAGCACTTGGCTTCACCTTGTGCTTCAACCCACCCCAGGAGTGATGTTATTACACAATAACACACACCCTGTCATGCCTTATTACTTAAATATTTCCTTATGTCATTTCCATGCATGCTTCAAGCCTGTCACGTTTTTACCTTCCTTCACCACCTCTGCTAACAGTCTCTTCCAGGTGTCTACCATTTTGGCAAATGGCCTTTTTGGATGGTTGGCTGTATTGAAATTATTAACTATGCTGTGGTTTTTGTGTGTGTTTATTAAATTTTAATGTTCAATTCTACTGTTTTAATACGTACAGCTCCTTGAAAAATGAAAGGCTTTATAAATAAACATTATTACCACCCTTTCAGTAAAGAAGTTCTTCCTCGTATCCTTTCTGAACTTCCCCCAAGCAGCTTCATCGCATGCCCTCTGTTTCTGATGCTCTTTCTCATTTGACACTCCCCTCCTGCACTTTGTTTACTCCAGTGAGGTGCTTGTACAGTACGTCTCTATTATGGATGTCCCTTCTCACCATCCCCTCTCTTCTACGGGGATACATGTTCAGATTGCTCAGTCTCTCCACGCAGGGCTTTTGATGCAACCTCTGCACCATTTTAACTGAACTTCTCTGGACTACCTCCACCATGTCTCTTTTGAGGTGCAGTCTTCAGAACACTGTATTCCAATCCAGGTGGGGTTTCACCAACGACCAAAACAGTGGTAGCCATCTCCTTCTTCCTTCTGGTGATACCCCTTCCTATGCATTCCAGTGTCCTACTGGCCCTACACACTGCTTTGTCACACTGTGGCCACCTATCCATGGCCCAGCCACCCCAGTGCACAGGTTCACTCTGGGCAGACAGGTGCGGAGCAATGAACCCGGGCAGGCATCCAATCAGATGCTGACCTGGCTCCCAAAGTGGATCCCTTGCACCATGGTGCAGGGGTGCATGGGAAAGCATGTATCCCGAAAATGTACAAGAATAGGCACTTCCCTTCTCCCTTCTGCTTTATGGGATGGGGCAACATGGGGGTCAGCTCCTGGTCCCACATTCCCCTCTGCCATAACTTGCACCTCCCTGTGCACAGCACTACATGTGTTTATGAAAGCTGCGTAGAGCAGGCATGCCCCCAACACTCCTCCTGGTGCATGGCTGAGGGATCAACTGCACATCTGGCTGGTGTACTGATTGTGAATGCAGCCGGGGGTCTGTGGGACCCCCCCGCTGCAGGGCATTCCTGCTTGGGGTGGTCTATGCACTGCAGATATGAGACATGTAGGCAATCTTTTTTTTGTGTGTGTGTACAGGGCCCAATATCTGGTGAATTTCGTTACTGGGAGATACCTTATGGGATTTCCAAAAATGATAATCCATGCCAAAGGTATCATTTAGGATTAATTCTATAGGTCTCCAATAAGAATGGATGATAGAAGGGGCCCAGAGAGAGATTACCCTCAAATAAGAAGTATAAGCATGCCATTTGAGGTTACGGAGATTAACCCTACCTAAGTCTCTAGGGAGATGAAGGATAGGAAAGTGAATGCGAGGGGGGGGGGTTGCTGCCAGATACGTCTAGATATTTCCTTCTTCCATGGTGTAAAGTACAGTATATGCTGCATGTCATCAGGAATGATGGGCAGAGTCTGGAGAAAGCATAGTATATGAGACAGAATTATGCCTGGAGATAATATAGTGTATAAGATAGAATGTTGGCTTGGTCCATGATAGCTTACTTCTAACCAGTTAAAGAAACCCAGATTCACGTGAGTTCAGCAAGACAAATCCTCAGATTCATTGAGACAAAGATTCGCAACTAAGGAGCTCCAAATGCAAAAGCTAATTAGTAATCTTCACTCCTAAGTATCAAAATGTTCCTTTGTGCCACTGAAAGGGAAGCAGCCTTTTCAATGCAGTAAAGGGGGAATAAAGCAGCAGCAGTACCACTGCCTTCTGGGAAATAAACTTATAGCCTAGCAAAGAGCCAAAGCAGAGAATACTTCCCATATCAATAGAATAGACTCTTTGGGGGAGGTGAGGAGAAGCAAAATATTGTCAGCAAACAATGAGTTTGAAAACTCATCCACCAACCAGAATCCCAGATATCCACAGGTCACTCAGTCTCTGCTGCTAGTAGCTACAGGAACAAAGCAAACAGGAGAGGTGAAAGAGGGTAACCCTGCCTTGTAACTCGGAACAGTGAGAAAGTGGGAGTCAAGGAACTATTTAGTCTAAGGTATGCTGGAGAGGAAGTATATTTGCCCTGTAGCATCTCTACCACCTCTGTGGGGATGCCAAAGTTTGACATGGTGATGATCACAGAAAAGGCCAGGCCACCCTTACATCATCATCAAATCTTTATTTATTCAGGCGAACATCATTGAGCAAGGCTCATTTACAAGATGGACCTGATAAGGTCACGGTTCAATAGTTGATACACAACAGATACATCATACACTTATATAAGACAGTTATACATACAGGGGAAAATAACGTTTATAAACACAGTGATGTACAGTAAATTCACACGATAAAAAATGGTTACAGGAAAGTTAAGCTAATATTTACAGTATATACATATCCCAGTGGGGCATGGCAGACACTCAACATAATGTAATACTAGGATGGTGAAGGTATTACTGGGTGCCATAAGATGGGGTGTCTGTCTGAAAGGAATATGCCATATATGGTTTGGAAGGGAGATTTGTGAGATGACAAAGCTAGCTCTAGTGGTAGCAATTGCATTTCTCTTTGAAGAAGACTGTACAATGCTGTTTAAAGGATGCAAATGGAATGATATTGGACAGTTTAGGGATTTTTGTAGGGTGTTCCATCTATAGTTAGAAGATAGCGGATTGCTGCCTCCTAGCCTGGTGTTGAATCTGGGCAATTGAGCAGGATGATGTTGTTGCTTCTTAGGGCATAGGAGCTAGGAAAGGTCTGGGTGAAGCAGTCCAGGATATAGTTTGGAAGTTTTTGACAACGCTCTGTAAATCCATAGTGCTGCATTTCTGTTCCTTCTGAGGTGAAGGGAAACCCACCCAACTGCAGCATAAAGAGAGCAATGATGGGTATTAGATGGCAGATCTGTAATGAACCTTATTGCTCTATGATACAAGGTATCCAACTTGTGATGGTAGGAGATGGGGCAGTGACTATAAAGGAAGTCTGCATAGTCAACAACTGATAGAAAAATGGCCTGGACTAACCTCATCTTTGAGTCTCTGTTTAGGAAGGGTTTTAATCTATAGAGAAGCCAAGTCTTTGGTGAAACTTTTTAACAGTTCTTCTAAATGATGAGTGAAGTCAAGTCTGTTGTCAATCCACACCACCTAGGTATTGAAGTTTTCTACATACTCCAGATTTTCTCCAAGTATAGTGCATAGCTGGGGAGAATGATTGGAGAGGATGTGCTGGTGGAGCTTTGATTTGTGAACATCATTGCTTTAGTTTTCTTTGCATTTAACAGAAGCTTTTCTCGAGTAGCTGATATTGTAGCAAGGAGAATTCTGTTTGTAGATTTCATGAGCAGCTGCAGGTGAAGGGTTGCTGACATACAGAACAGTGTCATCAGCAAAGAGGTGTACAGAGGAATTGGTAAGGGTTGAATCAATGTTATTTATGTAACCCTAGATGGCGCTATCCCAGGGCTACTACCCCTGCCTGATTTGCCACTAACAGGTTGAGGGCCTGGATCCAATGGAGGTGCCTCCACCCAGAGGTCAGGGTTTGCAATAGTTAAACTAACTTGGTCACAGCCTCTGGACACTGCAACCTCTTTCTTCCCACTAGTGGCCCACACAATATATCAGAATTACCTTCACAGTATACACTTACCCCCAGGACTGGTTCTGGCACTGGGACCTCCTGTGAAATAAGATACAGTGCAACAATCACAGTACAGTACTTTAACATAGACAAATACCTCAGGCAGTATAACTTTGCTGAAACAAGCAGCTCTGATTTATTTAGGGGATATAACAAGGACAGGGGAAATCAGGTTAATTAGCTTATCACTTTACTCATCTACCTATGGCTCTGTGCACAGGCCTATCCCTACCAGTTACTGTCTAGGTACCCAAGCCCTGGTAAGCTAGTCAAACCCGTGGCAGCTGGTAGGGGCCCTTTCATACAGAGAAAAGAATTAGTTTAAACAGTCAGCAGTACAGTGATTCCATTTGGATTTAATGTGGCAATTCAACAGGGAGCGACCCTGAATTAGTACTCACGACCTCCAAACAAGATAGGGTCCTTCAATGTCAGCAGGGCTACTCTTGAGCTCCAGAGACCTCACACATTTATATGGTAAACAGTCACAGGCAAAAGTCCTTTAATGGCAGCAGGATTCACTTGAGCTGCACAAGCCTCCACATTTATATGGTAAAAGGAAAGTACTATACCAGGCAGGCTGCTTCTCATCCCGATCGCACTACTGCACAATACCCGGAGAACACACAGCAGATTCAGTTCCTGACAGACCGAGTGCAATTCAGAAATTTCTCCAGTCTTCTACAGGGTGAGCCTGGTTTCTACTCTTCAGATATCCTTTGATTCTCTTCACAGGACAGATTCAGTCCTAACAAGCAGTTACACAAGCTGCAGACCGGAACTCTGGACCTTACACATGTTTTTTGACTAAAACTGTGCACTGAAGGAGCACAGGGTTCCTTTCCCCTTCACTGCCAGAGCTAAACTGAAACTCCAACAGACAAAATCGGGCACTTCCTTTGAGTTCCTCCCAGTTCTTGACTGGATTGGCTGTCACTCACAATAGACTGCTGCTGTTGGGCCAAAAAGGCGCCGAAGTCTAAACTACATCTCCCAGAGTCACTGCCCATACAATCCTCTTGTGGCTGGCTCAGATTATGAGTCCAAGTTCTGATTCGTCCAAGGCACCATTTTAGAGCTAGCTTACCCACACTGATTGGTCCAGTTCAGCAGTTCAAAACCAGAATGGGGAACTAGGCAGACACAGTTCTGACTGCAAAGAAAGCAGGTTAGACAAACTGTAATTTCATTATTACTCTTAATGATTTCTGGCAAACAGTTGCATCTTTCAGATGAGGTTCCCTTTGCACTCTAGTGACTGCAAAATGGAGTGAATTGGCAGCAGCCTCGTGGTACTCAAACAGAAGCACACAGTCCCCCATACAAACTAATTATGTCTGCAAGCAGACAGCTCTTAAAGAGACAGTACCAGAGGCTCTAAAAACACTCACTGATAAATGGCTTAAACGCCAAACACCATTCAGGCTTGGAGCATTCAAGCAAGCTCCTGGAAGTCTTTTGGGAACCCCCATTTGCAGGGGGGTTACACCTATATAAATGGCAAAAAGGATAGGACCCAGAATAGAACCTTGGGGGACTCCTCTTGACAGTGGTTTTAATGGGGATAGGTCACCTTCAGCTTTTACCTGCTATGACCTACTGGTGAGATAGCATCTGAACCACTTAAGGGAAGATGGATCTAGGCCAATGGAGTACAGGGATGAAAGTAGTAGCTCGTGGTCCACAGTATCGAATGCTTTGCTCAGGTCCAGGAATACTGCACAGACATTATTCTTTTATCTAATTCAGTTATGAGTCATTTGTGACCTTGGCTAGTGCAGTGATAGTGCTATGCTTGGCCCTGAATCCAGATTGAGCAGGGTTTAGGAGGTTAGCATTGTCAAGATACTCCCTTAACTGATTACTCACTAATTTCTCCAGCATCTTGGATAGCACTGGTAGAATGGAAATGGGCATGTAATTATTAAGATCCATAGGGTCCCCTGATTTTAGAAGGGGAACCACTTGGGCTGTCTTCCACAGTGTGGGAATAGAGCCAGAGTTTAGGGATAGGTTAAAAAGGTGTGTTAGAGGGACTGCAAGTACATGGCATGCAATCTTTAGAAAGTAGGGGTCCAGAGAGTCTGCCCCTGCGCTTTTTTTGGTATCCAGTTGCCATAATAGATCCTCTACTTGTTTCAACAGTATAGATTTGAAGCTGAAGGAAGAGTCAACTCTTTGATCACCATTGTAATGGGAGCTTAATTGTTCCCTCAGCAGGTTAGCTGGAGAGGTGTCAAAGGCAAGGCCAGCCGTTGTGAAGTGGTTATTGAAGGCGTCCAGAATTTCCATTTTGCCAGTGATAGGGCCATAACTGTTGTGTAATTGTGTTGGAAGGAAGTGTTAGCGTCCTGCCCACCATACCCTTGATGGTGCCCCAAAACCTAGCAGGATTATGGTAGGAAGAGTCGAGTTCGGCCAAGTAGAAGGCAGCCTTTGCATCCCTAACTTTCTTGGTGCATCTATTCCTGGCTTTCTAAAGATCATCCAGTCATTTGCATTCTTGTTTTTTTTGCCGTTTTCCAGAGTTTGTCTCTCCCAGCAGTGCAGCTTTGAGGTCAGCTGTAAACCAACGACAGGATTTGTTTTTTATTCGGATACTAGAGATTGGGGCATGGGTGTTAAGGGCATTTATTATAATGTTATTTAGCACCTGCTGAGCTTTTTCAACAGAATGGGCAAGATAAAACTCTTGCCAGTGTGGAGAGTAAGCTAGATCATGCAAATATCCTTCAATATTGATGTTTTTCTTGGATCTCCTCATGAGGAATTTTGCAGGGCTTGTTGTTATGCTGGTGGATCTTACCCCTGCGATGGGGCAGTGATCACTTATATCGCAGAGAAGCACTCCAGCGTGTGTGAATAGATGTGGTTTATTCACTAGCATGATATCAAGTAGTGTGCTGTTATACTATTCCTTGCATTAATTCTTGTTGGTTCATTAACTAGCTGTGTGAACCCATATGTATCACAGAATGATACCAGAGGTGCAGCTTCCTGGGTAAGCCAGTTGAAATTCAGGTCACCTAGAATAATGACTTCTTCAGTGCTGGGTTTGAGCAGGTTCCCCAGATGGGATAAGAGCTCGTGTTCAGCAGAGGGGGGTCTGTAGAAACCAACTAGCTGAAAAGCTGCTGTATTGGGGAGAGAGACTTTTCGGGATAGGCATTCAAACTCCTTGGGCATAGATGTTGCAGCAATACAGGATACAGCTATACCAGATTTTGCATATATGGCTACTCCACCTCCCCTTGTTTGGCGATCAGCTCTGAATAGCTGGTAGTTAGGTAGGTTAACATCCCTGTCTGCTGTGATGGGTTTGAGCCATGTCTTGGATACCACAAGAAAGTCTGGCAAGGTATGGGCAAACCAGGCTTGTATCAGTGCGAGTTTTTTCAGCAGACTGCATACATTAATATGCAGGAAACTGAGGCCTTTAATTGAGGTTAGGTCTGATGGAGATGTGATACATTCAGGGGGTCCAGGGTTGATTTCCACGTTATCAATACAGAGTAATAGAAAGAGCAGGAGTTTCGTGAGGGCTGCCAGTGATAGGGAGAGGGGACTGTCTTTGGTCCTCCTTTTATTCTGTTGCCACTCTTTTGGGGTGCTCCCTGTGGGTTTAAGAGATTGTGTCGAGACACCAAGTAGCAGTTTGGTGGTTAGGCTTGGGGGTTGGGGATCTGTATATCCAGCAGTAGAGCCTTGGTTGAAATACATGTGTGGTGGTATGTATCTCTTTATGGTGATCACACCACTCTAGTTGATGCAGCAATGGTAGAGCATATGTGAGGGTTTGAGTGTCAGCCAAAGGGGATGGTTCAGAGAGACTGGGCTGATGGATCACCCTAGTTTGTGTGACAGGGACATTTTCTTTGTGGAACCCCATGGCTGACAGTGAAAGGAGTATCAGAAGTAAACTCCCCATTATGAGAGAGATATTGGTAGTTGGCTATCAGGGAGTAGTGAAGTTGCTGATTGGTTGGATCAGCAAGCCTAAATGCAGCCTGCCACACAGTGAATCAAACAAATGAGCCCACTTATAGCTACCAAACAGGTTTCAAAATTCAACAGCCCCAAACAATACCCTGCTGGCCCCTTAGTAGTAAGAAAGAAAATAAATAACCTTCTACCAAGTAGAATCCACAAGAAACAATGTAAAACAACAATAAGCTATTGTACTGTAGATCTGATTCTGTCCCCCTTCTAGTTCCTTCTGAGAAGCCAAAGCACCAAGTTCCAAACTCTGTGATTTCCCTTGTGCTGCTTTCAAAATCAAACCGTTCCAAACTGTGACTTCCCTTGTGCTGCTTTCAAAATCAAACAGTTCCAAACTCTGTGACTTCCCTTGTGCTGCTTTCAAAATCAGACAGTTCCAAACTCTGTGACATCCCTTCTTACTGAATGCCTTTACTTTTTTTTTTTTTTACTTTATTTGTAGAAGTTTCATATGTTATTACACATAGCATATTTCAATATCCAGGACAATCAATATAATTACACAACAAAATGGAAAGGAAATCATCCCCTCAAAGGAAACATGCATCCCAGATGTATTGATACCTCATTGGGGGGAGACAAACTGACAAGACACTTCTAAATCTGTTCAAGAATTGAGCTGTAAAATTGAGCTCAGGTACAGTGCAACTAACTTCAATAATCTAAAAGTCCAACATTAGTAAGTCCACTAATTCTCGACCCACTTGGAGGCTAAACCTGTGAAAATTCTGATCTAAACTTTATGCTATTTTATATTGACCCTCATCTCCTGACTTGTATAATACTCTTCTCTCTCCATTTTAAGTCTACTTTAGTACTTTTTTTCCACATTTAAAATAATAAAAAGGAGCGCTTCCTTTAATATGGCTCGGAGCAGGTTTTATACAGTTTTCATCTGTTTTTGAACACCTACTGTTCCACAACATCACAACAGAAGTGATTTTACACAACTGATGTACAAAATCTGTGAAGAATACTGACCAAAACTGGGTCCAAGCCATATTAAAAGGAGCACTCCTTTCATTATTTGAGATGTGAAAAAATGTATTAAAGAGGACTCAAATTGTAGAAAGAAGGATATCATACAAGTCAGTAGAAGAGGGGCTATCTAAAATAGAATAAATAAGTATAGGGCAAAATTATCACCCAATTTATGCACTGCTACTTTAAAGAGTTCAACAAATGTTTTTTCTCTAGTGCCACCAGTATCTGTTTGGTGAACGCACTGTCTAACAAAGGAAGGCACGCTTAAGTGTCATGTGCCTGCCTTCGTCTGCTGAACCGCACATGGTCCACATCTAATATCAGAAGCAGTACATGGATTTTGTTGGCCCAAATGGCCATAAAGCCTTATAATTGTAGTTCTGAATAAATATAGCTGTAAACAAAGTGGTGTATTGGAGGTTTTGGTTGGGTTTCAGCAATGTTGAAATCATTGTATAATGCCACATGTGAGGAGGGGTCTTGCCAATCTGGGTTGCTCAAAAGGCAGATAATATCAAAGGGATAAGAAGATCCTGAAATCGCTTAAAAAAACTCAGCTGGATAGCCTTCTGGACCCATGCACTTCTGTGTTTTAGGGTCCTGTAGGACCACCTGGACCTCTTCAGCCAAAATAGGTGTAAAGAATCGTTGAGCTGCCTCATGGTCTAATTTTTGCAAAGGAAGGGTAGAAGTGCTAATTTGCACTTCAGAGGCCTCACCCTCAACTATATAAAGGTCCTTATAAAACCGGGATAGCACCTCACTGATAGCAGAATGTTGATGGGTGAATGTTTTGGTGGGGGGGGTCAAACATTTGCAAGTTCAGTGCTTGCATCTTCGGAGCTCAGAGCCTGCAAGCCAAATTCCAAGCCCAAAGTGCCCTATCCTCATAATAAGAATGCTGAAGGAAGGTAAAGAGGAGCCTGCTCCACCTTACCACATCCATAAGTTGCTGTATCTCCTGTTTCACTGTAGCAATTTGAGAAGCCATGGACTTGTTTTCTTATATAAAAGAGCACTGCGGGGTTTGCAGTGTCCATTGCAAGTCAAGAAGCTTAGCATCATGCCGATTCCTCTATTTAGAAGAGTAGGCTGTAAATTTTCCTCTAAGCACTGTCCTGACAGTGTCCCAGAGGACAGAGGTGGACATGGAGGGGTCCAAATTCTACTACAAATTGCATGGGATGCTCTTCTCCAGGGTATTAAGGTCCTGAGTTCCCAAACAGTGCAAGGTTGAGCCGCCAATGCGCTTTGTGGATAGGTTACCATGACAGGATTTAGTGTAAACTAGGTCACGATCTGATATCAGGGCATTCTCCATGAGAAACATCCTGCAAGGAGGCCAAGTGTTTGGTCGCTATAAGGATACAGTCCAAGCTAGCAGATTTTTTCATATGGGGGGGCATTATGGGAATTCTCACCTCACATGGGAAAGGTGCACTGCCACATATCAACAATGCCAAATGGGCCCAGCTGGTGTTTAAGTACACCTGTAAATGGGTGGCACAGTGCTTATTGGGTCCAGTGGCATCCAGACTTGGGCTCAGAGTAGAACCAAGATTGCCACCCATAATGTCTCATTGTAGGACAGGCAATAGCTTATTAAAAAAAAAACCTTGGCCACACTCTTATTGGAACCCAGTGGAAAACATACATTGGTCAGCGTGACTGGGGCAAACATCATTCCAACTGCTAGATGTCATCTAATCCTGAAGCTGGAAAGTGACACCTTGGGGCGCCAGGATCATGGGCTCCTGACGCCATCCAGACTTATAGAACAAAGCCACTATCACCAAAAACACAACGGTCTTAAATTTTCATGCACCTCCAATGGGGGGTCTCGAAGAAACACCATGTCAGGGTTGTCCCATTTCAGCAGAAGTAAAACTCTATGGTACTTTACCAGTCTAGGAACACCAGTAATATTAAGGGAGATAACTACTGTCGACTCTGTGGCGCAGAGCAATGAGGGATCATTTAGGTACACTACTAACTCAGGTTCACACCACACCTAGGACATCATCTCCCCCCCCCCCCAAACACAGACTGAGGCATCCCTAAAGCCAGCAGCAGCAGAAGCCAATCACTCTTGAATGCAGTCCAAGATGGCTTCTTAATCCAAGGGGCAACTAAGCAAACTAGGGAAATCAGACAATCTGGGACTCAGTGCTGGGAAACAGCAACCATGTCAGGGGCATCAGTGGGGCTGAGCTCCTGGAAAGCAGTGATAATCAGCATTCAAGGTGGTTTCAGCCTAATATGGCGAAGGAAATCCCGAACACTAAAACATGGGCTCTGTATTTCAAAAGGGCTAATTTCACCAAAATGGGGGAGCACCAGGATGGACATCTGGTCAGGGTCAGTGGGGCTAGTGAGGTAGCAGAAAACTTGTCCATGATTGGGGGAGGGATCCAGAAAGTTCCCACTACATAGAAACAGACCATGATGTCAGAAAAAGATTGGCGGTCCATCCAGTCTGCCCCTATTCCTTATAATCCCTGGAACCTACTATTCCTCCAGGGTATTAACCCGACCTGTCCTATCGCCATTCTCCCGATGTCACCCCAGACAACTACTAAGCCTTCATTCTATCACATGCCTACTTAAATATCCTAACTGTGTCTGCACACTCAGCCGGCAGACTGCTCCAAGGTTCCACTACCCTTTTTGTAAAGAAATACTTCCTCATGTCCCTCCTGATAATTTCCACTCATGACCACATGATCGAGTTGGTATTCAGGGTGAATAATTCCCCACAGCTTACCTTGTTAATTTCTTTATGAATCATCTCCTCTTGCTTTTGGTGAATACATACACACACTGCCATCAGAGGCAGAAGGGTAAGAAAAACAAGCATGAGAAATCCCTCTGGTTCACAGCAGAAGTTGCTGGTGTAGTGAGGGAGAAAGGTCTTCCTTCAAAAAATCCAGGAAAACCCGAGAGGAGGAAAACAGAGTGGACTACCTGTAAAGTACAGTTACATAAGAACTTACTGTAACAGCAGATCTTCGAGAGAGGTTCCTGCAGTAGGTTATAACATGTAGGACTGTGCCCTCCGGCGTTGGGACCACACAGCAAACTTTTGCTAGCAATGTCTGGTAGGGGACCACCCACCCAACATCACGTGATGTATGTCAGTATGACCCCTATATTGTGAGTGGTCCCCATGCCCGCCTTCCAGTTCTCCCACCAGAGATCGGAGGATGAGACAGGAGAAAGGATGCATATCCTGGAGCACAGTCCAGAACAGTAAGACTCAAATGCAGAAAGCTGGAGGAAGGGAGGGAGGGAGGGGAAGTGTGACCTACTGCAGGGACCTCTCTTGAAGATCTACTGTTTCAGTAAGTTCTTACGTAGCTGTACCATCTTACTCTGAGAGGGCTCCTGCAGTAGGTCATAACATGTAGGACTGAATCACAAGCAGTCAGTCTCACAGAGACGAACAGAAGCAGGGAAGGAGGAAAAAAGTCAGAAAAAGACCAGGATAAGTCTAAGACAGAAGGCCCTGCAAAACAGCAAGGCCAAAACTGGCCCTACACCTAGAGACAATGGCCAGACTGTAATGCTTTGTGAAAGTGTGGATGGAGCTCCAGGTAGCTACCACAAAAATCTCTGCTGCAGAAACATTCCTGAGGGAGGCTGCTGAAGCAGCCATACCTCTAGTAGAGTGACCTCTGAGCTCCCCAATAAGAGGTTTGTTCTTCTTCTGATTGGAGCAAAGGCAGTTAGCCAGCCATTTGGAGTGGCACTGTTTAGAGACTGCCGACCTCTTGGATTTGTTGACAAAGAAGACAAAAGGCTGATCTGATTTGCGCACGTCCTTGGTCCTGTGGACATAGTAACACAAAATCCTATGTACATCCAATGTATGGAGAAGAGCCTCACCCGTGTTCACATGAATAGGGTAGTACACAGGGAGTGCAACGGTTTGATTTAGGGTGAACTCGGAGAACACCTTGGGAAGAAACTTAGCATTTGTACGCAGGACTGCCCAGTCCCGGAGAAAAATGAAATAAGGCTCCTTACACATCAGGGCCTGGAACTTGGAAATTCTTCGAGCTGAAGTAATAGCAACTAAAAAAAAAAAAAAAGAGTGCTTTCCTGGACAGATGGTGCATGTTGCAGCTTATCACTGGTTCAAAAGGAGGTAAAGAATGCTTTTCTAAAATAAAATTAAGGTTCCAAGGTGGGTGGGGTTATGGATGGAGGGCTCCAAATGGAAGATCCCTTTCAAAAAGGTTTTCAAGATCTCCTATTAAGCCACAGTCTTCCCATCTATTAAAGCATGGTAGGCAGAAATGGCAGACAGGTGGACCTTCAGGGATGAATAGCTTAAAGCAGAGCCAGACAGGTGCAACAGGTACTCCATAATTTGGGGTACCGAACATGAAAAAGGGTCCCAACCCGTAGCTACCATCCAAATGGAAAATTGCTTCCATTTCATCACATAGGTAGACCAGGTGAAGGGTTTCCTAACCTCCACCAGGACCTAAATGACCCTCTGGGAGACTCCAAAGCCCGACACAATTATGTCTGAAGGAGCCACGCATGAACATGCAGGGATCTGAGTCCAGGATGCACTAGTCTGCGATGATCCTGCGTCAGACAGTACTGAAGAGGGAGGGGTACTGGGGGTTCCACAGCCATTTGCTGCAGGAGTGGAAGCCAGATCTGCCTGGGCCACAGGGGGGCTATCTGAAGCATCCAAGCCCCCTCCTCCTGAAGCTTCAGTAAGAGAAAGGAAGGGAAGGCATATAAATACTCCCCTGTCCAGCACAGACACAACTCATCTCGCCAAATAGCACCAGGCTCTGGAACAAGCGATCAAAAACTGGACAGTTTTGCGTTGGACGTGGAGGTGAAGAGGTCTACTTCTGGTCATGCCCATCGGAGGAGTAGTCTCTCTGCTACATCTTGATGCAGTTCCCATTCGTGAGCCTGTGTCGAGGTTCAACTGAGGCTGTCTGCCAGGATGCTGTGTACGCCTGGGACGTGCATGGCTGTGAGAAACAGGTCATGTTGGACTGCTCAGTACTACACCTACATCACCTCCCTGCACAGGGCATGCGACTGGGTGCCTCCCTGCTTGTTGATGTACCAGACCACCAACACATTGTCTGTCTGAACTAGCAGTGTTCCCACAGACAGGATGGACTGAAAGGCTTAGAGGGTGTAAAGGACATCCCTCATCTCCAGGAGGTTTATATGGAAAGATGCTTCCAGCCGAGACCACAGTCCTTGTGTCTAATGATTCCCCAGGAGAGCCCCCCCAACCCGGACCCAAAGCATTTGTGGCAAGGGTCCAGAAGGGAGGGGGTGTTCTGAAAGGTAACCCCCAAGACAGGTTTTGAGGATCCTGTCACCATAAGAGGTCTTTGAGTGCATTGGACACCAGGACAGGATGATTTAGGTTGTCTGAATGCTGATCCCACTGGACTTGTAAAGTTTATTGGGTGACCCTCATGTGTAACCTGGCCAAAGAGACAATAGAAAAGGTCACTGCCATGAGGCCAAGAAGGTGTACGAGTGCAATGGCAGGAATATGTTTGAAGGAGACTACCAGATTGACTTGCTCTCACAAAGTATCCACCCTGTTCAAGGGTAAGAAGGCCCTGCACTGGATTGTGTCCAAGACCTCCCCAATGAACTGAAGTCATTGGGAGACGACCAGGGATGAATTGGGGTAGCTGACCATACTTGCCAGTCGAGACAAAAGATCCAGGGTGAAGGACAGGGACTCCTCTAGGCTGTTCCTGGACAGAGCTGCTAGGAGCCAATCGTCCAGGTATGGGAACACTGCAATGCCCCAATGGCAAACAGCATCTGCCACTGCCGCTAGTCACTTGATGAAGACCCTGGGTGCTGAGGAAATTCCAAAGGGGAAGGCTTTGAATTGTAAGTGCTCCCCCTGGAAAGAGAAATGCAGGAACCGGTGGTGGCTGTGGAACACTGTAATGTACAGGTAGGCGTCCTGCATGTTCAGTGTGCAAAGCCAATGGCCTTGCTGTAGTAAGAGCAAAAGGCTCTGTACTGTCAGCATGTGGAACCTTTTGTATTTTACAAAAAGGTTCAGCTGACTGAGGTCCAGGATGGGCCTGAGGTCACCAGTCTTTTTTTGGACCAGGAAGAAATGGGAGTAAAACCCTTTTCCCCTCTGGGCCCTGGGAACTGGCTCTGTGGTGGATTTTTGCAGTAAGGCCAGAATCTTTTTCTCGACCAGAGATGTCTGGTTTGGGGAATAGTGGGAATGACCTGGAGGTGAGTGCGGAGGCCTCTCCAGAAACTCAATTATGTGGTCTCTTGAGATGAGTTGAAGGACCCATAAGTCTGACGCGACACCCTTCCACTCCTGCAGGTGAAGGGCAAACCTTTCTCCCACCGGCTCCATGTTGTCTGAGGGTTGAGGAGGGGGAAGGCTGTATGAGTCAGGAAATGGAGGGGCAGGAGGGGAGGGCTGCCCTCTGGGTTTTGGAGATGGGGGGAGCTGATGGTTGACCCCTGTGTACTCTCTTTTTGTTCAGACGCCTAAAGAAGGGCTGTTTATTCTGTCACTTCTGCCGAAAGGGCTGCTTTTGTTTGAAGCCCGCTCTGTACATGGATTTCACTGATCTTAGGGCCTGTTCACTGTCCTGAAGGCTCATGATGATGTCTTTAGTGTCTCCTCTGAAGGGACTGATCCTCGAAAGAGAACATCCTGGATGGCTGCCTGTACATCTGGGGAAAGCCCAGAGATAAGCAGCCAAGCATGATATCGGAGGCATACAGCCGTGGCACAGGAATGAACCACTGCGTCCACAGTATCATAAGTGGCTCTAAGTGTGAGTCTGCAAGAGATCTTAGGCTTAGAATTTGGTTAATTCTGTCTTGAGATCAGAGTCCTCCATTGTCTGAAGATGAGCCTCGAGTTTTGCCATGGTGGCATTTTGAAAGGAGACCATGTGAGCGATGTTAAGTAAACGGCATGCACAAGTGGAGGAGTTGTAAAGTCTTTGCCCAAACTGGTCGAGCTGCCTAGATTCATTATCAGAGGAAGAGGTACTCATGTGCTTTGGTTTGGCAGTACAGTCATGAGCTGCAGATATGACAACAGAGTCTCCCTTGGGAATCCAAGAAAGAAATGCCCTCAGGCATATGGTAAATCCACTCTGCCTTGCTTTTTTGGGATGGCTGGAATGGAATGGGGCTGCTGCCAAATGGTAGTGGTAAGGTCCTCATGGGGGGGGCGGTCCAAGGAGGAACAGGGATAGGGGATACCTCTTCCAGGTCTAAGTACTCAGCTAAATGCTTACATTTGGGGTCCTGGTCCTGCGCATTCCAACCACTGGCCTGTTGGATGATGTGGAGAAGTTCTGTAAATGAGGGGTCCTCGGTAGGTGATTTTGGCAACTCCTTGCTCTTAGCAGCTGTGGCTCCAGACTGCTCTCCTGATGAGGAGTTCGCCTCAGAGTCTGAAGAGTTCTCTTCAGGGGTCCTAGCACTAGATAAGGTGACCTCCTGAGTGGCACCTCCAGAAGTGTGCACCATAGTGGAATGGAAGGAACCCACAGACGACATGGAATGGGGAGTGGGTATGACCACGGGGTCGGAAACCTCTTTTCTAAGTCAGGTACCAGATGGGATCTGGCATCCTGCCACCAGAACTAAATCAGAGTTTGAAAGTCCTGCTGTGGCAGAAGAGGAGGAGGTGGCAGAGGAGGAGTAGAAGGAGACTGGTAGTAATGCATGCCCATCCCTAGGTATGGGGGGTACCCAGGAGGTTGGTAAAAGGGTGGAGGGTAGCCTGGTGTCTGATACCCAGGATAGTATGCCTGGGAGAAAGGGGCTATTGTCTGGCCCAATGGTTGGTAAGTTGACATCGGGAAACCTGGGTAAGGGCGATAGCCGGACGGATGGCCCTGGTCTGGAAGATTATCTGGCACCGAGATGGTAGACGTCAGATGATCTGGCGTTGGGCCCGGCGTTAGGTTTGCCTGCATGAGGGGGACTCGATAGTGTCATGATGGCAGATTAACAGAAGTATCCGGCAGAACACCATGCGTTATGTGGGTGATACCTGATGGAGGGACTTCTGACAGCGGGTTGACGTGACTCTCTAGTGGAGCACAATGAGTTAGGTGAGTGATGCCCAATGGAGGAACCTATGATGGTGGTGCAAAGGATAGGCCCATCGGAAAAGAAAGGTTCCTAGGAGCCGGTGTTATGGCAGGATCCAACGTCAAAGTCCCAAGGAAAGTATCCAAGGGGGTATGACCACTGGAGTTGAGGATGCAAAGACCATGTCCAAGGGGCACTTCCCCAGTCGTGATGTCTGGGGTAAGACGTTGCACCAGGGAAGGCTCCTGACCACAGGGTGCCTGGGAGGATGGCTGGCCAGAAGAGTTCAGCAAGCTCAACTGGACATCGGATGTGTCTGCATCAGCCCCCACCAAGCAATGACCGGGTGGTCAGAAACATCAGTGGCTGGCTTGTCGGCTGAAGTCAGGGCCGGGCAGATGAGGGGAGGACCTACAGCCTTATTAACAGGCATCATGCAGGTTCCCTCTTGGTAGGAATCCATCTTACCAACTACCAGGTGTGCTCTGAGGGACCCAGAGTTCAACTTATCGATAAGAACCGGATGTTCGCTGGAGGAGCCGGCAGACGAGCTTGGAAGGAAGCCCGTTTAAATGGGCTGAAAGAAGGCAGATGTACCTGGGGAAATCCCAGAAGCCGCATGGACAACCACCAAGGCAGGTGGCGGGGGAACGGCCTTGCTTGTCGAGGCCTTGTTGGAGGAGACCTGGGTCCGGTCTTCCAAATGCTCCCATTCCCTTTGCTTCTCTAGCTTTGTTCTTTTTAGCTCCAATGAAGAAAAAGCAGAACCCTCAACCTCTGCATCTCTTTTTCCATGGTGGCCATTCTGGACTTAAGAAGATGGGCCTCTAAGGCTTGCTGTCAACATTTGCGTGTGGCCTGGTTGAAGGGCTTACCATGAGGGTAGGCTGTGGTGTCGTGGTTCAGGCCTAGACAAAAGGGGCAGCACAGGTGGCAGTCTTTGTGAGGGATTTGTGCACCGCACTTCTCACACTTTCTTAATCTTTGGTGCTGGAGGTGGAGAAGACATAAAATTAAGCAAAAATGGACTTTAGCTGGCCCGGGGACGCTGAGGGTTGAGGCGCTGAATGCCACACCTCATGCTATGTCAGCGACCCAGGTTCAGGAATGAGCCTGGGTCGTCGGGGGTCTGCAGGGGAGGAGAAGGATGGAGCATCCGTAGGACTGCTCTGCTTCTCTGGAGAGGGGGGGAAGGTTGCCATCGGTGCTCTAGCGGCCTCTGGCAGTGGCTGGGGGTGGCTGTAGAGCACTGGCAAGAACATGGAGGGAACATGCTGGGGCAGACACTTGGCTTGGAGTGCATGCAGATGCGCTCACGCGCTCGGGGTCTTATGCATCATTGCACGCCTCAGCCGATGGGGAGAAAAGTGGAAAAATTAGGGGCACTAGTCACAGCATCATGATGGCTGTCTCCAGAGAGGACTCAATCGGCGCCAAGGATGCGTGGCATTACTGGATCCTGATCTGGGGGGTTGAGCTAGGGGAGAGCTCCCCTCCACCCTGCTGCAGGGGTAGCTGCGGGACCAAATGTAGAGCTAGAGAAGTAGCCCCAGCAGATGGTGGCCTGAATACCCAGAAGATGCCAGACATGTAGAGGTAAGGCAGACTGGTGGCCCCTAGGGAGAAAAAGTGCAAAAAAAAAAAAAGACTTCAATTTCGAGAAATAAATGAAGAATACTTATACAAGATGGCAAGCAACTGGAACAATATTAACTGTGAGGTCCTTGCACAGGTTGACGGCAGGAAACAACTGGAAGGCGGGCATGGGGATCACCCACTATATAGGGTCACGCTGATGTTCATCACGCGACGTTGGGTGGGTGGTTCCCCGACAGACATTGCTAGCAAAATGTCTGCCGTGCGATCCTGATGCCAGACAGCGCAGTCCTTTGTGTTATGGCCTATTGCAGAAACATTCTTGAAGTAAGATCTCAAAACACAGTGGTGCCGTATTATAATAAGCTGCCCTGGAGCCATCTAGTTTCTTCGTTATCTATTTTCTTTGTTATACTGAGGGTCTGCTATAGATGAAATGCCCAAAAATACTATTGGTAAAAGCACTCACAATACAATCATATGGTAGCCCAAAAAGCAGGGTTGGGTGGACAAAATACGGATGAAAAAAATGGATCCCTCTGGATGGAGCTCTTTGGTGCCAGTGGGGTGTATAGGTGACAAAATGGCTGCCGCCACGTGGTCATAGAGGCTGCATGTTCTCCACCTCTACATGTAGCAAACAGTAAGACTTCCGATTCCTTAGTATATCTTAAATTAACACATTTAGGTTTTCAATACCTGTCTATGACAGGGCTAAATAAGATCTTGTCCCATTTGTTATGCAGAAAGAGTTAAAAGCAAGCATCTGTTCTGTCCTCTCCTTTCTTGTTTCTAGTCTGATTGCACAATCAAATTTTCTTGTGAGACCTAGGAACTGATCACTCAGAGTCTTACTATTCTACCCCTCCTGCTGTCTCCATCTTCACTTGCTGTTACTAACATAGAAACAGACTGGCAGCAGATAAGGACCACTTGGCCCACCTAGTATGCCCATTTCCGTACCTACAGGATAAGTGGCAGATCCTAGTTAACCAACAGCCTATTTCTTCCTACCCCCAAGAATTGCCCTATGTCTGTCCCATGAATTTTTACTTGAATTCTCCCACAGCAGTTTTAGACCCCACAACCTCCTCAGGAAGGCTGTTCCATGCATCCACTACCCTCTCTGTGAAAAAAAAAATACTTCCTCACATTGCCCCTGAACCTTCCCCTTCCCCTCTCTCTTTAAATTGTGTCCCCTTGTTCTTGCAGGTCTCTTTTTCTAAAATATGCTACCCTCTTGGACTTTGATGATTCCACTGAGATATTTTAAAGTTTCTATCATGTCCCCCCTCTCCCTTCTTTCCTCAAGGGTATACATATTAAGCTCCTTTAGTCTCTCCTCGTACAGCTTCTCTTACAGAACCCGCACTATTTTAGTTGCCCTCCTCTGGACTGCCTCTATCCTGTCTATGTCTTTGCAGAGGTGGGGTCTCCAGAACTGGATGCAGTACTCCAGATGGGGTCTCACCAACTGTCTGTACAGAGGGATAACAACTTCCTGTTTTCTGCTGGTGATGCTTCTCCCTATGCATCCTAGTATACCCCCAGCCCTCCCTACTGCCTTCTCATTGCTTGCTAACCTTAAGGTCATCTGATATGATTACCCCCAGGTCCCTTTCCTTTTTTGTTGTTACTACCCCCAAATGTGTTCTTCCCCTGGGTTCTTGCTTCCCATGTGCATTATTTTTCATTTCTTTGCATTGAATCCAAGCTGCCATACTTCTGACCATTCCTCCAACCTTGCCAAGTCCCTTCTCATTCTTTCCAGGCCTCCTTGTGTATCAACCCTGTTGCAGATCTTTGTGTCATCTGCAAAGAGGCATACTTTTCCTTCAGTCCCTTTGCAATGTCCTTGTAAGACATTAGAAAGGACTGGACCCGCTCTAATCCCTGCGGTGCCCACTAGTAACCCTCTTTCTTCAGTGGACTCCATTTACAATTACCTTCTGTGTCCTGTTGTCCAGCCAATGTTTTAACCAGGCTACCACCCTGGGACCCACTCCCAGGCTGGTTAATTTGACTATTAATCTTTTATGTGGGACTGTGTCAAATGCCTTGTTAAAGTCTAGGTAGGCCATGTCCACAGCCCCTCCCTGGTCTACTACTTTGGTCACCCAGTCAAAGAAATCTATTAGATTCGTCTGACATGACCTTCCCGTTGTGAACCCATGCTGCCTTGGGTCCTGTGCCCCACTGGCCTCTAGGTACTCAACTATTCTTTCCTTCAGAAGTGACTCCATCACTTTCCCTACCACAGAGGTCAGACTGACAGATCTGTAGTTTCCTGCCTCTGTCTTGATCTCACTTTATGAAAAGGAATCACATCTGCCTTCCTCCAGTCCTCTGGTACCACACCATCCTCCCATGATTTATTAAAAAGATTAGCCAGTGGTTTCACTAGCTCCTCCCTTAATTATTTTAGAATTCTGGGGTGAATTCCATCAGGCCCCATTGCTTTGTCCACCTTCAGTTTTAGGAGTCCTTTCTATTCAGCCTCACTAGCCCTCCCTTTGTCTTTCTATGCTCCCTGGTGTACCTATAAAAGGTTTTATCCCCCTTCTTAACCGAGTTGGCTATCTTTTCCTCAGTTTGGGTCCCCTGCTATTCTGACTTCCCTACCTGCTTTCTTCTGCCTTAGCTAGTACAGTTCTCTGTCCTGCTCCTTATGTGTTTTCTTATACTTCCTAAATGCTATCTTTTTCCTTCCAAACCTTCCCCGCCACCTCTTTTGAGAACCATAGTGACTTTATCTTTTGTTTTGATTTATTTGCTTCACACACAGGCTTGTTGCCTCTGAGCTGGCAGTTTTGATGTTTCCCCATTGTTGCTCCACCCTCCTTCTAGCTTGTTTGCTAGTACTTTTCTAAGGCACTCTCCCATCTTGCCAAAGTCAGTCCTCCTGAAGTCTAGTACCCTCACTTTTGTATGGCTTGACTCTGTAGCCGAGTTTATCATGAACCACACTGTTCGGTGGACACTTGTTCCCAGATTGCTACCCACTTCTAGATCTGAGATCCTCTTGCTGTCCCCATTTGAGAGTATGTGGTCCAAGATTACTCCCTCACAAGTGGGTTCCAAAACTAGCTGTCTGAAGCATGCCACCTGTAGGGCATCGAGAATGGCTCTTCTCTTGGATGTGGCTGCAGCAAAGGTGTACCAGTTAATATTTGGCAGATACAGGTTCCCCATCAACAGTATCTCCCCTTTCTCTGCCATCATAAGGATGCCTTCTATCATATCCTTGTCCATTCCCTCTCCCCGACATGGGGGTCTGTATACAACCCCTGTGCAGACTGTGGTGCCATTTCCAGTCTTAGGTCACCCACAGTGCCTCCTTTCCTTCCCGTTTACTTTTTTGTTCTGTTGCTTTTATCCCTTCCCTTACATAGAGAGCTAATCCTCCCTCTCTTATACACTCCCTGTCTCTCCTGTAGGTTGTGTACCCTGGTATGTTAAAATTCCAGTCATGGTTCTCTGTGCACCATGTTTCTGTGACTGCTACAATACCCAGGCTTCCCTCTTCCATCAATGCCAGAAGTTCAGGGAGCTTGTTGCCCAGACTACAGGCATTGGTACTCATTACCCTCCATTTCTTGATGGCCTTACTCATTTTTGCCCCATCCCTGTCCTTACTGCCTTTGTCATTTTCTCCATTTACCCCTGCCCTTCTCCCAATAGACATCTCTATCTTGGTGTTTACCTCACTTACTAGCCTGATTTTTTTTTTGGGGGGCTAGGATTTCCTGCTTCTTTCCAATACCTCCCCCCTTGGCTAGTTTAAATACTTGCCAATGAAGCATTTAAACCTATCACCTAGGATCCTGGTTCCCCTCCTGGACAGATGCAGACCATCATACCAGTATAGGCCTCCATCACTCCAGGTGGACCCACAGTACCCAGTGAAGCCAAATCCCTGAGCTCTACACCAGTTACTCAACCACTGATTGAATCCCATCATGTGGAGCACCCTAGCCTCATCCATGCCATAGACAGGTAGCCCTCCGAGGTCACCGTGCATGCTACTTATCTAAGGCCCCTCCCCAACGCCACACACTCTTCCTGCACTGCTCTGATCCCCTTCTCAGCCAGGTCAATTGTCCCTAGGTGGAAAAGGACATCCAGCTCCCTCCCCTGTGCAGCTGCTTCAGCGATCCTGTGGATTCTCTCCCTGTCCCTCCAAGCATTGGTACCAGGCAGGCACCTTGCCTCCCTCTCCCCTTCCTCCCCCAGTTCTACCCTCCTAACAATGGAGTCCTTTCCTTCCCCTGTGGGGTCCCATGTCACCCTCCTGTGGGTCTCCTTTGTGGAGGTTCCCAGCATCCTCCTCTGTCTCCACTGCGGGTGTCTCCATAGAGGAACCGCACTTTGCCAGAATGGCATATGAAGTGTGGAGAGGTACAACTGGAGGGATGTGCCTCTGTTCCACCACCCTCACCCTCTGAGCCCACTGTGGTCCAACCGCTCCTTTTTCTTGGCATCCTCTGAGGCAACAGCAGCGGCCCTGGTGGTCCCTGGGTGGGAGAGGAGGTCCCCCAAAGCCTGGCCAACTCAGCCTGGAGATGAGCAACCTCCTCCCTCAGCCCAGAGAGGTGCCTGCAGATAGGACAACACCAAATCCTCCAGAACGTCTCCCGGAAGACTGCTGCTCCACAACCACTGCACTGCACCACTCCCATCATGTCTCATTTCTGCCCCCTTAACTGTGTAATATTTACTTTCCTCTGTTTTTTTTTCCTTCTCCCCCTTACTTACTGCCTCTGTGCCCTTTAAGCTCCTGATCTTCCTGTTCTCAGACAAGAAGTTCCTTTATTTCTCAATAGTCTCCTTAATTGCTCAGAGTCACACCTTCAGCAGCTGGGGGAGAGACAGAGAGCTACTCTTCCTTCTAGGATGGGGAGTCTTTTGTGGCTCTGTGATCACTTACTTCCTGCTACCAAACAGGAAGTTCCTGTTGTCACTCAAATCCTGCGCCTATAAAAGTATAACTGGCTTAGGGTGGAGGGGAGGGAAGCAAGGCAATATAGTCCCAGTAGAGAAGTATAGTTATAACAGCAGCTCCTTCTGCTTGGTGTTCTCTGCCTGTTCTCTGGCAGAAGCTATCTAGGGCAGTGTTTAAATCTGGTTTAACCTGGCTTCCTGCTAGCTAAGCCACCCCCCTTACTTCACAGCTCTTTCTACACTTAGTAATTGCACAGATAATTCACTTCAGCCAACTCACACAAAACACACCAACTTTGATTGTTTTGTTTTTACCCTAAATTGAAGGTCCCAGTAGCAGAGTTCTAGTCCTTTAGTCCCAGTACAGAAGTATAGTTATAACAGCAGCTCCTTCTGCTTGGTGTCATCTTTTCTTCCCCCTTGCTTATCTATGGTTATAAAAATACATACGAATCTTTGTGTGAAACTATTTGTGTGAAACGGAGATCCAGAGATTTTAAAACGTATATAGTTATATTCTTAGAAATGTTGCAGAAAAGAATTGGAATTCAGGGAGTTAACACTGAGATGCCGTTTTTATTAATATATTTAAAAAGTTTGGTAACTGTGACGGGCACACTGAAGCGAGACTCATTTTCAGGTGTGATCCAGGGGAGGGGGACAAGGGAGACCCCCATAAGCTCATTTGCAGAGTGGTCAACACGAGATTAGTTCTGGAACAAAATGTTTTCTTTTGTTGCAGCTGCAAGGAAAGAAACTAACAAAGTTCTGATACCTTCCGTTTCTCACAAAATGTATCTTAATGATCTCAGAATGCAGAAGTTAACTGCCAGGAAAAGACTTTATACCTATAAAGAAGCAGTCTTTTGTTGGAGAGAGATTCAGATTTAGAGAAACCCTCAAAGACAGGACTTTGTTTTGTTTGAACTACATGTACAAGAGCTATCTTGCACAACTTTAGTTTTCATTTTGTTACCGAAAACAGTAAAATGCTACTTGCAAATTTTATAAGTTCTCCTGCTTTGCCTATGCTTCCTGACCTGCGCCTTGAAGACACTTTTCTTGGCAGGACATTTTGCCTTGCTGAATTCGTTTCCCCACAGTGTTTAGATGCTAGTACCTTAGGTTCACAAAAATCTGAGTTTCCAATGCTAATAAAGCTTGTTGCACAGATTACGGACAGTTCTTTTGTTACATTTTTCTGCCAGTTTGCAAGGTTTAGATCAGTTTCTATGAAATTAACATTTAAGTTTTTAACATCAGATCTGTTAAAGCTTGTCGGCTAGCTAAGCATGAAGGCGTTGCAAAGTTTTGAATACTTCTATTGTCATTCAAGGTCATGGATTTCAATGCCACTTTATAGTACTGTGTGTTACTTCTGTACTCCTCAAAGCCAGATATTTTTTGTGTGTATCTTGATACTTTAAAATGAACAGATAGAAGTAAATAAATAATATTAAAACTTGTTAAAAAGGCTGGGAGGGATGGCCCAGGCCTATTGCCTTCTCTTGCCATCTGTTAAAACAAGCAAACTAAAAAAAAAAAAATGAGTGTCACGTTTGTCTATAGGTCACAAAGGAGTCTCCTAAAAAGTACGTGGACAAAATAGGCCAAAAGATAAAAAATGTGTAAAAGTATATTTTATTATTTTTCTGACAAAGAAGACGACGACAACCCAGATGTATTCTCTTATGAAACAAAATTAGAATCAGAATTGGCCAAAATATTTGAAAAAGTACTTTTCATTAATTTATTGACGGGGGATACAATCTAGATACATTCTTGTATTCAAATAGCAATAAACAAAAAAAGGAATACACTCCGAGTAAATCAGAACATTTTTGAAACAAAGTTAGTGTCAAACTCAGAACTGGGTGGTAGCCAACCCTCTCATCCCCACATAATAAAATACAAATGGACTTTATATTCTTGGGCCAGGCATGTTCCAAACCAGGATGTCAGTGCTGGTTTAATCAGTTATGTTGCTGTATAAACTCTTCTTAGTACTCACAGCGTTACTCATACGCTTCATCCTGTGCTGTGCAGCGTCACAGTTACTGGTACTTAATAAAATGGATAACAAAAATGAAACCCAAACCACGTGATTAGCCAACACTCCCTCCAAAGTGTTTAATCATGCCACCAGAACTGCACACATTAGAGCTAGAACTAATTAGTAAACATCACACACAAAGCATCAATTTCCTTACACCCAGAAAGTAGTTATGCAAGGACTTGCCATACCAGTAGATCTTCGAAAAGAGCTCTAGCAGCAGGTAACACCATAAGGACTAGGCAACCAGGCAGTAGGACCACAAAGAAATATTTCTAGCTAGCAGTCTATGGTGGGGGACTGCTCCCCTGACATCGGCCATGCCCAGTGACACATGGTATGAAGGGGGCAGTCCCCCGGCACCACCTCAGTTCACCCACTGGAGACCTGGCAAGCATAAGGATGGGGAACAGAGGAGGTTCTCGCATCCCCCAGAGAAAAAGAGTACAGTTACGTAAGAACTTGCCGCAACAGTAGATCTTCCAGAGAGGCTCTTGCAGTAGATACTAACCAGTAGGACTAAGATGCCAGGCATCAGCACCCCATAGAAAAATCTAGCTAGCAGTCCCTGACGGGGACCGCCCCCATGTCAGGTGACAGACATCAGCCGATGTCATAAAGGGGTGGTCCCATGCCCACCCTCCAGTTCTCCTGCTGGAGGCCAAATAGGCAGGACAGGAGAAGTGGAAATATCCCATAAAATAATGGAAAAGAAGAAGCCAAGGAGGACAGAGGGAGGGAAAAGCAGTACCTACTGCAAGAGCCTCTCTCAAAGATCTACTGTTATGGTGAGTTCTTATGTAACTATTATCTTACTTCGAGAGGACTCTTGCAGTAGGTACTGACCAGTAGAACAGAGTCCCAAGCAGTACAAAAATTGCAGAAGCAACAGGGAGGAGGAATCCCTGAAAAAACAGTCCAAAAACACTGTGGCTGATCAAAGAAAAGGGCTTACGATAGAAGCCCCTGTAACACTGCCAGCCCGAATCCCACTGTGATGGGAGGCAACATCCAGGCTAAAGTGCTTCGTGAACGTGTAAACAGGCATCCAAGTAGCAGCTGCGCAAATCTCAGGGACAGAGAGATTTCTGAAACAGGCAGCAGAGGCCGCCATGCCCCTAGCAGAATAACCGTTGACCTTGCCTGGAAGGGTCTTGTACTTTTAACAGAAAGTGATACAATTTGCCAACCATTTGGAGAGACACTGCTTAGAAGCAGCAAAACCTTCCCTCTTTGGAGCAAGAGAGATGAAGAGTTGATCAGTTTTCCGAAGCACTTGGGTTTGGTTGGTATAGTAACGCAAGATTCTGTGGACATCCCACGTGTGCATGAGATGCTCCCCTGAATTGGAATAACCCAGAAAAAATACTGGGAGATCCACGGACTGACTGAGGGTGTACTCTGCCACTACTTTTGGGAGAAATTTAGAGTTTGTCCTCAGTGTCACCCTATCTATCTGGAAAATCAAATGGAGGAATGGCACATAAGAGCCTGGAGCACTGAAATCCTCTGGGCTGAAGTGATGGCAACCAGAAAAAGGGTCATCCAAGACAGAAAACACAACTCTGAGTCCACGGCCGGCTCAAAGGGAGGCAGCGTGAGCTTCTCTAATATGAAGTTTGGATCCCACAGAGAGGCTGGGTTGCGTATGGGGCTTCACGTGGTGTACTCCCCTGAGAAAGGTCTTAGAGACCTCAAACTGGGCTACCGACTTATCACCTACCAGAAAGTGGTAAGCGGAGATGGCAGAGAGGTGAACCTTGAGCAAAGAAGAACAAAGCCCAAGGTAAAATGTGTCTGAGGTAGTCCAGGATCTTAGGAACTGGCCAGGAAAAAGGATCCTATGCCTAGGACTCCACCCAGATGGAAAACAACTTCCACTTCATGGCATAAGTGGACCTGCTGGAGGGTTTACATGCCTCCACCAGGATATTGGCCACTTCCGGAGGGACTCTGAAATGGGCAGTCACTACGTTTGTAGGAGCCATGCATGAAGGTGGAGAGACTTGAGAGCGGAGTGTAACAGGGTCCCGTGGTCCTGTGTAAGCAGGTCCTGGGAGGGTGGAAGAGTGATCAGAGAAACTTCTGAATAATGTTGGAGAGAACCAAACTTGCCTTGGCCAGAAGGGGGCAATGAGAATCATCTGAGCCCCCTCTGCTCGAAGCTTGTTCAGCACTCTGGGGAACAGTGAGATTGGAGGGAAGGCATAAACAAAACTGTCTCTCCAAAACAGAGACAGCGCGTCCTGCCAGAAAACACCTTGCCCAGGAACGAGGGAGCAAAAGACTGGCAGATTGGCATTGCTGGGAGATGCGAAAAGATTGGAGGCGTGCCCCAACACTTGAACACTTCGTTTACTATGGCTTGATTTAGTTCCCACTCATGGGACTTTAGCAGATGCTCTGAGCCACTAGTTTGTAAGGAGTTCTGAACCCCTGGTACGTGTAGAGCTGTCAGCTGTAAGTCATGCTGGGATGCTAGCAGCCAGACCCATATGGCTTCCCTGCACAGGTGATGAGAGCCAGTCTCATCCCCCGTTTGTTCAGGTACCATACTACAGCCGTGCTGTCTGAATGGACCATGAGGTGCCCTGAAGGAATGAGTGGAAGGAAGGCCTGAAGGACAAAGAACTGACCGCAGCTCCAGCATGTTTATGTGCAGGTGAGACTCAGCCTGGGACCAACTGCCCCGAGTCCAGCGAGAACCCAGGTGAGCCCCCCAACCCTGACCCAAGGCATCCATCGTGAGGGAGAGAGATTGTTGGGCAGGGCTGAATGGGATCCCCTTGGAGAGATTCTCCCTGGAGAGCCACCACTCGAGATCCCTGGACATAGGACTAGACAAACACTTCGCTGTCCAGATCATCCAATAATTGGTCCCTCTGGGCCTGGAGGGTCCATTGGAAAACCCTAATGTGCAGCCTGGCCTGTGGCACCATAAGTATGGCAGCCACCATAAGACCTAGAAGTTGAAGAACCTGTCTGGCTGGAGCTCACCTCCATGAGACCAGAAAGTGGGTCTGATCCAGCAAGGAGTCTATCCCATCCAGAGGCAGGAAGGCTTTGTCCTCGAGAGTGTCCAGCACCACCCCAATAAACTGTAGGCACTGGCTGGGAACCAAATGTGACTTGGCAGAGCTGATCTTTATACCTAACCTGAAGAACGTCTCCAGAGTAAGGTACCAGGCCCGGAGCAGGTCCTCCGTGGAAGAGGCCGCAAGTAGCCAATCATCCAGGTCGGGGAAAAACCTGGATCCCCAGAATAAACAGGTAAGCTGCTACTACCACCAAAAATTTGGTAAACACCCTGGGAGTGGAGGAAAGGCCAAATGGAAGGATCTTGAACTGAATGTTCCCCCTCAAAACAAACTTGGAGAAATCTGTGACGAGATGGGCGAATGGTAATATGTAGGTAAGAATCTTGCATATCCAGGGCACAGAGCCATTGACCCACTAGTAGCAGAGGGAGGAGGCTCTGTAATGAGCGTATCCTGAACTTTTTGTAAACCAAAGCAATTGAGGGAGCTGAGGTCCAAAATGGCCTAAGGTCTCCCATTTTCTTGTGGACTAGAAAAAAATGAGAATAGCCCATCCCCTGGAACTTGGGTGGGGGAGAACAGGTTTGATCGCAGATTTCACGAGAAGAGCATCTATCTCCCCTCAGACCAGAGACAGATGGCTGTTGGGGTAAGATGATGGTGGAGAAGGTCTGTGAGGGTGTCTGAATAAACTCTACTGTGTGCCCCTGAGCAATGAGCTGAAGCACCCAGGAGTTGGATGTTATCCTCTCCCACTCCAGTAGATGGAGAGAAAATCTCCTACCCACCGGCTCCTCCAGACAAAGATCTTAGAGGAGGGGGAGAGGCATCAAGTCAAGAGGTAGAGGGAAGGGCGGCCACAGCTCCTGCAGTGCAGGGCTTTTGCTGGGGGGGGCCTCTGGCCAGCAGAGTGTCCCTGCACTTAGATTGGCGACGGGCCTGAGACTGTCTGGGTTGGCGATGGTTCTGCCACCGAAATGGATGTTTCTGCCCTCTGGTTTATGGCACATGGACTGGACTGAATGCAAGGCTTGTCCCTTGTCTCAAAAAATCAGTCATAATATCCTTAATGTCACCTCCGAAGAGGACCGACCCCCTGAAAGGGGCACCCAAGACAGTTGTTTGCACCTCGGGAGCCAGTCCCAAGATCCAGAGCCAGGCATGTCAGTGAAGGCCTACAGCAAAGGCAGATCTCCAACGAGCCGCATCCATGGCATCATAGGTGGCCTGGAGCATGCACCTGCATGCGGACCTTGCCAACTGAATGAGCTCACCAAGTTCTTGTTTAGCAAAGGAAACCAGCAAGGTGTCAATCTTTGAGGAAAGCTGGCTCGGAATGGACTTTTGATAGTCCCCCATATGGGCCACATAGTTGAGAGCCCTTATCCCTAATGTTAAGGAGGAAGAGAGCTTTCTGTCAAACTGATCTATTACTTTAGATTACCTTGTCGGGGGAACCGAACTAAGGTGTTTAGGGTTTGCTAACTGGTCATGTGCGGCACTGATGACTACAGAGTCTGCTTTTGGATGAATACTAAGGAAATCCTTCCCTTCAGGGGATTAGTAAAGCCTGTCCGCTTTCCTTGCCACAGTGGCCAATGAAGCCAGCTGTGTCCAAACAGTGGAAACCAGATCAGCATGTGGCTCCATCCATAGGGGGGGGGGGGTAAAGTTTGAGGGTGGGAGAGGCTTCTGCAAGGTCCAAATGCTGATCAAGCCTCTGATGCTGGACATCTTGGTCCACTGACTTTCAGTTGTAGGCCTCCTGCATCTTTTTCAATAATTCTAGAGGCCACTCCGGTGGTACAGAGGATTGAGGCGCTGGACGCCACACCTCGAGCCATGCCAGCAACCCGGGTTCGGGAATGGACTCGAGGTGCTGGGGTATGGCAGGGGAAAGAAAAGAGGATTGAGCATCCAGAGGACTGGTCTCCTCTCCTGGGGTGGGCTGGGTGGTAAGCCTCGCTCTGTAGTGTCCCCTGATGGAGACTGGAGGCACTACAAGTAGTGGCGTAGAAGAGACAAACCAGAAAACGGAAACCTCTCTAATGGCTGCCAGGTGATGCCTGCTATTATCTGGCTACCACCGGAGTCCTCCAGGGAGCGCTCTCTCAGTCTCAGCAGCACCCCAGACTTAACTGGAGTGCACTGGTATGCCTGCCCTGGTGCCTTCCCCTCAGAGAAGGGGGACCCACCTGGTGCATGGGTTATGTTGGGATACGTCGGGGTTGGCTGCAATGTGGGACTGAGAAGCAGCTCAAACTGGGGTGAGTCGGGAACATGGCAGCCCGAGGGAGTGGGGGTCATTATGGATGTAAGAGGGGGAAAAAAATTCTAGAAAGGATGTATCCTCTGGGGGGGACTTGGGGGTTGAGAGATCCTTTGGATGAGGAGAATCTGGAGTGTGAGGTTCCGCTTCTGGATCTGAAGGATAAAATTCTTTTGAATCCAATGACTCCCTATAAGTGGAGGAATCAACCAGGGGGAGTGGAGGCTCTATGGGTCTAGAAGTATCCTTGGGTCTGTGGAATTCCCTGGGGTGAACATCCAGCAAAGGCCCCGACAGAGGGGGCAGAGGCAAGTCTGAAGGCAGACGTCCAGGGCCAGGCGTTGGATCTGGTGCGGGCTGATGTCTGTCGTGCTTCGATGTAAGCTGTGATTTTGCTTCAGCCCACCAAGAAGAGAGTACTGCCTTAAGGTCCACCTGAGGGGGAGGTGGAGGAGGCAGTGTGTAACTAGGCTGCCCATAA
Organism: Neoceratodus forsteri; assembly: GCA_016271365.2. Lineage (NCBI taxonomy): Eukaryota > Metazoa > Chordata > Ceratodontiformes > Ceratodontidae > Neoceratodus > Neoceratodus forsteri. Next base: position 114,054,805 of record CM057449.1, read on the forward strand.
AAGGGGTAACCATAACCTGCAGGAGGGTAACTCTGATCTGGGTAGGTAGGGGTATTGCAGTGCTGGATAACCCAGCATCAGGAAATGTGGCAGATAAGCCGGTGTCTGGTTCCCCGACGGACTCACAAGAGGCCCCACCAGAGGTGATGGAGCAGGCATCAGCCCGGGGCTGGAGGCAGTGGTAACATCTGCCCTGAAGGAGGGACCAGTGCGTTGGCCCCAGACGTCAGACCCTTAGGCTGGTCGTCAGGGCCAGACGTCCCGGAAGGTGATGGCGGGGCAACCAGCACTGGATCTGGGTTCAGAAGGTCTGGCATCGGGGGTACCCTGATGACCCTGATGGCAGAGGCATCTCAGTCTGGGTCACCAGCATGGGAAAGGGGTGTGCGCCCCCTCCCGACTCCACAGGTGGAGGAGATATCTAAGCCTCCAACGTCAGCTAGTCTAATGGCAGCTGGGGTGATGCACTAACGTCGGGTGTAGCCTGAGGGCTTGATGCAGGATTGCCGGCTGGGCGCATGTTGGAGGGGCTGAAGTGCAGCTTAACAGCCTTATCTGGGTGGGAGCTGGCTGAACAGGAGCCCGACTTACTGGATGCACCCACACAGCTAGGCCAAGAAGCATGGGCCTCAGCCCTCCTTTGCCCCAGAAGCTCCCGTTGGGCTCTCAAGCAAGCTGGATGAGGGAAGGAGGGTCAATGCTGGCTTGGACACCGCCAAGGCAAGGGACATGTACTCCCTGGAGGAGAGGAGGGAGAGAGGGGATATGATAGAGACATACAAGTATCTTACAGGGAGGAACAGGGTGCAGGAAAACATTATTTTTAAGCGAAAAAGATGTTCCAGGACTAGAGGGCATGGGATGAAGTTGGAGGGAGGACGATTCAGAGGAAACATGAGAAAGAATTTCTTCACAGAACGGGTGGACGACAAGTGGAACACCCTGCCAGAGGAAGTGGTGGGGGCTGAAACAATAACAGGATTTAAGAATGCATGGGATAGACAAAGGAATTCTGGAGGTCAGGGGTAAGGTGCAACAGACTTCTAGGAAAACAAACTGAACTTACAAGCTCAAATGGGCAGACTGGGTGGGCCATAGGCTCTTATCTGCCGACACTGTCTATGTATCTATGTATGTATAAGGCAGCCGTCATGGAAGGGTCTCCCAGAGGGGAAGTTACCTGGAGTACCACAACTCCAGCTGAAGTTGACGGGGCTGCAGAGGAAACGTCCCAGTGCTTCTCCTTTTTGCTCATCTTTTTGTGATGGCCTTCAGAAGTCTCCGATGTCTGCTTCAACTTCTACAATTCTTTCTCCATGGAGGCCATAAATGTGGGCCTCAAGGGACTGCTGACAGCATTTGCGGGTAGCAGAAATTAATTTTTGGCAGTGTTCACAATCTGTCACGTGGTGGTCCGGGCCCAAGCAGAAAAAGCACAGGGAATGGCCATCCTTGTGTAGAAGTTGGGACCTGCAAGAGTTGCACTTATTTTTATGTGATTCAGAGGGCAGAGGGGATGACAAACAGCAGATGAGGTAACCGTTCTGCAAGGAAAAAACAGAAATTAATGAAAAAGGTACAAGAAAAATACAATGTATAGGAGATTGCTGAGCGCTGATCTTTCGCGAGGTAACTGTTTGGAGCTGATGGCAGGAAAGAACTGGAGGGCGGGCATGGGACTGCCCCTTTGTGTTTCCTTTATATGACGTTGGCTGATGTCGGTCACCCAACATGTGGCGGTCCCTGCCAGGGACTGCTAGCTAGAAGATTTTTCCATGGGGTCCAGACGCCTGACGGCTTAGTCCTACTGGTTAGTACCTACTGCAAGAGCCCTCTCCAAGTAAGATCTACAGTTACATAACTCTGGGGGTAGGAGGGAAGGAGAGCACTTGCTGCAACAGCTCTTCTCGAAGATCTACTGTTACCGTAAGTTCTTACGTAACTGCTATCATACTTCGAGATAGAGTTCTTGCAGCAGGTAACACCATAAAGACAGAGTTCCAATTAGTACAAGGATAAAATCCAGGTCAGAAGGGTGGTGGTAATGCAGAAAAGCAAATCACTGTCACTCTTAGTCCTTGGAGAAAGGTTAAGTCTGAGCCTGCTCTCCTCCTTGAAGCAATGTCCAGACTGTAGTGTTTTATGAAGGTATGAACTCCCGGTAGTAGCTTCACAGAGGTCTGCTGCTGAAACATTCCTTAGGGAAGCAATGGAAGTGGCGACATCCCTAGTAGAATGACCTTTAACCAGTCCCAGTAAAAGTTTGTTGTACTTTTGGTGACGACGTTATGCAATTGACCAACCATTTGGCCAAAGTCTGTTTAGTCACTGGTGCCCCTAACGTGCTGGGCAAAGGAGACAAACAACTAGCCTGTCTAAAGTTCTGGAAGACTGGGTACAATCGATGTAGAAACAAAGAACTCTGTGAACATCCAGAGTAGGTAAAGGGCCTCCCTTTTATTAGAGTACTCAGGTAGTAAACAGGAAGTTTAATGTTCTGGTTAAGTGCAAACTCAGACACTACTTTTGGAAAAAACTTTGGATTGATGTGTGGGATACACCGTCCCTGTGGGGGGATCAAATAAGGCTCTTTATACATCAGAGCCTGAAGCTCAAATCCTCTGAGCAGAGGTATCTGCAACCAAAAATAACACTTTCCATGACAGGAAGTGTAGCTTGCAACTTGCGGCTGGCTCAAAGTGAGGCAACGCAAGCTTTTCTAACACAAATAAAAGGTCCCAAGAAGGAATAGGGTCCTGCCTGGGAGGCTTGATGTGCACGATACTGCACAGAAAGGTTTTGAACACGTCCAACTGTGCCCGAGTCCTGCCTTCCACAAATACGTGATAAACAGACAATGCAGAAAGGTCTATCTTTATGGATGAGTAGCTAAGACCCTTGTTAAATAGCGAAAGAAGGTATTCCAGTACCAAATTTACTGAGCAGGTAAAAGGATCTAAGAAATTAGAGGACACCCACAGACACAAATGTTTGGACTTTATGGTGTATGTGGCCCTAGCTGAAGGTTTCCTTGAGACTACAATGACCTCCACTACCCTTGAAGATACTTCATATTTGTCTCTGATTAAGGCTGCAGGAGCCATGCATGTAGATGCAATGATTGGACATTCGTGTGCACTAAGGTTCCCTGTTTCTGCAGTGTAACAGACGGGAAAGGGGCAAGGAAACTGAAGGTTCTGATGCCAACTATTGAAGCAGTGGGAACTAAATTGGTAGAGGCCAGAATGGTGCAGTGAGAATCATGGTCGCCCGTTCTGCTTGATGTTTGAGAAGCGCACTCAATCAGAGGGAAGGTATACAGGAACCTCCCTGCCCAACAGAGGGACAACGCATCTCACCAGAAAACCCAGGCTCAGGATCTAGCGAGCAGAAATTGGGCAGTTTGGAATTGTGTGGAGACACAAAGAGGTTCAGTTCTGGAAGGCCCTACTTTCTGAAAAGGTTGTTTACTAGGTCTTGCTGTAGCTCCCATCTGTGAGCCTGAGACCAAGAGCGGCAGAGTCCATCAGCTAGGGTGTTTTGAACCCCTGGAACATGAACCGCTCAGAGTTCCTGGTTGTGCTCTACTGCCCAGTACCATACCTTCATTTCATGGCCTCTCTGCAGAGGGGATAAGTGTGTGCCCCCTTGCTTGTTGATGTAGAAGACCACTGGCATGTTGTCCAACTGGTATCAGTAGAAGTCCTGGCAAGAGAGTTGTCTGGAATGCCTGCAAGGCATAAAGAACGTCTCATCTCCAACATGTTTATATGGAGGTCTCATTCCACAGGGGTCCAAATCCCTCTTGTCTGGTGGACTCCAAAATGTGCCCCCCATCCTAAACCCAAGGCATCCACTGTCTGGATTTGCCGAGGACTGGAACTTAGGAAGGGAACCCCAGATTCTAACCGGGATGGGATGAGCCTCCATTCTAGAGTCTGACTACTGCCTTGGAGATTCAGACTGGCTGTTTGAGCTCATCCAAGCTCTGGTCCTATTGAACTTTGAGGTTCCATTGCAGAACCCTTATGTGCAGACAGCTAAGGGGACAGTGACTATCATGGCCACCATGCGGCCTAACAGCAGCAGTACTGTTCTTGCTGGAACTTGAGTTGTGGAGGCTAATCTCAGGCAGCAACCTTAGTCGATCTGTCCTGTCTGTGGACAGTGTACAAGATGGCCCCTATGAACTGCAACCGCTGGATAGGCTGAGGGATGCCTTGGCAAGGTTAAGGGTGCCCATACCCCTCCAGATTCTGGAATAGGTAAAGGGTGTCTGCCAGAAAGTGACATTGTTGACCTCCTGTGGGAACTGTCAAGTCAGTAGTCGAGGTGGGGGTAGACAAAATGCCCCTGCCTCCAGAGAGCTGCTGCATCTACTGCCAGGCACTTGGTGAACACCCTGCGTGACAAAGAAAGGCCGAATGGCAGCACTCTGAACTAGTAGTGCTCTCCTTGGAAAGTGAAGTGGAGGTATTTTCTGTGGGACAGCAAGATCTCTATATGTATGTAGGCATCCTGCATGTCCTGGGAGCAGAGCCAATCCCTTTAGTGAAGCATAGGGAGCAATCCTGGGAGTGTCAACATCTTGAACCCTTTGTATTCCATGAAAGTGTTCAGTTGGCTGAGGTCCAGGATGGGATGAAGTCCCCCTGTCTTCTTTGGGACAAGGAAGAAGTGGGAGTAGTATTCCTACCCTCTGTGGCACAGGTACAGCCTGGATTGCTTGTCTAGGAGGGCTTAGATTTCTGCTCTAAGAAGCGTTGCATGGGATGGGGAGCAATGGGAAGGAACAGCTGCGTTGTCTGGAGGGATTTGCGTAAACTCTAGTGCATAACCCTGCTCCATTATCTGAAGTACCCACTGATCTGTGGTGATGCTGGACCAGCCGTTGAGATAAAGGGAGAATCTTCTGCCTGACTCCCCCTGCAACTCCGCCAGAGGAGGAGGGGGCAGGCAGGAAGTCATGCTGAAGTAGTGGGCATGAGCAAGGGAGCTTTGTGTTCCTGGGACCCTGCAGATGGGGGGGGGAGGTACCCTTTCTCCTGTAACCCCTCTTGTCGTCTCCTTCCTTGCTGACCTTGTTATTTATGAAAGGGTTGGTGCCTTGGGGGCAGCCAGCTTGGATTTGTACATTTTGTGTACCTCAGAGATAGCCTTCCCTGATTCCTACAGACCTGTGATTAGCTTTTCTACCACTTGTCTGAAAAGGACAAGGTCCTGAAAAGGTGCATCAAGGACAGCATCTTGAAGATCCTGACAGACACCTGAGATCCGAAGCCAGAAGTGGCGTCTTAAGACATGTGCCAGTGGAGGCAGCCCTGGTGGCAATGCCTGCTGAGTCATACAAGCAACTGAGAATGTGCCTCCCAACCTCAGCCCCTGACTGGAGGACTGCCATTAGTTTGGACTAACTGTCCAAGTCTGACTGGGGCTTGGCCAAGTTCGGGGCCTTATTCCACAGAGATTTTTAGTATGACCTTATGGACCAAAATAATTAAGTGACCGGACCATACATGTAGCTGAAAAATATCCTTTCCGGCCCAGATGGTCCAGCTTCTTGGATTTCTTGTTTCAAGGTTGACAGCTCATGTGCTTTGGCTGTTGAGCTCTACCATGGGCAGCTGTGAGGATCATGGAATCCGCTTTAGGCTGCTCGTTTAGGCGAGGTTCTGCCCTCGGTGTCCTACATAAAAAAAAAAATCGGTCAGCCTTCTTAGGGACAGCCAATGTTGTAGAAGGGTATTTCCAAGCTACTTTCATGACATCCTGGAAAGGTTCCACCAGGGGCAGTATGACCAAAAGCTTTGGGTTTGTGGATCCCGAGAATCTGGTCAGGCAACGTCTCTCTGGGTCCAATTTCTCCATCTTCCACTGGTTCAGGAATTGAATATGCCTCATAATATCAAAGAAAGAGGGGATCATCTGGAGGTGACCTAGGAGAGTCCCTTCTATGGTCCAGTGAAGGTATGGGCAGGTAGTCTTCTGAGGAATCTTGGGAAGGAACCCTTGGATGAACCTGAAGAGGTAAAGCTGACCTCTGGAGGAGGTCCATGAAGGCGTGTGGCAATTATGCCTCCGATGTACAGGTGGATCCATGCTCATCATCCCCTGACAGTGGATGGTCAGGCATTGGCGGTGGCTAGGGTAATTGTTGGGGGAAGGCTGTCTAGGCAAAGCTGGGAAACTGCTCCAAAGTCCTAGGTAACAGGTCTCCTTTGATGGTGTTCCACCAACTGTTGAACAAGTCCTCAACCTCTGCCAAAGGTATCACTGGGCCTGGTTGGGGGGGCTGGCTTCGGGTTAGAGATGTTGGGTGCCCCTGGCGTCAGACCCTGCGCTATGTTCTCCCCTGGCATTCCAACAGTGTACCCTTATTCGGCATTGGCTTTTGTGGAGCGGTATCCTCCCACATCGGGTGCTTGGACGTCAGGTCATCAGGCTCCCTCGGAGACGGAGGGTTTGGTGCCTGGTTCTCATCATTCCCCGAGCCCAGCGTCAGATCCCGACATCTAAAATCAGAAGTCTGGGATAGTGGCAGGCCTTGTGGAGCAGACGACGGTCTGAGTGGTGGTGACTGGTCAGACTCCACAGTGGAGTCAGAATGTGAGGAAGCTGTACGCCAGTCCGAAGCCTCGGCCAACTGCCTGGAAGGTGAGTGGTGCTTTCCCAGATGCTTCCTAGAGACACCTGACCCTGACGTCTTGACAGATGACCCAGAAACTGAGTTCTTGCAGGTGGGCAGGCTGTGACCTGTAGTCAGGTGCGGAGTGTGCCCGAAATTCTGGCTGAGACCCTAGCGTCTGCTTGTGGATCCGATGAGCAAGGGATGTGAGGCCTTGATGAAGGCGGAGCCCAGAAGACTCCTCACTGTGCGCCTGGGAAGATGTGGGAGGCTTCCTTACCTGTAAACCCCGGACAGCCAGTGAGCCGGGGAGGGGGGGGTCTCAATCTGACCTTGAGCCCGAGTCGAAGACTTTGAAGTCTTAGGAGGGGACTTAGGACGGGGTTCAGACCTGGACTGTTCCTTGTCCTCATGGTGATGTTTCCCCACTCAGTCTCTTCTCTTTGTGGGAGTAGTCCACTAAGGAAGAGGATGAGCTGTATCCCAACTGGGCCTTCTGCATGGCGGCCTCTACTTGTTCAAGGAGATATACTTTAAGAGTTTTCAGGCAGTGGATGCGGGTCCTCTGGTTGAAGCCTTGGCAGTGCGGGTAGTTATCGGTCCTGTGGTCAGAGCCTTGATAAAGTTTGCAGGCCGAATGGCAGTCCTTTGCTGGGATCTGCTTGCCCCGTGCACACTTCAGTTTTCACATACTCATGAAACAGTACAAAGACTGAAAAAATGAAAACTGAGAAGCGCGAAAAAATGGTGGTTGACTGGAAGCGGGAGGCTTCCGTGGAGCAGATATGCACAGATCAACGGTGGGAAAACTGAGGTGGTGTTGGGGGACTGCCCCATTTATACCATGCAGGACACTGGGGTGAGGCCGATGTTGGGACTGTCCTGGTGCCTGGTGGCATAGTCCTTATGGCACTACCTGCTGCAAGAGCTCTATCTCGCAGTAAGATCTGACCTGTTATTACAAAGATGGCAGCCACCTTTACTCACTAAAACCTTCAGCTAGGCCCTAAAAATAAATTTCCCTAATTTTAATACCAAAATTAATTAAATGTCTCCTCTTTACCACAGTCCTCACAAAAATAAACAAAATTAAGTACTACCAACAAAAATGAAGTTACTATCCACATTTTTAATTTCTAGTATTGGTTTGAGACCATCAAAAATCTACCTCCTGCCTTTGCCTGGTTGCTACAGAATTCACCACTGCCACAGATAAAACAGACAGTCTGGCTCTAAATAAGGCCTCTGTTGTGTGTGTATCATTCTACCAGTCGAATTGTGCATCATTTTGAATTCCTGCATTCCTTGGTAAACATCTGCTCTGCTGAATGTGGGGAAGGACAGACAAGAAAGAAACAGAGTGAGGAAGGAAGGCAGTAATGTATACAGAGAGGAGAAAAGTTCGAGGAATTGAAAGAGGCAGACATGAACTGCTTAAAAAAGTCCTTAACAGCACTTCAATTTGAACCAGGGTTAGGGGACCTGTTCAGAAGAATCTGCCCCCACCACACACAAAACCGGGTATGTTCAACAGTTTTGAACACATTTCTATTAAAACTACATGTACTGGTTTGAAATGCAATTGAGGTAACATTAATTTATACATAAAAACGTATGTCACACAGGGGTTTTGATGCATTTGTTTCTAGCTATTCCCTCCCTGTACAGTTACCAAAACATGGACTATTTGTGTCTTCAAAGTTCAAATAGAAATATATTTATTTTATTTGGAAACTGTTAACAGTGAAAGGCGCACTGCACCAGACCTAGTTTCCAAATTTCAGGTTGTTTTCCCTTCCCTGACAAATAAAAGCACATTAACATAAGAACTTACTATAACAGAAGATCTTAGAGAGGGGTTCCTGCAGTAAATCATAACATGTAGTACTGCCCCCCCCCCACCTCAGTGTCAGGACCGCATGGCAAACTTTTGCTAGCAATGTCTGGCAGGGGTCACCCACCTGACATCTCATGATGGACATTAGCGTGACCCTATATAGTGAGTGGTCCCTGCACCAGTCTTCCAGTTCTCCCACCAGAGATCCAAGGAGGATGAGACAGGAGAAAGGATGCATATCATGGAACTCCGTTCAGAATGATCCGTAAAAAAAATGCAGAAACTGGGGGAAGTGTGAGGGGAAGTGTGACCTACTGCAGAAACCTCTCTCAAAGATCTACTGTTACGGTAAGTTCTTATGTAACTGTACAATCTTACTTAGAGAGGGTTCTTGCAGTAGGTCATCCATGTAGGACTGAATCCCAAGCAGTCACTCTGAGAGACTAACAGGAGCAGGGAAGAAGGAAAATCTGAAAGACCAGAACTGGCCTAGGACAGTATGCCCTGCAGAACGGCGAGGCCAAACCTGACCCTATGCCTGGAGGCAATGTTTAGACTGTAATGTTTTGTGAAGGTATGGACAGAGCTCCAGGTTGCTGCCACACAAATCTCTGCAGCAGAAACATTCTTAAGGAAAGCTTCAGAAGCAGCCATGCCCCTGGTACAGTGACCTCTGACCTCTTCCGGAAGAGGTTTGTTGTACTTCTGATAACACAAGTGGATGCAGTTGGTCAGCCATTTTGAGAGAGGCTGCTTAGAGACTGCGGACACCAAGGATTTGGGGGCAAGAGAGACAAAAAGCGGATCTGATTTGCATGTGTCCCTGGTCCTGCAGACACAGTAACACAAAATCCTATGTACATCCAATATATGGAGAAGAGCTTCACCCTTATTCATATGAACGGGGTAGTATACTGGGAGTTCAACTGTTTGATTTAAGGTGAACTCAGACCACCTTGGGAAGAAACTTAGGAATTGTACGCAGGACCACCCAGTCCTTGAGAAAAATTAAATAAGTCTCCTTGAACATCACGGCCTGAAGCTCAGAAATTCTTCAAGCAGAAGTAATAGCAACCAAAAATAGCACTTTCCAGGACAGGTAGCGCATGTCACATCTTACAGCTGGTTCAAAAGAAGGTAGTGTAAGCTTTTCTAAAATAACATTTAGGTCCCAAGGTAGGGTGGGGTTGCAGGTAGGGGGTTTTAAGTGGCTGATCTTTCAAAAAGGTTTTGGAGATCTCCAACTGAGCAACAGTTTTCCTGTCCACTAAGGTATTGTAGGCTGAAATAGCTTACAGGTGGACTTTTAGGGAGGAATAACTTAGGCCAAAGTCAGAGAGGTACAACAGGTAATCTATGATCTGCGGAACCGAGCATGGGAAGGGGTCACAACCCTTAGCTGCTGCCCAGATGAAGAATTGTTTCCATTTCATTGCATATGTGGACCTGCTAGAGGGTTTTCAAACTTCCACCAGGACCTAAGCGACCTTCTGAGAGACTCTGAAGCATGACACAACTATGTCTGAAGGAGCCACGCATGTAGATGGAGGTTTCTGAGGCCCGGGTGCACTAGTCTGCCCCGATTCTGCATCAACAGGTCATGCTGAAGAGGGACGGGAACTGGGGGTTCCACTGCCAGCTGCTGCAGGAGTGGTAACCAGATTTGTCTTGGCCAGAGGAGGGCTATAAGGAGTATCTGAACCCCTTCTGCCTGAAGTTTCAGAAGGACACGCTGTAGAATGGGAAAGGGAGGACAGACGTACAAGAACTTCCTTGTCCAGCAGAGAGAACACATCTTGCCAGATAGCACTAGGTTCTGGAATGAGCGAGCAAAAAGTGGGTAGTTTTCAGTTGAATTGGGAGGTGAAGAGGTCTACATCTAGTCGTCTCCATCTGTGAAAACAACAACTTGGCCACTTCCTAATTCCAGTTCCTTTTCATGAGCTTATGATGAAGTCAGACAGGCTGTCCGCTAGGATGCTGTGTACACCTGGGACATGCACAACTATGAGAAACAGGTAGTTTTGGATTTCCCAGTACCCCATCTGCCTCCCTGCACAGGGGGTACAATCGGGTGCCTCCCTGTTTGTTGATGTACCAGACCACTGACATGTCTGTCTGTACCAGCAGTGTTCTTGCAGACAGGATGTGCTGAAAGGCCTGGAGGGCACACAAAACAGCCCTCATCTCCAGGATGTTTATATGGAAAGACCTTTCCAGCTGGGACCACAATCCCTGTGTCTGATTCTCCAGCTGGGCCCCCCCAAGCAGACCAGAGGCATCTGTGGTGATGGTCCAGGAAGGAAGGGGTACCCTGAAAGGTAACCCCACTTCCTGAGACTGATTTTGAGGATCCTGCCTCCATAAGAGGTCTTTGAGTGTGCTGGACACCAGACAGGATGATTCAGGTCATCCAAGTGCTGATCCCCTCGAACTTGTAACGTCCATTGGGCGACTCATGTGCAATCTGGCCAAGGGGACTATAGAAATGGTCACTGCCGTGAGGCCAAGAAAAGACATAATGCCTTGGCAGGAATATGCCTGGGGGAGAGTGTGAGACTGACCTGCTACCAGAGAGACCACTCTGTTTGGGGGCAGGAAGGCTCTGTACTGGACAGTGTCCAAGATCACCCTAATGAATTGTAGTCATTTGAAGGGTCAGGTATGACTTGGGGAGGTTGATTGTGATCCCCAATTGAGAGACGAGGTCCAATGTGGAGGACAGAGACTCCTCTATGCTGTCCCTGGATGGGGCTACTAAGAGCCAATAATCCAGGTATGGGAACACTGCGACACCCCTACGGTGAAGCACTGCTGTCACCACCACTAGGCACTTGGTGAAAACCCTGGGTGCTGAGGAAAGTCCAAAGGGAAGGGCTTTGAACTGGAAGTGCCTCCCCTGGAAAATGAAATGCAGGAACTGGTGGTGACATGGGAACACTGGGATGTGCAAGTAGGCATCCAGCATGTCCAGTGCACAAAGCCAATGGTTTTTCTGCAGTAACGGCAGAAAGCCCTGCACAGTCCACATGAGTAAACTTTTGTATTCTATGAAAAGATTCATCTGTCTTAGGTCCAGGATGGGCCTCAGGTCACCCGTCTTTTTTGGGACCAGGAAGATATGGGAGTAAAACCCCTTTTCCTTCTGGGACCTTGGAACTGGCTCTATGGCAGACTTCTGCAGTAGCACCAGAATCTCCTCCTCGACCAGGGATGCCTGGTTTGGGGAATAACAGGAATGACCTGGAGGAGTCTGGAGGAATCTTCAGAAACTATGGTGTGGCCTCTTGAGATGAGTTGCAGGACCCATGAGTCTGACGTAATGCCCTTCCACTCCTGCATGTGAAGGGTGAACCTTCCTCCCACTTGCTCCATGCTGATTAAGGGTGGAGGAAGGGGAGGATCGGATGAGTCAGGAAATGGAGGGATGGGAGGGGAGAGACACCCCCCCCTTGGCTGCCCTCTGTTTGGAGGCGGGGGGGGGGTGACAGTGGATCCCTGTGGTCTGCTTTTGTTCCGACGCCTGGAGAAGGATTGTTTACTTTGTCTTCTGCTGGCGCTGAAAAGGCTGCATTTTCTGGAAGCCCACACTATATACGTGGATTTCACAGATTGCAGGGCGTGGTTATTGTCCTGAAGGCCTGTGATGTCTTTACTATCCCCCGGAAAGGACTGACCCTTGAAAGGAGGCATCCGGGATGGCTGCCTGAACATCCGAGGAAAGCCCAGAGATACTCAGCCAAGCATGCCATCTTAGGCAAACTGTCATGGTGGAGGAATGAGCCACTGCATCCACCAAATCATAAGTGACTCAGATCATGTGTCTTAAAGAAATTTTGAACATTTGCAGATCTTTAGTTAATTCCACCTTGAGATCCGTGTCCTCTATTGACTGAATGCGGGGCCTCAAGATTTGCCATTGGGGCCTTCTGAAACGAGACCATGTGCACAATGTAGTCGAGGGAATGGAGCACCCAAGTGGAGGAGGTGTAGAGCTTCCAACCAAATTGGTCAAAGCTGCCTGGATTCCTTGTCCGGGGGTACTCGTATGTTTCGGTTTTGTTGAACGGTCATGAGCCGCAGCTATGACGATCAAGTTCACCTTGGGATGAGAGTCCAAGAAAAAAATGCCCTCAGGCATGTGGTAGATCTAGTCTGCCTTCTTAGGGATGGCCAGAATAGAATGGGGTAGCTGCCAGATGGTAGCGGTGAGGTCCTCATGGGGGGCAGTCCAAGGAGGGATGGGAATAGGGGAAACCTCTTCCAAGTCTAGGTGTTTGGCTAAACATTTTCACTTGCGGTCCTGTTCCTCCGCGTTCCAACCACTGGCTTGTTGGCTAATGTGAAGAAGTTCAGTAAAAGAAGGGTCCTCAGGAGGCGAGTTAGGAGACTCCTTGCCCTTGGCTGTGGAAGCTACAGACTGCTTCCCAGACAAAGCATCAAGGAGTCTTCCTCTGAGTCAGAAGAGTCCTCCCTTGCTTGGGATCTGATCCCTGGTAAGGTGACTGCTTGAGTGGCACCACCAGAAATGTGGACTGAAAGGAGCTGGCAGTGGACACAGAACAAGGGGGTGGATGAAACCACTGATGCTGGCAGCCTTTTCTCTAAATTCGACATTAACTGGGATCTAGCATCCTGCCAACAGGATTGGATCAGAGTTTGCAAGTCCTGCTGTGGCGGAGGAGAAGGTGGGGTTGGAGTGGGCAGAGGTTGACAAAAATGCATGCCCAACCACGGATACGGAGGGGGATGGTACCCCTGGTAGTAAGGGTAGCCAGGAGCCAGATACCCAGGATAGTAGGGCTGGAAAAAGGGAGCCATCATTGGGCCCGGAGAATAAGCTGGCGTCTGAGACCCTGGATAATGGTGATAGCCTGGCATATGACTGTGGTCTGCAGGAGGTCTTGAAAGACTGGCAAAAATATCAGGCATCGGGATAGGGGACATCAGAGGATCTGGCGTTGTTACCTTGCATCAGGGTAGATGTAAGGGCCCTGAAGGGAAAAGGTATTTCAAGGTGTCCAGGGAAGTCCTGTGTGTCGGGTTGGGGACATCCGATGGAAGGAACTCTGACGGCGGAAACAGAGATGGAAACCATCAGAGGAGAGAGTTTTCCAGGAGCTGGTGTGAGGGCCGGGTCAAACATCAGCATCACAGGGAGGATATCCAAGGGAGTGACCAGGGGTACCACCGTTGGAGTAGGGTTGGGGAAGACCACATCCAAGGGGCCCTGTTCCTCCTCCAACCCAGTCAATGTCTGGGGTAGGTGCTTCTACCAGGGGAGGGAGAGAGGAAGGCTCCTGAACAGGGGAGGCCTGGAAGGAGGGCTGGCCAGAGGAGGTCAGCAAGCTCGACTGGATGTCGGGTGAAGAGGCATCAGCCCCCGATGGGTGAGTTATGTCCAGCTGGTCATCAGAAACCTTGGTGGCCGGCTTATCGGACAAAGAAAAAAGTGGGTGGACGAGGCAGACCCCCTTGACCGGCTTAATGGCAGATGTCGTGCAGGTTCCCTCTTGGCGGGAATCCATCTTATCGACTACTGGGCCTGCCCTGAAGAAACCAAGTCCGGCTTACTGGTAGAAACCAGACATTCGCCAGAGGAGCCAGAAGACTCACCAGTGGTAGAGCTATGAAGGGAATCCATTTTAATGGGCTAGAAAGGAACAGAGGTACCTGGAGAAGTCCTTTACATGGCCTAAACAACCACCAGGGCAGGCGGCAGGGAAACAGCCTTGCTGGTAGAGGCCTTACTGGAGGAGACCCAGTCCTGGTCTTCCAAATGGTCCCATTCCCTATGCTTCTCCAACTTTTAGGTTATACTGCCAGCTGAAAAAGGATAGAGTAATGAGCTTGGTACATCCTGCAGACCAGCCCTGAGTTTGATGCTCACAACCTCCACTTGCATACTGTGTGACTCTGAGCAAGTCATTTAACCACCTAGTGCTCCCAGGTCACCCCTGAAAACAGGCACTTATGCCTAGTGGGCCTTAGCCAGTTACCAAAAAAAGACTAAGACTTTTTCGACTCTGAGGAAGGGGAAGAAGCGGAATCCCTCAGTTGCTGCATCTCTTTTTCCAGGGTGGCCATTCTGCACTTGAGAACATGGGTCTCCAAGGCTTACTGTCTATGTTTGCATGTAGCCTGATTGAAGGTCTTGCAATCAGGGCAGGCTGCAGTATCATAGTTTGGACCTAAGCAAAAGAGGCAGCGTTAGTGGCCATCTTTGTGAGGGATCTGTGCACTGCACTTTTTCTTGGCCTTCAAAGTCAGAAGCAGAGAAGACATAAAAGAAGTGAAAATATGGTACTAAGAATTGAGATATAAGGAGAAAACGTTTCAAAATGGTGATCGACTGGAGCAATGTTCACCACAAAGTCCTTGCAAAGGTAGATGGCGGGAAACTGGAAGGCGGGCACCGGGACCACCCACTATATAGGGTCACACTGACAGTCACGTGATGTCAGGTAGGCAGTCCCCCACCAGAAATTGTTAGCAAAAGTTTGCCATGCGGTCCTGGTGCCAGGGGGTGCAGTCCTACAAGTTATGACCTACTGCAGGAACCCTCTCGAAGTAAGATCAAATATTACAAATAAGAGAGCAAACAGTTCAAACCAATGATTACAAAACAATGATGAGTACAAACATGATGTGACAATGTATTTTTACCAGCATTAACAGGTAGGTAGAAAAGACATTCCACTGAATGTCAAAACATCAGCTGGGATGGGGTATTACATTGCCTCACACACAGACAACAGGCCTTGGATCAGTCATAGATGGATTCCTTCGCTAACAAGGATGCTAATTCAGCAGACTGCAAACTGTGACTTGTTAGGTAGTACAGTTGCCTCCAGAGGATGAAAGACAGGACAGCATGGGTGGGGAGGGGTAAATGGTTCAGCTGTTTGCTACTCCACAGTGCTTGGTTAATTTATTCCCCCCCCCCCCACTTATGACTTTAAATGTATTCCAAATAAAAATCTGAGCTCACAGTTTATTGACATCTCAGTGCCTTGTGTGTCACAGTTGTTCTAAACTTTGTCTAAGCATCTGATGGACAGGCAAAATGTCGATTCTTGTACAATGCCACCCATCATGTCTGAAGGGACTGTAACTACTTACACGTTTCTTCACAAGCAGCCACTTGAGAACTGCAGGGGAAAAGAAGTGAATATTAAACACTGTGACCCGTTTGCTGCCTAGTGCAGCTGTTATGCCACTTAAGATGCTCAGGAGTCTGGTACGAACCCACGACGTGCACGTTTTCTGTGCTTCCTGGTCCTTGCTGTAGCTGTGCAGTCCCATCTGTACTATTTTACACATGTCCCAGACAGCATTATGCAGACCCTGCCCTTTAGGTATCAATAGTTGGGCTACATCCCTCTTGTTTTGAATGACCTGAATTTGCCCCCCCCCCCCATTCTTTGATAACAGGGTATGACCCAGTGTGCACAATGCACATTTTCAGGGGTGACCAAGGAGCACTGAGGAGGTTAAGTGACTTTCTTGGAGTCCCACAGCACGCAAGTGAAGTTTGTGGGAATTGAATTCTGGTCTGCTGGCTGTACCAAGCTCACCAACAGATCATCAGTCTAACATCTAGGTTATATTGCCAGCCCTTTAAAGAAAAGTCTACCTTAAGTGTGTACATCAGAATATAAACGCCGCGGTAGGGACTTTACCATAGAAGTGGTTACCGGTCATTTCCCCAGTATATACTACTGCAATAAAAATTAACATTAACTATCCAAATTTACATAATAGGGTGAGCAGATAAACCACTGGATAAATCCATGTATCTTTACAGCCATGTAACAAATCCTCACTGCCATGAAATAAATAGAGAATACTGGAAGGGCAACTATGCAGAACCAGTATGTTCTGCCACAGAGGGATTCTGATTCTCTCTGACCGCAAGAGTGAAGCTCGAGGGGTCCATGGGAATCTGAATGCTGAGGTGGCAACACACACTGGTTGCGCATAGAGTTGCTCATCCTATATTTTTTATAGTGTATAGTACTGTGTGAAAATTGTGTTTTGTAAGTTCTTTTGCTTTCAAAATGAAACCGATTCACAGCCTCTATAGGTTCTAGAATGCTGTCCACCACAGTAGGGTAGAACAGCATTCCATGACATTGGAACTGTGGTAGAACAGCATTTTGAAAGGGATGGAAGTCTGTACAGAACACTCCACTTTACACTATATGGAAGTTATTCAATGGGTCAGGAAAAATATCACCATTAGTGCAGAATAGCGTGACTGAATTCCACTAAACAAAATATACTGTGCTACTACACACTATCAACTTTTGAGCACACCCACACACGGCCCTATTGTATAAACGGAATATGTGATGACTGGCCACTGAATACACTATTTATCTGAATGTGTGGAGAGTGACCTTGGGAGCCATCACTTGTGACTCTGCGACGGTCCTCCACTCATGAGGTTACCTGAGGGCACTCTCCACTCATTCAGATAAATTGTGTATTCAACAGTTCTAAAAGGAAAGGCAAATACAATACCTGCACTTTATGGAGTAGGAATAGAGCCAGGAAGAGCAAAATGGAGGGGTGGAAAACAAGGCAGATCCTACAAGAAAAGTATGGTAAACTTTTTAGGAAAAAAAAACAACTTTCCTACTGAATTGAAAAGAACAAATGGAAATTGATGCCATACTATTTATATATTTAGTGAGTTATTTTTGTCAAAAACAAAATAAAAAAGTAAAGGATTGTTAGCATAACTATAGGAGTTGAGTTTCATTTCAGTGGGCTAGCACAAAGCGCAACCGCAAATATTTGCTTCAACTAAACACAACCTCTCTTGCTTGATGTTTCCTTGGCAAAGAGCACCTGAATAACCACCAGGTCCTAACAGGAGGACCTGAGCATAGCTATACAAACTTTGTTTCTGAATTTCTGTTATGTGTGGGTCCACCAGCATTTAGGAAGACACATTTTAGTGGTGAAATTCTACCAAGAATCATCGTATGTACAGTATTTGGACTCATTTTTTTTAATGAATCCTCGGGTGTGCAAATGATTTGAGCCATGGCTTAAACAGTTTCCAAAGTTAGTACATGCAAATGGTTCCCTTTAAGGGTAATGTTCCTCCAAAAATTAGGGTTTTCTAATACCATGACATACACACAGACCCCATTCTTAAGCCAGGGTATGTTTAAGAACGTTTTCTACTTTGTGGCTCTGTTGGTGGTTAGCAAGGTCAATTTTACTTGTGAAATTCTTCCCATAATCAATGCATGTATGTAGATTTTCTCTGTGTTAGTGTCTCAAAATGTTTAGGGATTTCTGGTACCATGATGATAGTGGACCCCATTCTTAATCCAGGGCATATTCAAAACTCAGGAAATTAGTACTGTATCAGTCTGATGTCTGCCGAGAGCACTCTTCTCAGCACACACACACACACATATGATGTCCCCAAGATGGCTTCCTTTTGAAGTTCATAAGATGTCACAAATATTGGCAGCATATTTAAAAGTGCCTGAAAGTTCTTTTTGATTGTTCCTACAGTGCTTGGAGCAACGGGACTAATCTGTTTGTTCTTATTCCACATCAGTTTGTTTTCTGATTACATATCTTGGTATTTCATGATTTTGTGTCTGTACGCAGGACACTGTAGTCACCAGGGGTGGCTGTTCTGACCAGAAATGCTACCTTTGTTCTTTTTTCTTGTATTACAATATCTGGTTTTCTTGCTTCCACTTTCTTGGCAGTTTATATTGCGTGATTCCATGTAATCATTACTTCTTCATTGTCCATTCTTTGTGGTTCATGTTTCTAGTGTGTCTCCGTTACCTGTTATGGTGTTTGCATAGTTTCCAGTGGATCAGTCTTGCTACATTGTTGTGTCCCTTTGTGAGACTGCCGATGGCTAATAAGCCTTGCATCAGTCATGAATCTCTTTCCACAGTCATTGCATTTAAATGGACTACTTTCTGAGTGAGTCAACTGGTGACTGAAAAAACCTTTTTCAGTTCGGAAACCTCTCCCACACTTAGTACATTTAAAAGGCTTCTCTCCTGTGTGAATCCGCTGGTGAGCAACAAGTTGTGTTTTACTTGTAAAACCTTTCCCACAATCACTACACTTATTCGGATTCTTTTCCGAGTGAACCCACTGGTGTCTAGTAAGATTTTCTGGATACTGGAAACCCTGCCCACATACAGTACATTTCAAACTGTTTTTTGGGGGGTTTATAGTTAGGCATGGTTTAGTCATGAAACTTGTTCTGCGAGGACTGTACATAGTTTCTTCTGCGTGAATCCTGAGGTGTACGTTAAGATCTGCGGTCTGTCTGAAACTCTCTCCACACTCTGTACATTCAAAAGGAATCTCCCCTGCGTGAATCCGTTGGTGGGAAATGAGAGCATGTCTGAATCTGAAGCTCCTCTCACACTTGGAACATTTATATGGTTTTTCCCCCATGTGGATCTGTTGGTGGTCAACAAGTTCAGTTTTACTTCCGAAATGCTTGTCACAATCATTACATATATATGAATACTTTGAGTGACTCTTCTGGTGCTTTATAAGATTTCTTTGATATCTGAAACCTCTCCCACACTCCGTACATTTAAAAAATGTCTCCCCTGTATGGATTTGTTGGTGGTCAGCAAGCACCGACTTACTTTTGAAACTCTTTCCACAGTCGACACATGAAAATTTATTATCTTCTGAGTGAATCCACTGGTGTGCAATAGCATTTGTTTCATGTTCAAAACTTTTTCCACACTGAATACATACAAAATAAGTTTGTCCTGTATTGTTCTGTCCAACAAAGAGTTTACCCTGCTGCTTGAAATTCTTCCCACTGGTGGTAGATTTAAATTTTTTCTGTGTTATAGTAGAGCTTTGATGGCTCTTTGGTATGTGAATCTGTTCATGAACTAGAAACATGTGCTGAGACAAAATCCAATGGTTTGGAAAATGATTCTTGCACATCACACATGTCAAGCTCCTCTCTTCTGGGAAGTTTTGCTGGTGTGCAGGATGTTCCGATTGTTGATCAGCTGACTTAGGGACTAGAATTACAAAGGGAGAGAGATGGGTCATTACTTGACTTTTAGAGCACAATACAATACACTGTATATAACAGACATTACCTGTAACAAATAATAGCTAGAAATACAGCACAAAGGAATTAATATTAAGGGCATCATTGACCAAGAAGGCTTCCTCCAAGAATTCAAAACACTAAGCACATGAGTCAGCAAGACCTCTCGCAATACTATTCAATTAGTCAGTTGGAACAGGGGTGTACCTAATGGCCACATGTACTGAATGTCCAAGCAGTGCCAGTATTTTAGAAAAAGGTTCATAATCATATCTAGGAAAAGTATAGACCAATATTCCAAACATCAGTACAGAGAACCTGATGGAAACTATAACCAGAGAATTCTGTTGCTCATTTGAAGAAACCGATTAGGATACGAGTCAAAATGCAGATTCAGTGACATTTGTTTATTGAAACTTTCTGGATGGGAAGGCAGACATACTTCTAGGTGTGTTGGGGGGTGAGGTGGGAGTAGAAGACAGTAGAGGAGGCAGTATCCAAACTCTTCTTACAAACTGCATTCAAGTTATAGTGCTGCATGCAAGATTAAACTAGTACCATTAGAGGCAGTGCACAAAGTCAGTACAGGCATACAGCGCCTGGATACAAATTAGACACAAAATGGAAATGGTAACAACAATTTAAAGCATATCTAAAAATGTAAACAAACCTTAGCATGAAAGCACTCTGGCAAGGGTTACCCACAAGGGGCACTGGAAACAAAGCCAAGTTTCAAAAAAATACTGCAAAGCATCCTGGAATGTATATGCAAATCACCATGAATAAAGTTAGTTTAAAGGAACACCATGAACCCTTTTTGCAGCATATTTCTAGTTTCTAGATTGCTTACCTTCTTTAAAACTCACTGATGTAGTTTGTTTGAGCTGCTTTCTTTCTTCCTTAGTAGACATGAAATGTATGGGAATAAAGCAACCATACCCAACCTTGTTTTACTTCTGATTGGTTTCTGATATGTGAAACAACATATAGTTCTCCATGTGGTGACAAACGAGCTATCACGAGAGACAACAGATGTAGTTTAGGGGAGATTTGAGGAGCTAGAACCAATATGTGAGGGCGCAGGAAGATCAGTAGCTTTCTCAGAAGTACCTCCAGTGCCCAGGGCAGGCATTGCAAGGAAACGGAGGATAGAGGAATTTAACAAATGGCTGAGAACCTGGTGCCAAGCCAAAGGTTATGGGCTGGTGGGTGAGTGGGGAGGGACCTGGGAGGACAGTGATCTCTACGGTAAGGACATACTGCGCCTAAGTGAGGAAGGTACGAAGGTATTAAAGCAGAGGATTTTTTTTTTTTTTTTATTTGATATTCTGAAAATAACCTTTGCGCCAATGCTCCTTTACAAAGGTTCCGCATCATGTGAACAGAGTATAGACTTTCAATCAAGAAGGTTACAGAGTTTTAGGACATTTGAGACACTGACCACTACAACAATCAGGAAAAGGTTACAGAATTTCTTAGACATTTAACACTATACAGCATATGGACATCAAATTTACTTCATTACAAGTGCAGGTAAGGTGCAGAGGCACTAGAGGTTGGGTTGAGCAGAGGGTCAGTAAGGACAGGGGTTTTGGTAGGGGAGGAGGGAAGGCCTCTAGTAAAAGTGGTCAAGGAGGCAGGGCTGAGTCTGAAGAGGCAGAGAACTATCCTAGCATGGAGATAGGGGTTGAGTGGGGGGGAAGAGGGGTGTACAGGAGCAGCCTCTTAGAGTAATTCAGAGGCATTGTCAAGGAGCGTGTGGGAGGGTGGCTTCTGTCTTGTGCTGAGAATAGCTGCTGTTAGAGCCAGGCCTGGTCATCCACAGCCTAATCAGCTGTTGGAGAAGCAAGTGCACACAAAGCTGGAGGCCAGGCAGTGCTTAAGGTCTGATTTGAAGTTGTACATGCTAGTGGAGTTCCGAATTGACTCGGTACCTTGTTAAGCCAAAGATGGGCTCTGTAGGAGAAGGTAAGCTGTCTGAGAGCTGTGCATCGGAATGGCACTGCAAGGGTCCTCTGTGTTCCGTTTCTGGTTATACATTCTGAGCCTGGAGGGAGAAGATGCCTGCTGCATGGGGGCTTCCCCCAGTAATGCTTTTTTGCCTAGGAAGCATGCGAGGAATTCTGTCCTGCACCCAACAGACAGCAGGTGTGTCTGTTCGTAGAGGGAACAGGTGTGGGTCATTTGATCGCTGTTCAGGATGAGCTTGCAGGCCTTGTTGAGAGCTACGTGCACCCTGTTGAGCACACAGTCTGATGCTGCGCTGTAGACAAGCAGGCCGTAGTCAATGGTGGAGAGGACTGAGCTCATGACTGACAGGTGGATGGCTGCCATGGTAAGGTGTTTTCTGTGCCTGTACAACACACCAAGCTTGGTGTTGACTGTCCTGACCACCTGGTCAACATGTTGAGCATAGGAAAATGTGTCATCCAGGGTGACTCCAAGGTATTTGAAGGAGTGTGCCTTTTCCAAGGGGGTGAGTACATTTTTGGTGATGTTTATGATGGGGAACCTTTTCTTGAGCTAGGGGCTGGATAAGAGCACAGTCTTTTTTTTTTGTAATTGAGCAGAAGTTTGTGCTCGCAAAAGCAGTCTTCTGTTTTACTGAAGGACTGCTGAAGTGCTGCTTGGAGTTGCTCAATTTGAGAATTGCTGTTGAGGATGACAGCATCGTCTGCATATAGGATTATCTTGGCGTCACAGACTTGAGGGAGATTATTTATGGACAGGCTGAAGAGCAGGGGTCCCAAGATGGATCCCTGAGAGACCCCTAGCATGATTTCCCTGGGGTAAGATATTATTTGTCCTATTTTTACCCGTTCTGACCTGAGGGACAGGTAGTCTCAGAACCAGAGTGCTGCACTGGCAGCCACCCACAGGCATTGTAGCAGGGCCAGTAAGAGGGTGTGGTTGACAGTGCTGAAGGCTTTTGTTAAGTCTATGAACACCGCCCCTACTAGTTTGCCTTCATCCATAGCTTTGTGGGAGTAGTCAGTGAACTCTACAAGGGCTGTCATGGTACTATGCCCCTGCCTGAACCCATGCTGGTTGGGGCATTTATTTATTTAGTAATCAGAATTACAAGCTTTGTGTTAAAAGCTCATTTACAAAGGATCATCGTCAGAAGGGTAGGGGTCGGGGAGGGTACATAAGTTTGGAGTCAGTAGCAGCTTAATAGGCATTGTCAAGAACATCTAACAGTAATAAAAATGTGAACAGGAGAAATCAGTAAACATTGGCAACAGCATAACAATGTAGGATAACATAGGCAAATAACACAACCAAAAAAAGGGTACATAGTCAATGGGGTTGTGTTCACACATCATGCCATACAATGCATTGCAGTTGATATTTGCTGATGTAGTCTGTTAGTTGGTCCGCCACAATCTTCAAGGGCCTTGGATGGGGGGAGGGGAAGAGGATTGAGATGGGCCTGTAATTGGATACATTGGTCATGTCCCTGCTTTTGTGGGCGGGACTGACCAACGCTTGCCTCCAGGTAGGCAGGAATTGTGCCAGGGTCAGGGATTTGTTGAATAGTTTTGTAACAGGCTTGATGAGCAATCACGAGTTTGAGACACTGGCTTCAGGTGTACCCCACCGCTACCCATTCTGGTCTTCCTGGGCACTTTTTTTTTTTTTTTTTTTTTTTTTATGTAGAATGCTGCCTCCTTTATAGTAACTCTTGAGGTAGAAGGTAGGGTGAGAGGTACTGGGTGTTTCATCATCTGAGGGAACCTTGGTGGGGTGCAGGTAGTCAGGAGGGAGTACTGTGCTTAGATTTGTGAAGGCAGAGTTGAAGGACTCCATGATGAGGCGTGGGTCCGTGGTAGTAGAGCCGTTAATGTGAAGCAGCTGTGGGTTTCCCCTTTTCTTCTCCCAAGAGATTCTTTACGTTTCCTCAGAACCTTTTGCTGTTATCCCAGCTTTTATCAAGCAGTTCCTTGCGGTGATCTGCCTTAGCCCACTGTATTAGATGTGTGCAGCGGTTTCTAACTGCCTGGTACAGCTGGTGGTCATGGTCTTTACCAGAGGTCCTGGCTTTTAACCAGGTGTTGTCCCTCTCCATCATGGCTAGGAACTCTCCTGTGATCCAACCATTAGTGGTTCCTCCACATTTTTCCTCCTTTTTAATGGCATGTATTGGTCATAAATATTGTTGACTCCATCTGTGAAGTACTTCAGGGCCTGGTCCTGGTCTGGCAGTGCATCAATGGGCGACCAGTTATGGCAGGATAGGGCATTTTAAGCAATCCTAACTGACCTCTTTTCAGGATCCTGCTCTGTATAATGATGGGGGCTGATTTTGAACTTTTGACCATCTGAGGTGAAAGGAGTGGTGGCTCAGCGTGCCTGGTAGCATAACCTCAGATATTAAACGATAGGGGAGTTTGTGAGGATCCAGTCAATGAGCGAGCTCTTGCCTGTCCCATCGTTCCTTCTGTTTGGTTCCATGAATAGTTGTGTCAGGTATACACTTGCCACAATATCCTTGAGTGGCATGGAGTTGTCGCTTTCCCAGTTTATGTTCGTCCCGGCTACCCTCCCACCCAAGCCCGACCCTCAATTTGCCTTTTCCTGTCACGTGACTTCCTGGTACCTTGTGGAACCAAGTCCCCACTTTTCCATTTGCAGCTTTTATTCCTTTCCCACTAGAGGGAGTTCCCTCTCTGTGTGCAGACTTCTCCATACCTCCTTAATCTCTACTACTCTCTGGCACTCATGCCTAACCAGCTACTCAGCTGCCCAGTCCCCTGCCTAGAAAACCTCTTTGCACATATCTCCACTACCCTACCTTACCCCGCACAGCTCCCCTCATCTCCCATTTGACTACCAACCCCTTCCCTCCCTCTGCCTCTGCCAGTGCCAAATGCGACCACTAAGAGTTACTATTACCTCCCCCGAGCCCCTTTCCAGCACCTCAGCCTCCTGGCCAGTCCTGATAACCTCTCTGCAAGGATCTAAGACATCCCCCTCTCGGGTATTCAAACCTGGTACCTTCTGCACCAATGGCGGTAGCACTACCACTACACCACAGAGGCAGTCACCCTCACAGAAGGTCAGCCACTACCCTTATTGTTTACCACAAGCAAGGGACAATGGGCACCACCGCTCTTACACTAAACCTGCTCATGCTTACCCTTCTGGCTCAGACCACCCCCTGTCCTGTGCCCCCGCCCTCCACCCCAAGCTTTGCACCCCAAGCCACCCCTAGCAGCCCACCCCCACCTTGGACACCTCCCAACTCCTCTGCATCCACCACCTACCAGCACCCCCACTCCCATCCTGCCATACCTACTCTCTGCACCCTACCCATCCCCTGCACCTCCACTACCAGGACCCGACATCGGTACCAAACTAAGGGTCCTGGTCACCACCATCCTCTAATTAGATAAACTGCTCTGCTCCTACTGCTCTCTGGGAACATACACCCTAACCCTGGACCAATGCCAATTAGCTCTCCCACACCCCAGTCTGGCGCTGGTCTCCACGCTGCATCACTGAACACATGCAGCCTCCCAAAGAAATCCGCAACACTCCAGTGCTGGGTTGTGCAACACCAACCGATATTACTGCGTTAGTAGAGACCTGGCTGTCCAAAACAACTCGACTTATTTCCCTCTCTGGCTACACCCTGTTCAGGGAAGACCGAGTAGGTAAACGTGGCGGTGGGTGCACAATCTACATGCGCGACACCCTTATAAGTCATGCGCTCCCTGCCCCCAAGCTTGACTATGGCGCCCAAGCTCTAACCCTAAAAATGACCCCTGACCCAGCCAGGGGCTCACATCCTCACAGTCTCCTACACCCCCCCCAAGGAACCAGAACCCAGCAGTCCAGTCTCTCGACTACCTCATCTCTACCACACAAAGCCAAGCAACTCATCCTAGGTGACCTTAATGTCAATTGGCTTGGTACCACTGCCTCCCATACCAGGGACTCCTTCGCTGCCATGGAAATGTCCCAGTTACCCAGCCCACTAGATTGAACTGGACAAGTGGCTCCAGCACCCTCCTAGACATAATTCTGCCAAATCGCCTTCATAAAATTTGGGATATCAATGTCCTCCCCAACTCACTTAGCAATCAGTCACCTGTTTTCGGTCTCTGGTCATCCTCCACACTGAAACCTGTGTTCCAGGCCAACATGCGCCAGCGCCTTTGCCCTGGGGGTCTCAGAAAGCTAAAATTGCATCTAGCTCAGTTGGACTAGTTCCCCCATCTGACACACCCCCGATATTGACTCTGCCCTAGACCTCTTCACTAATGCATTCAGCAAGGCATTGACCTTTTCAGCCCCCATACCAGAATCCATACCAAAAGACAAAATGCCACATGGATCTCCCCATCCCTTATCCAGAAACTTAAGCATAGGGATAATCTCTGGCATACTGCTATCGAATCAGGCAAGTTGGCGATAGATAAGCCTACAACGTGTCGTGTAATAAGTGCACCTGGGCCATTAGATGGGCTAAGGCTGAGCACTATCAGACCACTCTCGCATCCACATGGGGTTCTGCCCGGACTTTCTGGGACAGCATGAAAGCTTAATGGGAAGACCCGCTCTCCCCCACCATCCCAGCTCTCCATTGATGGTACAGTCACCACTGACCCACCTCACATAGCTGATTGCCTCAATACTACCTTCTCTGACCTAAGCTCTGTCCTCCCAAACAACTTTTTTGACCCAATTCCCACCTCTATACCCCCTGCCCTGGATCACCCTCTTTTCTATTTGTGCACCATATCCCCCTACGAAGCCAGGCCACACCTGCAAAAAGCTCTCAGTAGCAACAACCCAAGCTGTGACCCCCTAGACTCCAGGATTCTCCACTTTGTCTTGGATGTTGTCCTAGTCCCCCTTACAGACCTGGTAAACTGGTCTCTATGCCTCTCAGTTTTCCAGTGCTTGGAAATCAGCAGAAATCACCCCTATAAATAAGAGTGGAGATCGGTCCACACCTGATAACTACCGGCCAATCTCCATCCTCCACTCCCCGCTCTCTAAAGCCCTAGAAAAAATAGTGTCTATTCAACTCTGAGTACCTGGCCAAATATAACAATGTGCCCAGAACAACATGGATTCCACCCAGGACACAGTACCACTACTGCTCTCCTGGAGTTCTCTCAATACCTGCACTCTGCTCTTGACTCCGGCAACCTTGCCAGTGCAGTGTTCACAGACCTCTCCAAGGCTTTTGACACTGGTCACCCCCGCCTGCTCGACTCTCCACCAACTCAGCTTTTCCACTGGCCCCCTTGCCTGGTTTGCCAGCTACCTCTCTGCCAGATCCCAGTGTGTGAAGATCGATGGCTCCCTGTCCAACATCTGTCCTGTTCGCTCCGGGGTACCCCATGGCTCAATTCTGGGCCCTGTACTTTTCAGCCTCTACCTCACTCTCCCCAGCTCCTGCTCAGGAAAAATGCTCAACACAGATGATGCGGTTCTCTGCCTCCCACCCCAATCCCTCTTCTCTCCAGGAATCCCTCCAGCACATACAACCAAGCTGAAAAGTGGTTCCTTGACCACCGACTTGTCATTAGCCTAAAGAAGGGCAAGTCAATGCTCTTCTCCCATCACCAAAATAAGGCTTCTTCCCAGCACTCTGCACCCACTGGGGCAGATGTCCTCTTACAAACACCTAGGTATCACTTTTGACTCGACTCACCATCCACACCCACATCAATGCCCTTTCACCATAAATTCTCAGATAGGCCTTCTTTACCATCATAGAGATCGCCTCCCCCAAGCTGCCCTCTGGCTGGTCATCACCTCCTCCGTCTTGTCATTAGTGGACTATGGCCTACCAGTTTACACCACAGCAAACAATACCGCCTTGACTAAAATCCAGCTCTCAATCAATAAGGCCTGCAGGCTTCTGACCAGAGCCCCTAACCACACACACACTTGCCTGCTCTACTCCACCGCCTACCTGCTCACCTTTGAGGAGTGCCTGAGCTACCAGACCTGCCTACCAAAAAAATCTCTTCACGGCTCCGCCCCCGGGTTGCTGTGTCCCTACAGTGTGCGTCCTCATCTATTGCCACGCATAGCTCGGTTAAGGCCACCTTTCTGGTACCCAGAACCAAGACATCTCTAGCCCAGGGGTCCTATTACCGAGCCTGTTTGGTTCAACTCCCTCCCATCCTGCAGCATAGACACTGCCAAAATTGATCCCTTCAGAATCAGCCTCTGGAACCATCGACACTCGCTGCTGTAGATGCACCTAATTAATCCTACTGTGGGACCCTCCTGTCAGGCCCCCAGACTTGACAATGTCCTCTGTACAGCCTATCCTCTCCCCCCTCCTTCCCACCCCACTCCCCATCCAAACCTCCTCCCTCTAGGTATTCTCCTTGGCACGTCCAGGGTTGTACCTTGTATATGACCAACATTTTATAAGTTGTATTAAGCAACCTATGTGTTCTCTAGGTTTACTGTTCTGCACCTGTACTGTTCTCACTGTTGTAACCTCACTATGTAACCGTCTACCCTCCCTGCAACGAAGTGCCTTTGTAATTGAGTCCATGACTCAAAGGTTGTAAATCTGACTTTTTAATAAATGAATAGAAATAAATACATATTGAAATCCCCTGTGATAAGTAAATTACTATCCTTGGGGACGGAGGCCACTGCGTTCAGGACCTTCGGTACACCATCCTGTGATTTTTTTTTTGGGGGCAGGTAGGCTAATGCAGTTGTCAGTGTCTTACCTAGCTGTCTGACTTGTATTTTCACAACAAGGAGCTTGTGGTCTGCAGCTATCCTGGAGATATGGAGGACAGAGCCATGGAGGGAGTGTTTTGTGAAGAAAAGACAGCCCCCACCCTTCTTGCCATGCCTGTTGCTCCTGAATACCTGGTATTCAGGTAGAACTATTTCACTGTTTTTTTATATTGCCTGTTGGCTAGGTCTCAGTTAGGCATGCTATGTCTGGTTTATGCTGGGCCATCCAGGCTTGTAATTGTGTAAACTTTGCTGTCAGGCTGCAAATATTCCTTGCAGCTATTGTCAGGCCCTTTGTCTTGATACCCACAGATCTGGGTGGCAGCAGAGGGCCAGGATTTGGGTGCATATTCCCAGATAACAGGAGGAGTATTAGGATAAGATTTCAAAGTGACACAGAGGGTTATAGAGATTCGTGACTTGCGTTTTCTTATTTTACCTTGGAGAAGCTTCTCCACTTTGAGGTGTGTGTGTGTGTGTGTGTGTGTGTGTGTGTGTGTGTGTGTAGCCTGGCGGAGCCGTGGTGTGTCAGATGCATTCTCCCCTGTTGTGGTCCCACTGTAGTAGGACTGCTGGCATGCCCCCTCTGTGGAGGTTGCTCCTGGTACTGTTAGCCAGCAGCCCATTCCGAGGCAGTGTTCTGGGCAGACTGAAGAGGGACAGGTGACCTGAAGGGCACCTGGGCCCACTGACCCAAATGTGATAGCAATGAGTAGGAGAGTACTGTAGCTCATGTTTGTCGTCAAGGGTTAGGTTTGGAATTAAGCAGATTGGAAGACTAATATGTACGGCAGAAATACCACCCAAATACTATGATGAGAACTTAGCTCAGGGGCAGGGGATGCAACACAGTAAATGATAGGGGATTACATAGCAAAAGAAGGGCATTCAATCTAGGAGTGGGGGGGGTGGCAAGTGGGCAGGAAGCATGCAGAATCCACAGGAAGGGAAGCCAAATGAGCTTACCCCCCATGCTAGAAGCAGTGGAAAAAAAAAAAAAGGGAGTACTAGAGGGGATACTAGGAAGACAGAGCAGAAGTGGGGGAGGAAAAAGGGTAGAGTGTGGTTACCTTGACTGCTAGGAGCCAAGGGAACAAAACAGCAAGAGCAACAGGCTCTCATGGCAGAAGGGGAGGTGGACTAGGCAGCCGTCACTGAAACATGGGCCACCCATTACCAGGACTGGGACCTGGCGGTACCAGGGAATAAGATATTCCGCAGAGATGGGGTTATGGGAAGGGTGAGGGACAGCAATGTATGTGAGAGAATGACTGAAGTGTGTTCGTGAGGAGGGGGAAGGTAGTACAGAGTTGTTATGGATGCAAATCCAATATTCCTAGAACAGAACTCTTAGGATAGGTGTAGTGTACAGGCCACCATCTCGGACAGAGGAGCCAGACAAGGAACTAGCGGAAGAGATCAGAAGGGCCTGCGGAAAGGGCAGCATGGTGATTGTGGAGGATTTCAACCTGCTGGGAGTTGGAGTACACCAGCCACCATGAACAGAAGGGAGCAGATACTTCTGGACGTGTTCCTGGATAGCTTCCTAATACAAATGGTCAGTGAGCCAACCAGGTTAGGGAACAACCTAGACCTCCTGCTGGCAAATGGGGAGTTTGTGAGGGAGTTAGGGGTTGAAGAACCACTTGCAGGGAGCGACAGCCCAGGGTTGTGATGGGCCTAAGTGCAGCGGTAGCCTATGATGAATCAGAGGTACTCACTGTCATTGCAACCAATAGCAGCAGGGTGGCCAAAGCCTGCTCTTTTGGTGGCGGTGCAAGCTTGGCCGCGGTACTCACCTTCCCAGAAAGGGGCCATACCTCTGCCAAAGAGCCCGTGGGCAGCTTCGGGGGGGGGGGGGGAGAGAGGAGAACCGTTAGCAATGTTTTTCCTTGTCCCTTTTTTCCTTTTTATAGAATTCTGTTGGAGA
>CM057449.1:114092500-114125000 GCA_016271365.2 Neoceratodus forsteri
ACACAGTTCTGACTGCAAAGAAAGCAGGTTAGACAAACTGTAATTTCATTATTACTGTAAATGATTTCTGGCAAACAGTTACATCTTTCAGATAGGTTCCTTTGCACTCTAGTGACTGCAAAAATGGAGTGAATTGGCAGCAGCTCAGTGGTACTCAAACAGAGAAGCACACAGTCCCCATACAAACTAATTATGTCTGCAAGCAGACAGCTCTTAAGAGACAGTACCAGAGGTTCTAAAAACACTCACTGATAAATGGCTTAAACACCAAACACCATTCAGGCCTGGAGTATTCAAGCAAGCTCCTGGAAGTCTTTTGGGAACCCCCATTTGCAGGGGGGTTACACAGATTTAATGAAAACACTGAATCTGAAAAAAAGCATACAACTACTAAGGGGATTACTGAGGAGTAATGAGAAACTTCCTTCACACCGTGGGTGGTGGATATGTGCAGTGGGTTTGCAGAGAAAGTGGTCATGGCTACTGCTCGACACATTTAGAAAAGGGTTGGACAATTTCAAGAACAGCTGTAATACAAAAAACTTAACCCATGCAAAGGGATCTGAGGAAATTAGAGTAGTGGTTTAGGGGGTGCCAGCTGCTTCAATGGCAAAAAGTGCATTGTTATGCATGTAGGGCTGTGGAACCCAGGAGTCGTGTATAAGATGAGGGAATGGAGCTTACAGTCACCATGCAAGAAAGAGACCTAGGAGTCATCATATCTGATAACCTCAAGGTAGCTAGGCAATGTGAAAGCAGTGGGAACGGCTAGCAGGATGCTGGGGTGCACTGGAGGATTTCTAGCAGGAGGAAGAGGTGGTGCTGCCTTTGTGCTGCTTACTGGTGAGGCCCCACCTCTGCAAGGACATTTAAATAGACTGCTACAGGCCCCTTCTGCGGGCCTCATCTGTCTCACCTCAGTTCTGTACTGGGGCTCAGTTCCTTGGAAACCATTATTCTTGGTGAACTGAACTATGACTGGCTATCAAATGCATCAGTCCCTTGAAATCCTTCTGTGACACTCTAGGGCTGCTGCAACTCATTGCCGAGCCTACTCGCCCAAACAAAAAGAACCTCAACAGGTCCCTCTTACTGTAGATGTAATTTTGGTTAGCAAGCCACATCTGTTCTCTCATGTCGAAACATTTTTCTCAGACATTAGCGATCATTGTATAATCACCACCACTAGATCCGTGTGTAACCCCCCTGCAAATGGGGGTTCCCAAAAGACTTCCAGGAGCTTGCTTGAATGCTCCAAGCCTGAATGGTGTTTGGCATTTAAGCCATTTATCAGTGAGTGTTTTTAGAGCCTCTGGTACTGTCTCTTTAAGAGCTGTCTGCTTGCAGACATAATTAGTTTGTATGGGGGGACTGTGTGCTTCTCTGAGTACCACTCGAGCTGCTGCCAATTCACTTCATTTTGCAGTCACTAGGAGTGCAAAGGAACCTATCTGAAAGATGTAACTGTTTGCCAGAAATTATTTAGAGTAATAATGAAATTACAGTTTGTCTAACCTGCTTTCTTTGCAGTCAGAACTGTGTCTGCTAGTTCCCATTCTAGTTTTGAACTGCTGAACTGGACCAATCAGTGTGGGGTAAGCTAGCTCTAAAATGATACCTTGGATGAATCAGAACTTGGACTCATAATCTGAGCCAGCCACAAGAGGATTGTATGGGCAGTGACTCTGGGAGATGTAGTTTAGACTTCAGTGCCTTTTTGGACCAACAGCAGCAGTCTATTGTGAGTGACAGCCAATCCAGTCAAGAACTAGGAGGAACTCAAAGAAGTGCCAGTTTCGTCAGTTGGAGTTCAGTTGAGCTTTGGCAGTGAAGAAGGAAGGAGCCCTGTGCTTTTTCAGTGTGCAGTTTTAGTCAAAACGTGTAGTAGGCCCAGAGTTCCGGTCTGCAGCTTGTGTAACAGCTTGTTAGACTGAATCCGTCCTGTGAAAAGAATCAAAGGATCTCTGAAGAGTAGAAACCAGGCTCACCCTGTAGAAGACTGGAAGAATTGCTGAAAATTGCACTCGGTCTGTCAGGAACTGAATCTGCTGTGTGTTCTCCGGGTATTGTGCAGTAATTGCGATCGGGATACAGATGCAGCCTGCCTGGTATAGTACTTTCTTTATATGGATGTGTGAAGAGGTTTGTGTACCTCAAGTGAGCCCTGCTGACATTGAAGGACCCTATCTTATTTGGAGGTCGTGAGTACTAATTCAGGGTTGCTCCTGTTGAATTGCCACATTAAATCCAAATGGAATTACTGTACTGCTGACTGTTTAATTCTCCTTTTCTCTGTGTGAAAGGGCCCCTACCAGCTGCCACGGTTTGGACTAGCCACTAGGGCTTGGGTACCCAGGACAGTAACTGATAGGGATAGGCCTGTGCACAGAGCCATAAATAGATTATTAGAGTGATAAGCTAATTAACCTGATTTCCCCTGTCCTTGTTATATCCCCTAAATAAATCAGAGCTGCTTGTTTCAGCAAAGTTATACTGCCTAAGTGTATTGTCTATGTTAAAGTACTGTACTGTGATTGTTGCACTGTATCTCATTTCACAGGAGGTCCCAGTGCGGAACCAGACCTGGGGGTAAGTGTATACTGTGAAGGTAATTCTGATATATTGTGTGGGCCACTAGTGGGAAGAAGGGGTTGCAGTGTCCCAGAGGGCTGTGACCAAGTTAGTTTAACTATTGCAAACCCTGACCTCTGGGTGGAGGCACCACGCCATTGGATCCAGGCCCCTCAACCTGTTGGTGGCAAATCAGGCGGGGTAGTAGCCCCTGGGATGGCGCCATCTAGGGGTTACATCTTGGAGGCTCACCGCTGGGATTGTGTGTCCTCTAGTGGCCATATTCACGAACCACTGTTAAGAAAAAAATGGGTACCCGACAGAAGTGGCTGTGCACCGGCTGGTGGAGTGGTGTACTGGGAGAGATCGACCCCAAAATGCTATGCTTATCCTGGACATCCCTCTGGGTATCAATACGGACACTGTGCAGGAGTACTTTCCAAGGTGGAAGGTTTACAAAACCCTGTGGTGGTGGGTGGCATACTAATCTGCTCACCCACACTTTCCTGGCCCTAGTAGAGTTTAAGGATCCCATAGATAGCTCCAAAGTGCCACAGACCATTACCCCAGAGGAGCCCTCACTGCTTGGAGAGTGATAACTAGGACAGTAAAGACCGGGGAATCAGCCCCCACCACTATCTGAAACTTTTGAGGAGAAATTTGCTGAATGGTTGCTGGGAGAGGGAAAACTGTGGAGGACTTGAAGAAACTATTCTTGCCACCTGGGGTGTTCCTCCCCAACACCCTCTCCTGCTCCAGTGCCCGTGATGGTGGCTGACCAATGCAGACTCCTATTTCTGCACCTGCCATTAGTCACGACTCTTACGAAGGTTGAGGGATCTTCTTGGCACCTCCCCACCCCCAAGGGAGGATGACTGGGAGACCTGGATAGACTATGTTGCCCCAAGTGCTAGAATGGCAATGCTCGGAAGGTGGCAAGAAGAGGGTTAGTGAGAGCCTCCGAGGTCCTGCCCTGGCTACCATCCGTAAGCAAACGGGCCAGTAACCCTGAGCGACTGCACAGGCCTATCTTGAGGCCTTGGAGAATGTGTATGGGAGCCCAGATTCTGATGAGGACCTATGGTGGAGAGTAAGAGATGCACAACAGTACCAAGGGAGTTGTTGTCTGTGTATGTATCTCGGCTGGAAAAATTGTTGCAAGAATGCCTCAGAAAGGTAGTTTGCCAGCGATTGAACTGGACCGAACCAGGCTGGACAGGATCCTAAGTCTGCCCCTTCTCAGAACTGCTGTTGCTTCAGTTACACCTGGCAGATCGACTGGAATCCCCACCCTCCTATGATGAGTTAATGAGAGAAATTCGAGGAGTTGAGAAAAGAGCGACCTCGGGAGGGACCTGCACCAATAGCTGCGGCTACGACCGAGTGACTGAGGGTGACCCATCAAGTGAAGTTCAGGGGCAGAGGTTGGCAGTCAATGAGTGCTCTGACAAGGAAAAAGATATGTCACAATGGGGCGAACTGTTGAGAGAGATCCTGGAATTCAAAAACAGTCCCTTTATGAAGGCCACGCCTGCAAGTACGGGCCCTGACCTATATCCGACTGCATCTGCTATGGGGGTGGGGGTACCCACCCATGTATCTCCTGCTGATAACAGCTCCGAACTCGATTCCTTGACCATGGAAGTGGAGAAACTGACGAGATGTCTCCAAATGCTTATCACGCACGCAGACAGAGATGGCACCAAGGTTTCCAGTTAGTAATACCCCGCCCTGGCTCCCAGTGTGGCGCCTGCCAGCTCAAACTCCAGGAAGTATGTTTTGCTATAATTGTGGGAAAGATGGGCACATGAAAAGGAATGCCAGTCCCCAAAAGACACTGACAAAGTTGCATATAGGCTACAAGGAGAGCTTGGAGAAGAAATCAGTGGTTAAGAGGTGCGACATGATCCCAGTGAGGGCACCAAAATGCTAATTCACGTCCTTTTGTGGCAAGGTCAGTTGCCCAGGCCCCACTACCACCTCTCCAGACTGGTCCAGAATAGTGGGTCCCTCCATGGAGACCACTGTAAGGTGAGCAGATGTCTACAAGAGCTATATTAGACAGTGGCTCCCAAGTGACAATTATGTTCCAAGATTGGTATCAGAAGCATTTGTCAGGCGTACCACTTACAACCATTAGAAGGACTGCATGTATGGGGTTAAGTGAGAAGGCCTACCCCTATTCCGGGTATATCCGAATTTGGCTGTCTTTCCCCACCTCCGTGGCTGGAGTGGCCGAACAAGTAGAGACCCTAGCCTTAGTGTGTCCCCCACTGGACTGTATGATGGTGTCCCTTTGTTGATTGGAACAAATGCTCATATGTTCGGAAGGCTGGCACAGTTGTGTTATGAAAACAGGGGTCAAAGACTAGTAGAGCTTTAAGAGTTCGGCTTTAATTAAGAAGGCCTATGAGGCACAGAGAGATGCTGAAAAACAGAACCAGAGGAACCGGTCGGAATTGTATGGAAGAAGGATCCTGAGTCTCTGATCCTGGCGCCAAATGCCCAGTGTACCTTACAGGAGAGGTCCGTATCAGAAAGGATGTTAAGAATAAAATATTAATGTTGGATGCACCAGGCGATGGAAAATTGCCAGAGGGACTGCTGGTCAAGCCTAGTATTTTGCCCGCTAGAGCCCATGCTTATGCCAGAAGGGTAATGGTCCAAGTTCATAATGTGTCTGAAAGAGACATTCGAGTAAACAGGTTGCATCCTGGCTAATGTGCATTGTGCAGACACTGCAGTGCTACCCAGCAGCAAGAGTTCAAGGAAGAATGACAGAGTAACGCCTGACTTGTTTGATTTCGGCGACTCCCCGCTGCCAGCTGAATGGAAAGTGAAGATCAGTGAGAAGCTTGCCCAGAGAGACCAGGTGTTTTCTTTAAAGGAATGGGATGTAGGATGCGTGCAAGGAGCTGAGCACAATATCCGCTGCATGACGAAAGACCATTTCGTGAGAGGTCTCGACGTCCGGCACCTGCTGACATAGATGATGTGAGACGGCATCTGCAAGAGATGTTAGCTGCTGGTGTAATACAAGAATCCAGAAGCCCTTATGCTTCCCCATTGTGGTAGTGAGGAAAAGAATGGAACAGTAAGGATGTGTGTGGATTATCGCACCTTAAACCGCGGACTATCCCTGATCAGTACACAATGCCCCGCATTCAGGATGCTTTGGACTGCCTAAACAGGAGCAAGTGGTTCTCTGTGCTGGATCTCCGCAGTGGGTACTATCAGATCCCGATGGCCCCAGAGGACCGTGAAAAGACAGCCTTTATCTGTCCGCTTGCTTCTATGAATTCATGAGGGATGCCTCAAGGATTTCAGGTGCCCCAGCCACTTTTCAACGATTGATGGAGCGTGCAGTGGGGGACATGAACTTACTAGAGTGCCTGGTATACCTAGATGATGTTATTGTGTTTGGCAGCTCACTGGAGGAACATGAGAGCAGATTATTTAAGGTATTGGACCGACTGGAGGACTTTGGCCTTAAACTGTCCATTGATAAGTGTCAATTTTTCAAACATCAGTAAAGTATGTGGGACACATAGTATCCACCGAGGAATAGAGACCGACCCAAGTAAAGTTGAGGCCTTGACCACCTGGCCACAGCCCAAAAATCTAAAAGAACTGCAAAGATTCCTGGATTCTGTGGTTATTATCGGCGCTCATCAAGGACTATTCAAGAGTGATCCGCCTTACTTAACCTTACTCAAGGGTATCCCCAACCCACAAAAATACCAAAAGTCAGCATCCCTCAAGACTGAAAGAGTGTATTTTCATCCGAGTGAAGTATTTGGGGCCCGCTGGACTCTGATTGTGAGACTGCTTTTCATGAGATCATATATCAACTTACCCATGCTCCAGTGCTGGCCTATGCCGATCCAAGAAAACCTCGTCCTGCACACTGATGCTAGCTTGCAAGGGTTGGGGGCTGAGTTGTACCAAGAGCACGAGAATGGCCTGAGACCAGTGGCCTTTGCCAGTAGAAGCCTGACCCCATCCGAAAAGAACTATCCTGTACATAAGTTAGAGTTCCTAGCTTTGAAGTGGGCTATTGTTGACCAATTCCATGAGTACTTGTATGGGGCTAAAATACTAGTAAAACTGACAATAATCCTTTGACCTATGTGCAGACCTCAGCTAAGTTGGATGCCACTGGCCATAGGTGGCTTTCTGCATTATCTACATATGACTATGCTCTCGAATACCGAGCAGGTCTGAACCACATAGATGCTGATGCTCTCTCCCGAGGCCTGTTCCCCAGAATGATTGGGTCCGACTGG
This sequence comes from Neoceratodus forsteri, assembly GCA_016271365.2. Lineage (NCBI taxonomy): Eukaryota > Metazoa > Chordata > Ceratodontiformes > Ceratodontidae > Neoceratodus > Neoceratodus forsteri. Next base: position 114,099,358 of record CM057449.1, read on the forward strand.
CAGAACCTGACATTGGGCACTCTGCCGGAAGTTTGACAGGGAGGAACAAATGTCCACGGACGCAGTGGACTGCATGGTGGATTGCTTGGGGAGCCTCTGAGAATTGCATACCTGCTGCTTATTGCCACTTTTCTGCAATAGACATTGGTGCACTGCCTCAGCTGGACAATGACAGTATTCGTGGGCTCAATCCGCGATCCCATGATCAAAAGCAGCTTTAGAAGCCCTCTATGCAGGAAAAGATGTGTCAAATTACGCTCCACTGATTTGAGAACTGCACTGTTATACAAAGAAGGTCCTAAGTTGAAACTGATCAATAAACTGTTATACAGAGAAACAGTAGACAGAGGGGACAAGTAGACAAACAACAACTAGTGCTGCCCACTGCCTTTCGAGACTCAGTATTGAGGTCCTTGCACAACCAATGGGGCACCTTGGTATAGACAGAACACTTGACTTGGTGAGATCCAGATTCTATTGGCCTAAGATGGGGGCTGATGTGGAGCAACACATTCGAACTTGTAGTCGCTGCTTACAGAGGAAAGCTTTGCCCCAGAGGGCTGCCCCTTGTTAACATAACCACCAGTGCACCCATGGAGCTGGTCTGTATTGATTTTCTAAGTTTGGAGTCAGATCAAAGAAATATCAGTAATGTGCTGGTGGTCACTGACCATTTCACGAGATATGCCCAAGCTTTCCCACCAAAGACCAGAAAGCATCCACTGTAGCCAAAGTACTTGTAGAAAACTTTTGTTCACTATGGGGCTCCACAAAGAATCCATTCTGATCAAGGGAGACTTTGAGAGTCGCCTGATCAAAGAGATGCTTTCTCTGTGGGGAGTGCGAAGTCCAGAACCACTCCTTACCACCCCAGGGGACCCACAGCCTGAACGTTTCAACCGACTTTGCTAGATATGCTAGGCACCCTGCACCCAAAGGACAAGCCTAGATGGAGCCAACAAATTAGCACCCTGGTACATGCTTATAACTGCACCAAAAGTGATGCCACTGGATTCTCCCCTACCGCCTGATGTTTGGAAGAAGCTCGACTACCAGTAGATGTGTGTTTTGGGGTCTCTCCTGATGGGGTTCAAGCTGACAACTATTTACAGTATGTGCAAAGTTAAAGGCCCAGCTAACTCATGCGTACCAACTGGCTCAAACCATGGCTGCCAAAAGAAATCTGGCCAACAAAGAAAGGTATGATAAAAGGTGAAAGCACAGGAACTCCAGGAGGAGATCGGTATTGCTAAGAAATCTGGGACTGCATGGCAAGCACAAGATTGCTGACAGATGGCACCATCTCCTCACATTGTAGTGGGCAAACTAGATGATCTGCCAGTGTACAAAGTAAGGCCGAGAATAATTCAAAAGATGTAAAAACAATGCATAGAAATCATTTACTGCCCATTGGACAAATCTTAATTGAGTCTGAGCCCTAGAAGATGCCCCTCTGGACCAGTGACTAGAGCTGCTGCTAAGAAAAGATCAAGAAAGTCTGCACCTACAGAAGCAAAGTTAAGTGTTCCCTCCACAAGTCCCAGTTGAGCATGACTGTCAGTCCATATCGGAAGAAAGTGAGAGTGACTTTGAATACTATCCTTCACGAACTGAGTCAATTGTTTCGGGCAATCCCTAGTCAATACTGGAGACAAAGCTGGGCCTTCTGGACTGTCTAAGCCCCCAGCTTCATCCCTGGAGCCAATGCTCCCAGAAAGTGAAGTGCAAAGCATCAGATCAGATGAAATGGAATCATTGTGCATGGTTGAACTGTTTGAGCTTTCAGGGAGGAAAATGATAGATTGGGGCAGACTGGTGATACACCCGAACAAGAAGAGTATTTTGAGTGCCCTGACAGTCCACTGCCAGTGTCCGAGCTCTCCATGCGGCCAAATGTTGTGGACTCAGAAACTGTAACTCCTGGAGCTGAAAGTGCCCCAAGTTCTAGCCTCTCTACCCCCATGGAGACTCCCCTGACAAATGAGGACAATGCTGAAAATGAGGCTCAGAGTGCAGAGACTATAACAGTTCCCCCTAGAAAGACTGGTCGAGCTGTAAAGCCTGTGGTGCACCTCAGTTATGATTCACTTGGGAGGCCTGTGGACTTGCCTCTCAATGTTGTCCATAAGAGTGTATGTGTCCCCGAGCTCATTGCCCAAACTGAGCATCAGTGCTAACTCAAGTTACTTGTGTTGCCCTCTAAGTATGGTGCCTTACCCATCCAGCCCAAGGTAACTGATAGGGAAGGGCCCCCTCTCTTCAGGTTTCATGTACAAGAGGTAATAACTTGAGTTATGGTACAATGTGTATGTAATACTGTGTAAAGAGTGACGTACTGCAATGTTTCAGAAATGTGTTCTTGGTAAAATGATATATTGACTGATGATCACATGTGCGAGCCTAATGCAAATGTATATGGTTGCAGTTGAAACTTATGGGGTACCTTGACGCGAGACGTCAAGCTTTCCCTGACCAGGAAGGTGTAACCCCCTGCAAATGGGGTTCCCAAAAGACTTCAGGAGCTTGCTTGAATGCTCCAAGCCTGAATGGTGTTTGGCATTTAAGCCATTTATCAGTGAGTGTTTTTAGAGCCTCTGGTACTGTCTCTTTAAGAGCTGTCTGCTTGCAGACATAATTAGTTTGTATGGGGGGACTGTGTGCTTCTCTGAGTACCACTCGAGCTGCTGCCAATTCACTTCATTTTGCAGTCACTAGGAGTGCAAAGGAACCTATCTGAAAGATGTAACTGTTTGCCAGAAATTATTTAGAGTAATAATGAAATTACAGTTTGTCTAACCTGCTTTCTTTGCAGTCAGAACTGTGTCTGCTAGTTCCCCATTCTAGTTTTGAACTGCTGAACTGGACCAATCAGTGTGGTAAGCTAGCTCTAAAATGATGCCTTGGATGAATCAGAACTTGGACTCATAATCTGAGCCAGCCACAAGAGGATTGTATGGGCAGTGACTCTGGGAGATGTAGTTTAGACTTCAGTGCCTTTTGGACCAACAGCAGCAGTCTATTGTGAGTGACAGCCAATCCAGTCAAGAACTGGGAGGAACTCAAAGGAAGTGCCCGGTTTCAGTCAGTTGGAGTTCAGTTGAGCTTTGGCAGTGAAGAAGGAAGGAGCCCTGTGCTTTTTCAGTGTGCAGTTTTAGTCAAAAACGTGTAAGGCCCAGAGTTCGGTCTGCAGCTTGTGTAACAGCTTGTTAGGACTGAATCCGTCCTGTGAAAAGAATCAAAGGATCTCTGAAGAGTAGAAACCAGGCTCACCCTGTAGAAGACTGGAAGAATTGCTGAAAATTGCACTCGGTCTGTCAGGAACTGAATCTGCTGTGTGTTCTCCGGTGTTGTGCAGTAATTGCGATCGGGATACAGATGCAGCCTGCCTGGTATAGTACTTTCTTTTATATGGATGTGTGAAGAGGTTTGTGTACCTCAAGTGAGCCCTGCTGACATTGAAGGACCCTATCTTATTTGGAGGTCGTGAGTACTAATTCAGGGTTGCTCCCTGTTGAATTGCCATTAAATCCAAATGGAATTACTGTACTGCTGACTGTTTAATTCTCCTTTCTCTGTGTGAAAGGGCCCTACCAGCTGCCACGGTTTGGACTAGCCACTAGGGCTTGGGTACCCAGGGACAGTAACTGATAGGGATAGGCCTGTGCACAGAGCCATAGGTGATTATTAGAGTGATAAGCTAATTAACCTGATTTCCCCTGTCCTTGTTATATCCCCTAAATAAATCAGAGCTGCTTGTTTCAGCAAAGTTATACTGCCTGAGGTATTTGTCTATGTTAAAGTACTGTACTGTGATTGTTGCACTGTATCTCATTTCACAGGAGGTCCCAGTGCGGAACCAGACCTGGGGGTAAGTGTATACTGTGAAGGTAATTCTGATATATTGTGTGGGCCACTAGTGGGAAGAAGGGGGTTGCAGTGTCCCAGAGGGCTGTGACCAAGTTAGTTTAACTATTGCAAACCCTGACCTCTGGGTGGAGGCACCCGCCATTGGATCCAGGCCCCTCAACCTGTTAGTGGCAAATCAGGCAGGGGTAGTAGCCCCTGGGATAGCGCCATCTAGGGGTTACACGTGCACAACCCACAGTTTGTGACAAAGTTCTCTATCAAGAGGTACAAACACAACTTCGATTTGTTTGCTCATGTCAATGACTTGAAACATTCACTGTGATGGCAAGAATTCTTCCTAGCCAAAATGGTTAACAGGGCATATACTATTTTTACGATATTTTAAGTGAGGCTTTAAATAAGCATGCACCCTTAGTTAAAGTGGGGTCTGGAGCAGCACCTACAGTTGGTTCTCGCCTGAACTCAAAGCTTCCCTGTTACAAAGGGATACTTTAGGAAGAAAAACAAGGAAGCAAGAACGACTGGATTGGTATCTTTTAAGAGAGCATGTAACAAGTGCACCAAGTTGGTCAGAGCAGCAAAGGCTGCCTACTATTGTTCGGAGATAGTCTCTGCCTCAAAAAATCCTTCAAAGCTCTGGAAAACATTAAAAGACATGTCTGGACACACACCTAGTAATTCCATTCCAGCAAAAATTAAGTCCGGTGGCAGCGTTATTTCTAACCAGTCAGAGATATTGGAAGCCCTCAATAACCATTTTGCAATGGCAGGGCTAGCATTTGATACTTACCCTGCCAATGACCTCCGCACAGCTCAGGGTTCACCAACCCACGAGTCCCCCCTCTACCGAGGAGGCCTTCTCCCTCCTGTCTGTCTCTCTAAAAGAGGTGGAAGACCTACTGCTGCAACTGGACACCAGGAAGGGAGCAGGCTCTGACTTCATAGAGCCATACTATCTGAAATGTGCCTACCATGTGCTTGCAGTGCCAGTCACCCACCTATTCAACATGTCACTCTCCCAGGGTAGCCTCCCCTCAATGGAAAATAGCCCATGTCATCCCTCTATTAAAAGCAGGTGACCCCTGTGATCTAAATAATTACAGACCGATCTCCCTCCTCCCCATCCTGTCTAAATTACTAGAAAAAATAGTGTGTGGCCAGCTTGGGGCATACTGAGAATCCAGAAGCCTACTAAACCCGGTTCAGTCTGGATTCAGAGCAAAGCACAGCACCATAACAGTCCTAGCTAAGGTGATCAATGATTGGCTCCTAGACCTTGACAACAAGCAGCATGTCTGTGCCGTTTTCTTGGATCTTAGTAAGGCATTCAACATAGTCAATCACAGCCTGCTTCTTTTCTCCTTAAGTACATTAGGCCTGGACCATAAATCTATGTGCTGGTTTGCAGACTGCCTCAGAGAATGGAAACAGCAGATTAAAGCTGAAGGTGATCTTTCTCCATTAAAACCTATGCTGAGGGGCATGCCCCAGGGCTCTATCCTTGGTCTCCTCCTCTTTGCAGTCTACATTAACAACATCATTGACCCCATCAAAAAAAAAAACAACATCCACTTATTAGCGGACAACACTGTACTGTACTTGTCTTCCCATGCTGGAAGCAGCCTGTGAAGACCTCCAAGCTGAATTTAACCTTCTACAATACCAGCTCATAAACAAAAAGCTTTTGCTCAATGTGAAAAAGACAAAAGCCATGCTCTTCTCCCCCTTCCTGCAAGCAGCAGTTCCTGCTGGGGGGGAGCTATCCCACAAATTACCACTGTTCTTGGAGAAACACTACAGTATGTAGCTAAATTCAAATGTCTAGGAGTTTGGCTCATAGAAACAGACTGACGGCAGATAAGGACCACTTGGCCCACCCAGTCTGCCCATTTCCCTACCTACTGGATAAGCTGCATATTCTAGTTAACCAACAGCCTACTTCCTGCCACCCCCACTACAATTGCCTTGTGTCTGTCCTATGCATGTTTGAATTCCCCCACTGTTTTAGCCCCAACAACCTCCCCAGGAAGGCAGTTCCACGAATCCACGACTCTCCGTGAAAAATGATTTCCTCACATTACCCCTGAGCCGTCCCCCCCTCTATCTTTAAATTGTGTCCCCTTGTTCTTACACATCTCTTTCTGAAAGATGCTACCCTCTTGGACTTTGTTGATTCCCTTGAGGTACTTTAACATTTCTATCATGTCCCCCCTGTCCCTTCTTTCATCAAGGGTACACATATTAAGCTCTCTCAGTCTCTCTTCATATGATTTCTGATGCAGACTCTGCATGGCTCAATCATAAACGTTCCTTCGACGACCATCTTGAAGAACTACAGAAGAAACTAAGGCAAAGATTAGGACTATTCTACAGAATTAACCACCTGCTCACAAAGGAAGCTAAGATTCAACAGGTTCAAGCTACCTTCCTATCTAATAGATTACGTGGACCTGTTCTATAGCCACTGCACTGGCTAAGTCGGACACCCTCTACCACAGAGCTATCAGGTTCATTACTGGCCTTCTACTTTCCACACACCACTGCTCCCAGTACTCATCATTAGGCTGGACTCCCTTCACTATAGAAGGAATAGAAACGCCGCCCTATGGGCCTTCAGAGCGGTGACCAACAAGCTCCCCTCATGTCTCAGATTGTATTCCCAGGAGTGTGTTAGGCACCTACACTCTAAGGAGCTATTCCCAGATTGCCCTCCAAGTTCCAAGGGTCAACACTGCGTTCGCAAAGCTGCTCTAAGCTTCTCTTTATCCACATTGTGGAACAGTTTACAAAGGAACTTGAAGCCGAGCTGCCCTGTTAGCCTGAAAATCTTCAGGGCTCTCGATCGCTACATGAAAGCACCTTGCAAATGTTTTCCTCACTGCTAGCCCACTAATTCCGCAACTCCCCCTTTCCATCCTGACGCTCGCCATGTTTCTACCCCTGGCTCTCACTCTTTCCCTATTAACTCTTCCTGCTGCACCCACCCTTCCCTGTCCGCGTCAGCCTGGCTAAAGTCCCATCCCCATCCATAGTAGTGTCCCAATTATCTACCCCTCCTCCGTCATTATCATAACGAACAAGAACACGACAGCCATCATCACTTTCTGTGGTTTTAGCCCAATTTTTTCCACAGTCGTCAGTAACATATCCCTCCTCTATCTCTAACCTGCCACCCCATACACGGCCTCTTTCCCCTATATGTGTAGTTGCCGGCTGCCTCACTCAACAGATCTCTGCGTATAACCCTTGTACGCCTATGGTTGATTGTACATCTGCTGACTTCAACTATAAAATAATGCTTTTTTTTTTATTTCAACCTTGTACTGTGCTGTATACACTATATACTTTTTCTTCCTTGTATATTGCTTTTTGTATACCTGCTTCTGTACTGTACTTTGATGTATTCATGACCAGGTCCACCTTGCAAATGAGCCTTGCTCAATGGTGCCTGCCTGGATAAATAAAGATTCTGATTGATTAAAGGGTGGAGGGCAATACAGAGGAGGACAACTAGAATGGTGAGGGGGTTGCATGAGAAGCCATAGAAGGAAAGGCTGCAGGAACTCAACATGTACTCCTGAAGAGAGGAAAGTGAGAGGGGACATGACTGATGCCTACAAGTACCTAGCAGAAGTGAAGAAGGTGCAAGTGGAGGGTCTATTTCGGAGAACGAAAAACACTAGAACGGGGGGGAATGCAATTATGCCAAGAGCGGGAAAGGTTATGAGAGATTCATGGAAATATTTCAAGTTCACGTTCAAGTTTATTGCAGGAAAACTCCATTGAGCAAGCTCATTCACAAGGAGGTCCTGTGACATAAACACTTAAAGTACAAACACAGACAGGTAATAACAGTATATACATGAAATGCACGTTACATGATACAGGCTGGATATACATACAAGGGTACCACATAGGGTGACCGCAGGTGGTAAACATTAATATGAGACAGGGAAGCGACTTACAGGTTGCATACTGATAAATGAAACATGACTGGTGTGTGCAATACATATACAGTATTTTGGCAGCTAGAACAAACAGTCTACAACTGATATGGGGGGGAGGAGTGATTTGATAGAGTAGCAGTGGCGCGTAAGCAAAGATAAAGCCAGGAGTAGAAGGGGAAGGGAAAGCAGTTAATATGACAAAGCAATTATACCTTACCAGTGGATAAATATGGCACACATGGGGAAGGAAGAGACTTAATGACAGTTACAGGTGTCTTATTTTGGCTGAACTTAGCGATTTGTAGAAGTTTATTGAAACTGTGCTAGTTAGTTTCAATCACGGTTTGTAATTGGTTCCAAATGGAGGGAAGGGCATATGCAATATACGTTTACCAAAGGAAGTCCGTCCTTGGTACGTCAAGCATAATAAAGTCAGATTTTATTAACAGTATGCACTATGTGAGATACTAATAAGGGAAGAGATATAGCTTGGCAATTTCTGCAGGAGCAGTTTAAGAGTCCATAGCCCAGCATGGAGCAGGCGTCTAGTAGTAAGGGATGTCCAACCAACAGCTGCATATAAGTCACAGTGGTGCGAACGGTAAGGGGAGTTAGTAATGAACCGTAATGCACGGTGATAAAGGATGTCCAGTTTACTTAGATTTGCAAGAGTGGTGGAGGAATAGATTACATCGCCATAGTCGAGTAGGGGGAGAAAAGTGTCCTGTACAAGCTTGTTTCGAGTTTCAAGGGGAAAAGGTGCCTATTTCTGTAGAAGAAACCTAACCTTGCTTTTAACCTTCTAGAGACATCTTCAAGCGTGGTCACTGAAAGATAATTTTGTTGTCGATCCAGATACCTAGATATTTAAATTTGGTTACAACTTCCAGAGGCTCGTTTAGTGTGGTGACAATGAAGTCTTGGGCAAGGGTATTGGGGGGCCGAGACAGCACTGGAGAGAATATCATCGCTTTAGTCTTCTTAGCATTGAGCAGAAGCTTTGCCTTTATTAGATTATGCTCAAGTTGCGAAGTCCGGCGAAGCACTCCCTTGACTTCAGATAACGATGAGCCAGAAGTATACAACACAGTATCATCTGCAAAAAAGTGCAGATTGGACGTAGATATGTTAGCATCTAAGTCATTAATGTACAGAGAAAACAAGATGGGGCCTAAGATGGATCCTTGGGGGACTCCTCTTGCAACTGGCAAGGCAGCAGAAGAAAAGCCTTCCGCCTTTACTTTTTGGAATCTTCCAGTTAGGTAGCTAGAGAACCACTGGGTGGTATGGTATGTGGCACCCAACTTTGCAAGGCAATTGACTAATAGTTTGTGATCAACAGTATCAAAAGCTTTGCTGAGGTCCAAAAAGACTGCACCAGTTACCTTCTTAGCATCTATAGCAGAGATCCAATCGTTGGTTACTTTTGCTAGTGCAGTGATTGTTGCTATGATTAGCCGGAAGCCAGATTGAGCTGGGTTAATGAGAGATAAGGTTTCCAAGTGAGATTTTAACTGAATATGGATCAGTTTTTCGAGAACTTTAGAAAGGATAGGCAATATGGAGATAGGCCCATAGTTGTTTACATACGCATGGGTCACCAGATTTAAATAGAGGGAGGATATGTGCCGATTTCCAGCAGGACGGCACAGTAGCAGATGTAATGGAAAGATTGAAGATGTGGAGAATTGGGGCAGTGAGATGGGCGTAGCCCGACCTTAGGAAAAAGGGTTTGAAGCCACGTTCCCTGCACTTTTTGGTGTCTAAGTTAAGAAGAATCTTCTACTTCTTTATAAGTTATCTCGCGCAGTTGGAAGGGGCTGGGTGCAGGACTAGATGTGGCAGGAGGGTATGCTGGCTCACGCAGCACCAGCATAAGGTGGCGAGTCAAAAGCTAATCCAGCTGTGGCAGAAGTGGGAGTTAAGTTCCTCCAGGATTAGGGACTTGTTTTCCACAATCTTGCCACTTGCAACTATCTTTGTTGGAACAGAGGGGGCCATGGGCTGTCCTTCTATAGCTTTGATAGTCTTCCATATTTTATGAGGGTTACCTTTAGCTTGTTTGAGAGTAGAAATATAATAGTTAGCTTTAGCAGAGCGAAGTTTTTTCACACAGTTATTCCTGGCTGTTCTAAAGGCCTGCCAATCCGATGATTCTTTGGAATGTCTAGCTTTAGCCCAGAGCTTATCTCGAGCTATATGTACTGTATTGCTGAAAACTCTGCACCTTAGGAGCAATAAAAACACAATAAGGAGAGCCATGGTCCCAGATTGAGTGGTCTCGTGATTTGTATTAGTGCACTATTTTCTAGGCAAAACATTTGCCCACCTAGGTACTCACTTAAAACCTAGATGAGAAAATACAGCAGAAAGGGGAACAAGGAGAGCAGGAGCAGTTAGTTAGTGGCCATCCACCCGTCAGACTCAAGTCCCCTTGTAGCAGAACCGGGAAAGAAGAAGAATGATAATGCAGGCCATATTGCCCATGAAAGAATATGGTGATTTATGTAGAAGACCAAGAATCCCTCTAGTGGCAGGTCTGTATACCTGCTAATGGAAAATAACCACTTGAAATCACAATTTTTTTTTTTTTTTTTTAGTCACAAAAGAAGTGGTGCATGGAGGTGAAACAACCTGCCAGTGGAGGTAGTTGGGGTAAACAGTGAGGAGCTTCATACATGTGTAGGATAGGCACAGAGGCAAATTAGATGGAGGAACAGGGGAGGGAGGGAGGGAGGGAGGAGTGATACCTAAGACCAACTAAGCGTCAGCAATAATGGAACAGGCAGGGACAAAGATCTGTTTCTATGCTTCTATTTCAATGAAATAGTGTTGGAATGGGGGGCATCTAGGCGAGCAAGTCACGTCTGTCATCTTATCTCCTTAGGTTCTTACATTTAGGACCAGGAACAAGACCAGGAGAACTAAAAGGTCGTCAGGAATCAGCTTGACTAATTCTTCTGCTGAGGGCAGAACATAAAGCTAAAGGGAAGCTTCTAAAACAATGGGAGTGAAGAAGCCATCGACATCATCACAGTAGCGTGCACAAAATCTAGAAATGAGTGCAAGCAGGTTTTCATGAAAGCAAAGGAAGTTGGGCCCGCTCAGTGTGCCATTTTTATGTTGGCGTGCTTGCGCAGCAAACATAATGGGACAGTGCAGCTTTAGAGGCGCGATCGCTGTTGGGCAAATGCAGCGCACACACCAGTAGGTGCATACCGCATTCCCCAATCAGCCTGCATGCCGGAGCCACACTATGCATACATAATGTGGTGAGCACATCTAAGAAAAGATCCACTGCAATCTGAGCAAAGCTCGTGATACGCAGCGGTCCTTTTCTTGCCGTGCTTGACGCTATTAGTGCATGGTTAGCGAGCAGGCGTCGCCCTAACGTCTGCCAACTACGGGGTGCCCAGTCCCTGTCGGTTAACCCCCAACTGTCTTTGTGTGCCGATGATGGAAACCCACTACCTGTCAACATAACCCCCCAATTGTTGAATGCCAAAGGGGTGCCCCATCCACTCAGCTCGCGCCCCCGTCTATGTGCCGATGAAATTTGCCCAATCCTATGGCTACTGACACTCCCCAAAAAACAATTAGGTGGCATGCTGGAGCCCACCCAGCATGCCAAATGCCCTGCAAAATGAAAACTGTCCTGCAATTCTCTTTTTTTTTTTTTAAACTTGTAAAATGAAAACGGTCCCTCAGAGTCTCGATGCCCCCACCCGCACCCACTACGCATCCTGCCTCACCCCATATTTACCTCGCGAGTCTGGTGCAACGATCTTCTGTGGACTGGGAACAAGTCTGCACTCTTCAAACCGACCACGAACTGGCGAATTGCTGGTAAGCTGTATAATGGAATGAATAGGGTTTTTCAACTTTAATGCATATCTCGGCATTTTTGGGAATTTTGGCCTAAATTTTCAACATGGGGTTTTGGGACCCCTTCTCACGAATCTTGCACTGTCATGGCGTTATTCGGTCCCAAAAGGTGATTTCGTGAGTCACCGCGCTGGAATCAGATTTCGGCCAGAGTAACAAAATGACAGTGCCACTGTTCATGAGAGGATTCTCAGCCTATGTTGCAAGTTTGGTGAGAAAAAAAATTAAAAAATGACTGTTATGGCGATCTTAGCAACTACATAACGCACACTACGCAGGTTAACGTGTTGCACTATTTTCATGCAGATTCTCAACACTGGCATTTTACCACACCTTCTTGTGAACTGTACAGCTGTAATTTTCATCCTGCCGAAATGTGTTTTTGCACTTCCGGCGCAGAATAGTGTGTACGCTGTGCGAAATCAGTGCTCGGGACACATTACGAAAATGACAGTGACACTGTTCATGAGCAGAGGTCCTAAAATGCCTGTGTTGAAAATTTGGTAATACTCCATAAAATGACGACTTACCAGCGTGCGTTGCGCAGTTTCCATGCACGGTCGTACGTTTGTAAACTACTAATATTCTCACTCCAGATTTTCTACAGTGCCATTTTTCTGCACCTCCTAATGAACAGTACAGCTGTCATTTTTCACATCCTGACCAAAATCTGTTTTCGCAGTTCCAACGCAGAATAGCGTGGTCGCTGTGAAAAGTCCACGTTCGAGACACATGATGAAAATGACAGTGACACTGTTCATTAGCAGATGCCCTAAAATGCCTATGTTGAAAATTTGGGAATGAAAGTCAATAAAATGAGTGTTTTATGAGCGTGCATTGCACAGTTTGCACGCACGCTCATGACTTTCTGAATTTGTAATACTTTCACTCCAGCTGTTCATCATTGGCATTTTTCCATACCTCCTTATGAACACTGCAGCTGCCTGAAATGTGTTTTCGCATGTCCGGCACAGAATAGCATGGCCGCTGTGCAAAGTCAGTTTTTGGGACAGTTTGAGGAAATGACGGTGACACTATTCATGAGCAGAGGTCCTAAAATGCCTATGTTGAAAATTTGGTGCCAAAACTCCATACAATGACTGTTACAAGCGTGCATTGCACAGTTTCCATGCACCCTTGTAACTTCTTCAATCTGCAATATTTTCATGCCACATTTTTACCACTGGCATTTGTGCACGTCTCCTTATCAACAGTCCAGCTGCCATTTTTCACAGCCTGCCCAAAACGTGTTTCCGCAGCTGTGGCACACAATGGCATGCTCGCTGTGCAAAATCACCTTAAGACACATTCACAAAATCACAGCACTATGAGTCTCTAGCTATGCCACTCCCACTGCCAGCACGACAACATTCGGCATTGACAAATGTTTGTTTTAATCAAGTAGCTGTCTAGAGATAGGAGGCGGTAACAAGAAGACTTTTCTATATCTGACTGCAGAATGGCACCATAATGAACATACGAACATATGACATGCCAGCAGATACCGGCCTCACGGTCTATTGAGTCTGTTGATTTAGTGGAGAAAAGCAGGTACTAGAGTGGTCAGGCTGTGAGCCAATGAGGTGTCTGAAATCAGAGTACAGTCAATGGTGACTGATCTGGCGATGATGCAGATTTGCCACTAGCAGCACACTTTTCAAAGGAGGTTTGCTGCTCCAATCTGTGTGCTGGGTTTGCCCATTCTGATAATGCTGTGTAATCAATGCCCCCAGTGTCACTGACTCTGCCACTTCCTTTGCCATTAGACTTTTTTCCCCCTCCTCCAAGGGCTGGCTACCCTGCTCCAAGGAAACGTGCTGGGAAGTTACTGCTGTGAGACCCTGTACTTCCATTACCATCCTGCAGGGATCGACACATTTTAAAATCTCATGCTAGTCCAGGAAAAGTGGCCTTGACAAAAATGGTAGTCCGAGTTCAGAGTGGTAGTCTAGTACATTTCAATTGAAATATTCAACCGACTTAACAGAAATAAGTTAAATGGTGTGGCTGTGTGTCAGGGCTTATATATTGTACTATTATTTCATAGGGTGTATACCCTAGATGGCGCTATCCAGGGGCTACTACCCTGCCTGATTTGCCACTAACAGGTTGAGGCCTGGATCCAATGGCGGGTGCCTCCACCCAGAGGTCAGGGTTTGCAATAGTTAAACTTACTTGGTCACAGCCCTCTGGGACACTGCAAGCCCTTTCTTCCCACTAGTGGCCCACACAATATATCAGAATTACCTTCACAGTATACACTTACCCCAGGGCTGGTTTAGGCACTGGGACCTCCTGTAAAATAAGATACAGTGCAACAATCACAGTACAATACTTTAACAAGACAAATACCTCAGGCAGTATAACTTTGCTGAAACAAGCAGCTTGGATTTATTTAGGGGAATATAACAAGGACAGGGAAATCAGGTTAATTAGCTTATCACTTTACTCATCTACCTATGGCTCTGTGCACAGGCCTATCCCTACCAGTTACTGTCCCTGGGTACCCAAGCCCTAGTGGCTAGTCCAAACCGTGGCAGCTGGTAGGGGCCCTTTCCCACAGAGAAAAGAAAAATTAGTTTAAACAGTCAGCAGTACAGTGATTCCATTTGGATTCAATGTGGCAATTCAACAGGGAGAGACCCTGAATTAGTACTCACGACCTCCAAACAAGATAGGGTCCTTCAATGTCAGCAGGGCTACTCTTGACACATTTATATGGCAAACTGCAACAGGCAAAAGTCCTTTAATGGCAGCAGGATTCACTTGAGGTACACAAGCCTCTTCACACATTTATATGGTAAAACAGAAAGTACTATATCAGGCAGGCTGCTTCTCTATCCCGATCGCAATTACTGCACAATACCCGGGAGAACACACAGCAGATTCAGTTCCTGACAGACCGAGTGCAATTCAGCAATTTCTCCAGTCTTCTACAGGGTGAGCCTGGCCTCTACTCCTCAGACATCCCTCGACTCTCCTCACAGGACGGATTCAGTCCTAACAAGCAGTTACACAAGCTGCAGACCGGAACTCTGGGCCTTACACACATTTCCCCGACTAAAACTGCACACTGAAAAGCACAGCGCTCTTCCTTCTTCACTGCCAGAGCTCAACTGAAACTCCAGACAAAACGGGCACTTCCTTTGAGTTCCTCCCAGTTCTTGACTGGATTGGCTGTCACTCACAATAGACTGCTCCTGTTGGTCCAAAAGGCGCGAACTCTAAACTACATCTCCCAGAGTCACTGCCCATATAATCCTCTTGTGGCTGGCTCAGATTATGAGTCCAAGTTCTGATTCGTCCAAGGCACCATTTTAGAGCTAGCTTACCCCACACTGATTGGTCCAGTTCAGCAGTTCAAAACCAGAATGGGAACTAGGCAGACACAGTTCTGACTGCAAAGAAAGCAGGTTAGACAAACTGTAATTTCATTATTACTCTAAATGGTTTCTGGCAAACAGTTACATCTTTCAGATAGGTTCCCTTTGCACTCCTAGTGACTGCAAAAATGGAGTGAATTGGCAGCAGCTCGAGTGGTACTCAAAGAAACACACAGTCCCCCATACAAACTAATTATGTCTGCAAGCAGACAGCTCTTAAAGAGACAGTACCAGAGGTTCTAAAAACACTCACTGATAAATGGCTTAAACGACAAACACCATTCAGGCTTGGAGCATTCAAGCAAGCTCCTGGAAGTCTTTTGGGAACCCCCATTTGCAGGGGGGTTACAGGTGGATGGAGAGATGTAGAAGAACTTCATAAATCAGGAAAAACAATATTTTCATATAGTATAGGCCGGACACTAAGGCACCCCAGGCAGAAGTCTGTATTAGAAGAGATTGGAGAAATGTTACAGAATTAGTTAAGGACAAGCCAAAACCAGCTAGGCCGTTGGTTGAGAAGAACATGAAATGGTGATTAAGGGCTAGGCCAGGAAGAAGATGATGGGGCACTGGGAGCAGGAGTACTAGCATCAAGAAGATCATCATCAGCAGAAGCAGCTAAACCAGAAGATGATGTATCAGCAGCAATGGCATGCCCACGAACATGTCGAGTGCCCAGACCAGAGAGCAGTCAGTGGTTAACTGCTGGATCCGGATCAAAGTCATGCAGTTCAGGACCTTCTGCTGCTATCAGCAGGAGAAACTGTAGTGAACCCTCAGCCAGCCTTGTCCTGATTTTTGTTTTGATTAGGTTCTGAACAGAAAAAAAACTACATTTGCAGTCGATATACTCATTGCCATGAGTATTTCAAATAGGTCAAGAATGTGTATAATCTGCATGGTTTTTCTTTAGTAATCTGGTATATACCTGCAAATAGGGTTTTTCAATGGCAGATTTCAATATTGTTTTAAATGCAGCATACTCCGACTTTATATGTTCCTGCTCCTCCATTGAAAAAGTGAAAATATTCTGCCAGGTTTGCAAGTTCAGAGGTCCCAAACACCGCTAGTTGGTCTCTTGGCAGATCAAACTGCTTAAAATCTAAGCAGTTGAACCATTTGAGAGGCACCTCTGAGAAATGTTTAAATCTGTTGTCAATATACATTATTGCTGCATCTATTAAAGCCTGCAGTTGTCCATCGGTCACAAAATTGATTTCTGGGCAGTTGCCTCCGAATGGGAAATGAACAGTCTTCTCCCCTTCCCTCTTTGTCACGACATATTCCATACATTTCTGTTCTGGTTTGTAATGGCTGAGGAAAGCTGCCATGTATTGCCCTGGCATGGTTTTCAGTTCCATAAGCTGGAGTAGGCAGGTCTCAACAAGCTGTGGAACTTCCAGTATTACTATGCCATCTCTTGAAACTGCAGTGACAGGTTTTTAGTATTGGCAGGAAATCTTGCGTGTACATGGATAGCTTTACAAAGTGCACACTCCGTTTCTTTTAAGAGGCCCTTGTTTTGAACTTTCATCACCACCAGCAGTCAAAGATGCATGCAGGTGTTGAACAGTAGGTAGGTTAACCTGAACTGCATGTACGAGCGTGACCTACTGGCAAGCCATCTCACTTGTTTAATTGCACTAGTGAGTAAGATAAATATCCATCACGTTAGCAATTTCTTGGAGCTCTCATTTTTTTGATACTATAGTGATAACATTTAAATATTCCCTTGAGAGTACTTTCCAGCTTTGATACAAATGGATTTTTTTTTTTTTTTTTTTTAAACACATCGAGAACTGCCAGCTCTCTAGCTGATGGGCAACACAGTGCATTGCAATTATTTCAGGATGGCAGTGTTCCCGCAACTTTGCTATGGTTCCTCCTCTTTCGCCCATCATGACACTGGCCCCATCAAAATTTGCTGAAATAAGAAGCAGTCCTGGATTGTTAACATTTTGTAGGTTACTGAGAGGAAGATTTACTGACTCCAATGCAGTTGATATTGCATGGAATACACCTTCTGCATGTGCATGTTCCAGTGGCACAGCTTGGATAAGCAATGTACGCACCTGTTTTGAATTAGGTTCAACAAACCTTAAGAAAATATTTTCCCACTCAGTTGTACTGTAATCAGTATTGCCGTCAGCAAGAACTGACACGTACTTAACATTAGCAAGTGTCTGCATCTGGGTTCTGGATATAACTGCTGAAATAGCACTGCAAAAGTCCCTGGCTCACTTATCGTTAGTATAATTAGAACCTAGCTTAATGCCATTTTTTTCCTGTAATTCACAGAGCCACTCCATGTCTGAGAAAGGGCGAAGATTTTTGGCTATGGAATACGCTGTGTTAAACAGGTGTCTCATCTTTGCTTTTGTGGCCTCTTCCAACTGTGCAGAGGCTTGGTAAAGTGGTGACTCACTAATCTCACAACATACTGCTCATTGGCCACTGTCCAGAATATGTTGGTTCTGGCATAGCACATGTGGATTGGATTTTTCATGTGCACGTAGTGACTATGCGAAAGTTGTTAGAGCCTGTGGCAAAAACATTTGATTTTTGAAAATGCTGGAGTTGCAATTAGGGTTGTCAGAACCCTCTGAAGTTCTGGGTTCTAGTTCTAGTCTAGAACTTATGAAAAAGTTCTAGGGTTCTAATCTTTTTTGGAACTTTTTAGCACTCAAACCCAATTTTTTTAATTGTGCTGCCAATAATGAAGATTAGTGGAATTGAGGACATGCTGCCATTAATGAAGTAAAATCGAAATGCACATAAAACTGAGGACAAGGAGAAATAAAATCTTTCAGTATAAGGGAAGAGAGAAATGATCATGTGTGACTGATATGTTGGGTACAGTGCAGCAATCAAAGGACACAGCAGGATGATGGCCAGTATGCCACGTAGGAGTCACACGGTCACTGGGCACAGTGAAGCAGTGAAATGGCACACAGCAGGCTGATGGCCAGTACGCCACGTAGGAGACAGAGTCACACAACATAGTGACACACAGATATATATTTATTTTTTTTCTTTGTAATGAGTAAGGGATTTTCCCCATCTCTCCTCCCAACAGGAAAATATTACTGGCATGTATTTAGGGATATCACACAACTGGGTGCTGCACATGGTTGCACACACTGGTGAGTAGGGTACAGTGCAGTCAAAGGGCACACAGTAGGGTGGTAGACTGACCAGTCCGCCACATAGAAGACAGTCGCACAACACAATGAAACTGATTTTTCTGTCTCTCTTCCCAACAGGGAAATATCTCTGGCATATATTTAAGGATACCACACAACTGCCTGCTGTGTTACACAGTGCACATGGTCACACACCAGTGTGCAGGAAACAGTACAGTCAAAGGGCACACAACAGGATGATGGGCTGGCCAGGCCCAGTACACCAAGTAGAAGGAGTCACAGGTACAGTATAGCAAAGTGTACACAGAGACCCCCAAGCCTCCCAGTCAGTTGAGTCCACAGTCTCTCCTGCCTGCCTGCTCCCCTACTCCCTTTACATCAAACCACCTTGCTAACTGCGACTTGTGCCACCGCCTGCCTGCTCCCCTACTCCCTTTACATCAAACCACCTTGCTAACTGCGACTTGTGCCACCGCCTGGCTGCTCCCCTACTCCCTTTACATCAAACCACCTTGCTAACTGCGACTTGTGCCACCGCCTGGCTGCTCCCCTACTCCCTTTACATCAAACCACCTTGCTAACTGCGACTTGTGCCACCGCCTGGCTGCTCCTCTACTCCTTTACATCAAACCACCTTGCTAATTACGACTTGTGCCACCGCCTGCCTGCTCCCTACTCCTTTACATCAAACCACCTTGCTAACTGCGACTTGTGCCACCGCCTGCCTGCTCCCCTACTCCCTTTACATCAAACCACCTTGCTAACTGCGACTTGAGCCACCGCCTGCCTGCTCCCCTACTCCCTTTACATCAAACCACCTTGCTAACTGCGACTTGTGCCACCGCCTGCCTGCTCCCCTACTCCCTTTACATCAAACCACCTTGCTAACTGCGACTTCACCGCCTGCCTGCTCCCTACTCCTTTACATCAAACCACCTTGCTAACTGCGACTTGTGCCACCGCCTGCCTGCTCCCCTACTCCTTTACATCAAACCACCTTGCTAACTGCGACTTGTGCCACCGCCTGCCTGCTCCCCTACTCCTTTACATCAAACCACCTTGCTAACTGCGACTTGTGCCACCGCTGCCTGCTCCCCTACTCCTTTACATCAAACCACCTTGCTAACTGCGACTTGTGCCACCGCCTGCCTGCTCCCCTACTCCCTTTACATCAACCACCTTGCTAACTGCGACTTGTGCCACCGCCTGGCTGCTCCCTACTCCCTTTACATCAAACCACCTTGCTAACTGCGATTTGTGCCACCGCCTGGCTTGCTCCCCTACTCCCTTTACATCAAACCACCTTGCTAACTGCGACTTTGCCCAGCCTGCCTGCTCTCTACTCCTTTACATCAAACCACCTTCTAACTGGACTTGTGCCACCCTGCCTGCTCCCTACTCCCTTTACATCAAACCACCTTGCTAACTGCGACTTGTGCCACCGCCTGGCTGCTCCCCTACTCCCTTTACATCAAACCACCTTGCTAACTGCGACTTGTGCCACCGCCTGGCTGCTCCCCTACTCCCTTTACATCAAACCACCTTGCTAACTGCGACTTGTGCCACCGCCTGGCTGCTCCCCTACTCCCTTTACATCAAACCACCTTGCTAACTGCGACTTGCACCGCCTGGCTGCTCCCTACTCCTTTACATCAAACCACCTTGCTAACTGCGACTTGTGCCACCGCCTGGCTGCTCCCTACTCCTTTACATCAAACCACCTTGCTAACTGCGACTTGTGCCGCCTTGCTAACCCTACTCCTTTACATCAAACCACCTTGCTAACTGGACTTGTACCCGCCTGGCTGCTCCTACTCCCTTTACATCAAACCACCTTGCTAACTGCGACTTCAGCACCGCCTGGCTGCTCCTACTCCCTTTACATCAAACCACCTTGCTAACTCATGATGCAGCACCGCCTGGCTGTTCTCTACTCCTTTACATCAAACCACCTTGCTAACTGCGACTTGTGCCACCGCCTGGCTGCTCCCCTACTCCTTTACATCAAACCACCTTGCTAACTACTGTGCCACCGCCTGGCTGCTCCCTACTCCTTTACATCAAACCACCTTGCTAACTGCGACTTGTGCCACCGCCTGCTGCCCCCTACTCCCTTTACATCAAACCACCTTGTAACTGCACTTGTGCCACCGCCTGCCTGCTCCCCTACTCCCTTTACATCAAACCACCTTGCTAACTGCCACTTGTGCCACCACCTGGCTGCTCCCCTACTCCCTTTACATCAAACCACCTTGCTAACTGCCACTTGTGCCACCGCCTGCCTGCTCCCCTACTCCCTTTACATCAAACCACCTTGCTAACTGCCACTTGTGCCACCGCCTGCCTGCTCCCCTACTCCCTTTACATCAAACCACCTTGCTAACTGCGACTTGTGCCACCGCCTGCCTGCTCCCTACTCCCTTTACATCAAACCACCTTACTAACTGCGACTTGAGCCACCGCCTGCTGCTCCCCTACTCCCTTTACATCAAACCACCTTGCTAACTGGACTTGTGCCACCGCCTGCCTGCCCCCTACTCCCTTTACATCAAACCACCTTGCTAACTGCGACTTGTGCCACCGCCTGCCTGCTCCCTACTCCTTTACATCAAACCACCTTGCTAACTGCGACTTGTGCCACCGCCTGCCTGCCCCTACTCCCTTTACATCAAACCACCTTGCTAACTGAGACTTGTGCCACCGCCTGCCTGCTCCCTACTCCCTTTACATCAAACCACCTTGCTAACTGCGACTTGTGCCACCGCCTGCCTGCCCCTACTCCCTTTACATCAAACCACCTTGCTAACTGCGACTTGTGCCACCGCCTGGCTGCTCTACTCCTTTACATCAAACCACCTTGCTAACTGCGACTTGTGCCACCGCCTGCCTGCTCTCCTCCTCTTTACATCAAACCACCTTGCTAACTGCGACTTGTGCCACCACCTGGCTGCTCCCTACTCCTTTACATCAAACCACCTTGCTAACTGCGACTTGTGCCACCGCCTGCCTGCTCCCCTACTCCCTTTACATCAAACCACCTTGCTAACTGCGACTTGTGCCACCGCCTGGCTGCTCCCCTACTCCCTTTACATCAAACCACCTTGCTAACTGCGACTTGTGCCACCGCCTGCCTGCTCCCCTACTCCCTTTACATCAAACCACCTTGCTAACTGCCACTTGTGCCACCGCCTGGCTGCTCCAGTCCATTGATCCCCCTGTAATTTCTGCCGCACAGGAAAAAAAAATGCCTCGCTTCCACACCACTACCAGTGTCTGCCTCCGATCAAAGTGTACACTCTTTTTCCCCAAAAAAGGCACCAAGAAATGGAGCATAGCACAACACATCTACGCTGCTACTCATCCAGCTCCATCTGCCCTGATAATGTCCTGCTGACCGACTGAAAGTTTGAGTCACAGGACTCAGATATACACTTTGTGCTGCTCGTGTTAGTGTACACTACAGTAACAGTATAATTAACACTAATTTAACTAGTCCCTCCATCCCACTGTCAGTAAATCCAGAGGAGTAATTCTGTGGTGAAGTTTGGGCGGGGCAACCACTCAACCAGCCTCGAATCATGAGTGCTGTGCTACCCATCACAAAGTAAATTCTCCATGTTATTTTTGATTTTGCACAGCAATTACTGTAATTCATTTTAACAGAATTTGATGGCAGATGAGGACAGTTTGACTCAACCAGTCTGCCCATTTTTCCGTACCTACTTTGTCACCATAGACCCTACTTGATCTACAGCACTTTCTCCCTCCCCCCCTTCCTTTTCATAACTCCCTTGTGCCATTCTACCCACCTGCAGGGTAAAGGGGATTTCTTTTGTTAAATTTAACTTTGGTAACAGAGTAAAAACACTGGCGTATGCCTCTAGGCTAACCATATACCCCCAGCCAACAGCCCCTACTAAAGCAGACATAGTCAGGCTCAGGTGGCACACAGAGAGATGCTAGACAGCACATCATTTTAAATCAGACACTGACTGTAGACAGTACAGCAGATACGTCCAACACAGCACAGCAGAACAGCCCACCTACAAACATAAACACCACCTATCCTTGTCTTCTCGCAGACTAGAGCTATGTTAGTTCAAGTTGAGCAGTTTTGTTCTGTTTTGCTAATTGCTGTGGCCGTCCCTAACTGTTAGTGCCACTGACCCACTCCATTGGCCAGACAACAGGAAGAGAGAATACCTCACAGATTGCAACAGGCTTCTTTTCCTGGGCACTTCCTGACCCTGACTGGTGCCAAATCAAATGGCCAGTACCCAGTAGTATGTGGCCCCTGCCAGCTTGGAACTGTCCTGTGCAAATTGGAATCCCCTCACTCCCACCACCTCCTCTGCTTATTGCTTTAGTCCATACAACATAGTGAGCACACCTCCCCCCTTGGCATGATGATGTTGCTGGCTACACCCCACCCACCCATCACTACTCACTCCCACCCACCACACTGCAGCACCACCAGTCTGTCCTACCTCCCAGTTAGTTGTTGCTTTCAGCAGCAGCCTCCACCTCGAGCCTCCAGCAGTCCATATTCCTGTTATCTCCCTTCCAAACTTCCATCTGGCAGCCTCTGGTTAGTTTCACAGGCTACATACTCAGCCTGATCGATGCCTCGACCGAATCGACCCCCCCAGTCACTCATTGGCACCCTCAGCCCCACAATGCTCGATCCCAGGCCAAAGGACTACTCCAAGACTGACTCCCAGTACTGGCAAGCAAAGCAGCAGCTCCTCGACATCGGCGGGCGGATGTGGCAGCAGCATTCAGTTTTAAAAAAGCAAGACAGTCACAGGAGGAGCGGAACTGAAGCACCGAACACGTCAACACTAGTACCACAGTTCTCTCGATGCTAGCAATCAGTTTCCCACCCACTCGTCCGACTCCTCACTATTGGTGGCGATGACGCTTATGCTACTTCCGCAGTGCAGTCAGTCACTTTCCTCTCTCCCTCTTACAATTCACTCCTGCTCCTCCCAGTTCCAGCCAGGCCATATTTTGCAGCAATGCCCCCCCCCCCATATCTAGCTGCTGCTGCTCGCCACGCTCTCCTGTGGCTCTCTCCCAAGGTCCACTAATTACTCCCCATAACAGCAAGCTCCCAAGTCAGTCCCTTGTGGCCCATCAGCGGCAGCAGCAGCAAAAGGGTTCGTGGCAAATGTGCTTACCTTAACTGTTGTGGGAACTTGTGCCCCATAATTATACCCAGAGTCTGTCACCTCAGTATTTGTCCATTTCTCCCAGGAAATATCACACAGTGGCATGCCAGTTCCGTTTAAGTAATAAAAAAACAAAACTTTGAACCCTTTTGCGAACCCTCTAGTGTTAGAGTTCTAAATTAGAACACCAGGGTTCGAGGAGGGTCCGAATCATTCCCGAACAAGTTCTGACAACCCTAGTTGCAATAGTGGGATACTTTTCACATAGTGTGCAGTACATAAGCCCCTTTTTATCATCGTATCTCAACCATTTATAAGTGGACAACCAATGACACTGAAATAGTCTGGCCCTTTTTTCTTGGTCATATTTCTTGTCTTTACTACTCCCAACTGCCACCTAATTGTCAAGAAGTAAACTACGTTTCTTAGCAAGTGACACAGGGGCTTTGAGATAAGGCTACTACGGCTTCTCTGTTTACATCAAGTACCTGGTCAGCAGTTGTACCCAAAACCACAGATGCAGATTCAGTTTCATGACTTATCTGTGGAAGTAGTACTTGTTTGTCTTGTAAAAGATGGTGCTGCTGCTGACCAGAGAGACAAGAGACTTTGTTGTTTGGCTTTGTTCATCTGCATATTGTCCATATAAATTTGGTGGTCACTTTTTTTTTTTTTTAAAGACTAATGGAACCAATAATAATAATGTAACCCCTAGATGGCGCTATCCCAGGGGCTACTACCCCTGCCTGATTTGCCACTAACAGGTTGAGGGCCTGGATCCAATGGCGGGTGCCTCCACCCAGAGGTCAGGGTTGCAATAGTTAAACTAACTTGGTCACAGCCCTCTGGGACACTGCAACCCCTTCTTCCCACTAGTGGCCCACACAATATATCAGAATTACCTTCACAGTATACACTTACCCCCAGGTCTGGTTCGCACTGGGACCTCCTGTGAAATGAGATACAGTGCAACAATCACAGTACAGTACTTTAACATAGACAAATACCTCAGGCAGTATAACTTTGCTGAAACAAGCAGCTCTGATTTATTTAGGGGATATAACAAGGACAGGGGAAATCAGGTTAATTAGCTTATCACTCTAATAATCTACCTATGGCTCTGTGCACAGGCCTATCCCTATCAGTTACTGTCCCTGGGTACCCAAGCCCTAGTGGCTAGTCAAACCGTGGCAGCTGGTAGGGGCCCTTTCACACAGAGAAAGGAGAATTAAACAGTCAGCAGTACAGTAATTCCATTTGGATTTAATGTGGCAATTCAACAGGGAGCAACCCTGAATTAGTACTCACGACCTCCAAATAAGATAGGGTCCTTCAATGTCAGCAGGCTCACTTGAGGTACACAAACCTCTTCACACATCCATATAAAAGAAAGTACTATACCAGGCAGGCTGCATCTGTATCCCGATCCAATTACTGCACAATACCCGGAGAACACACAGCAGATTCAGTTCCTGACAGACCGAGTGCAATTTTCAGCAATTCTTCCAGTCTTCTACAGGGTGAGCCTGGTTTCTACTCTTCAGAGATCCTTTGATTCTTTTCACAGGACAGATTCAGTCCTAACAAGCTGTTACACAAGCTGCAGACCGAACTCTGGGCCTTACACGCTTTTGACTAAAACTGCACACTGAAAAGCACAGGGCTCCTTCCTTCTTCACTGCCAAAGCTCAACTGAACTCCAACCGACAAAAACCGGGCACTTCCTTTGAGTTCCTCCCAGTTCTTGACTGGATTGGCTGTCACTCACAATAGACTGCTGCTGTTGGTCCAAAAGGCACTGAAGTCTAAACTACATCTCCCAGAGTCACTGCCCATACAATCCTCTTGTGGCTGGCTCAGATTATGAGTCCAAGTTCTGATTCGTCCAAGGCACCATTTTAGAGCTAGCTTACCCACACTGATTGGTCCAGTTCAGCAGTTCAAACTAGAATGGGGAACTAGCAGACACAGTTCTGACTGCAAAGAAAGCAGGTTAGACAAACTGTAATTTCATTATTACTCTAAATAATTTCTGGTAAACAGTTACATCTTTCAGATAGGTTCCCTTTGCACTCCTAGTGACTGCAAAAATTAAGTGAATTGGCAGCAGCTCAAGTGGTACTCAGAGAAGCACACAGTCCCCCATACAAATTAATTATGTCTGCAAGCAGACAGCTCTTAAAGAGACAGTACCAGAGGCTCTAAAAACACTCACTGATAAATGGCTTAAATGCCAAACACCAT